>JADKLZ010079391.1:8003795-8029071 GCA_021533235.1 Biomphalaria straminea
ACTTGTGACGAGACTTTTTGTATCTGATACTTGTGACGAGACTTTTTTGTATCTGATACTTGTGACGAGACTTTTTGTATCTGATATTTGTGACGAGACTTTTTGTATCTGATACTTGTGACGAGACTTTTTGTATCTGATACTTGTTACGAGACTTTTTGTATCTGATACTTGTGACGAGACTGATGAGACAAAAAATTCTTACTGTACGTGAAAGGCTGGCCTCGGAATGTCAGAGACAAGTTTTTAACAGTTGTTATAACACTTTTATTTCTGTGAATATCTAAGACAGTGTCATACTTTCTTTCTTTGAATACTGAAAGCAGTTGAATACCATGTTTTTGTGAATACCTAAAACAGTTTAATATTTTCTCTCTGTGACATGATTGTAAGTAAACAATGACATTCAGTTTATACTTTAAATTTATAAATTAACTAGAAAAATGCTTTTTTAAATGACTGTGGAGAAAACTATCTAAATACATTGTCAGTTTTAAAAAATGGGCGAAAAAAACAAACTGATAAAAAATTAATACAATTGTCAATCATCTAAATCTTTAGCACTTCAGCATTTCATGTATATTGGCATAGTTGAGACGCTGTTTTGAAAACAATTTTAACTTGTATAGTTTTTATTTAGCAGTTGTTAAAACGCATTACTTCAATTGGTACTCAACTCTATTGAGTGGAAACACTAAGTGTCCAAGAAACAAAATGACTCTAAATTTGTCGTTCTCTTCAGCAGAAACATTTATTATCGACTCCATTTGTATTGCCAACAATTTCTCTTGGTAGTCAATTATTTTCAATTTTTTAAATTATACAAAAACTTTTTCCTTCCAAACGTAAGCCACGTGATTTGCTGGTAAATATTTGCTGGTATATATAAACTATCGATCTTAAAAAGCTTAATAACGCAGGAAAATGGCGGAAAATAAATGGACTCTCAAGGCTCCACTGTGATGTAAATGGCGCAAAAAAACAACAACACCCAATAACAATAAATTTAGCGTCTTTTTTGTCTTGAGACAAAGTCTCGTCAGAACAAATATGCTTTGTTTTTTTTAATGATGACTAGACATTGTGAAATTAAATTATTTGTAAAGAAATTGTTTATATCCATTTAATCAGAAAAAGTTGTCAGAAACTGAGTCTTCTGGTTTTGTTGTTTTTGATCTTCTTCTAGTTATTCAGCAACTAAAAGACACAGTTTTAAAAAGATGTGGTCGAAGCACAGTACTGTTTATTACAGGTGCACACGACTCTTAACAGAGAAAATTTTCTACAATGATTTCGCAGAACAAAAAAATGTGGAGAAGTTTTAATTGGACCATCTATACACGAATATGTGGAAAAGAAAAAAAATTGGACCATATGTACATAAAAATGTGGAAAAGAGAAAATAAAAAATTAAATTGGACCATATGTACATGAAAATGTGGAAAAGAAAAAAAATGGACCATATGTACATGAAAATGTGGAAAAGAGAAAATAAAAAATTAAATTGGACCATATGTACATGAAAATGTGGAAAAGAAAAAAATTGGACCATATGTACATGAAAATGTGGAAAAGAGAAAATAAAAAATTAAATTGGACCATATGTACATGAAAATGTGGAAAAGAGAAAAAAATAAATTGGACCATAAGTAAATAAAAAGAAACAAACCGCGAGACTGGCAGTTCATTAAAATTGAAACTGTAACGTGAGTGCCACATAAAAGATACTTTATATACGAGTTAACACTGTTTGATATTTAGCTTATAAAGAACGTCTTCTTTTTCGTTCTCATTATCACGTAGGAGGGTATAAAGAGCATCAATTTTTGGGCGCTATAACTGGCTCCGAACATTGAACAAAAGAAAGCCCAAGTGGAAAATGAATCTAACCACAAAACTAATAGCTCTTCGAATGACGTTAAAGTCATCATTTAGGACAAAATAGCTCATTGGACTGATAAACTATATTTTCTTAGGCTTTTTTCCATAAACCTAGTCTTCTCTGGATGGTTCTCAATGGACTTTTTTTTATGCTCTTTTGTTGTGGATTTTCATACTTAAACCTTCATTTTAAAAAATAAAGCGATTTTATCGATTCGTCAACTTTACGGGAATTTCCAATACATAACATAGGCCTAGTAATTCCTGACATTTAGTTAAGAGGCAAGAAGTCCACTCTTCAAGCTGTAGACAGTAACACATCTAACACAATATCCTATACATTGAACACATCATTCAACACCACAATAAACACATCTAACACAATATCCTATGCACATTATTCAACACAACAATAAACACATTGCTAGGATTCTATTCTCTAGCTCTGCAGTCAGCGTCCAAGACTCACAAGCATATAAAAAATATGGCAAATGACCAGGGAGCGCATCAGTCTGATTTTGGTGCCGAGGGCTGAGCCTTTGTCTTTCCATATTAAAGTTTTGAAAGGGCTGCTGTGGACTGTGCTATACGGGCCAATAGCTCGGGTTTCGTTCCCTCGTCGGAGACAATAGCTATATGGGCCAATAGCTCGGGTTTCGTTCCCTCTTCTGAGTCAATAGCTATACGGGCCAATAGCTCGGGTTTCGTTCCCTCATCTGAGACAATAGATATACGGGCCAATAGCTCGGGTTTCGTTCCCTCATCTGAGTCAATAGCTATACGGGCCAATAGATTGGGTTTCGTTCCCTCGTCTGAGACAATAGCTATACGGGCCAATAGCTCGGGTTTCGTTCCCTCATCTGAGACAATAGCTCCTAGGTATTTGAAGCTGCTAACACTAGTCAGCTTCTCACCTTCAATACTTTTAAGGCCCTGTTGGCTATTGGTCATAATTTGTTTGTTTTTTTCGGCATTTATTTGCATACCTTATGCTGCGAAAGTCTTGTCAATGCGCATCCCCTGGTCAGCTAGTTCTTCTTTTGTCCCTGCTATGCTATCAATGTCATCTGAAAATTAATAATTCTTCTTCCTCCAATGCTTACATTACCTACACAGCCCTAGAGAGCATCATCCATTATCCTTTCAAGGAAGATATTAAAGAGTGTTGGTGAAAGTGGGCAGCCTTCTCTTACTACAACTGTGGTTTTGAACCAGTCCCCAATATTATTGTATGTTCGAGTACAACAATTCTACCTGATCCCGTGATTATGATATTGTTGAAATAGTTGGTATCTGTGTATATCGTCTTAAACACTTTTTATAATTTTTAAAATTTTGTGTTGGGGTTGAAATTTGGTGACCAGCGTTAATTTTTTTTAATAACTTTAGCAAAACTACAGTGAAATGTGTGTGGGGGGGGGGGGCGCTACAACTCATCATCAGTAGAACAAGCTACAGTCACCTAATTCCATGAGCGTAGCTACTTAGGATTTTTAGGGTTAACATCTACCTCCAATTAAAAAAAAATTAAGTGAAAAGATTATCTAAGACTTCCACTAACCAGTTTTTCTTATTAAGGTTAACCCTACTCTCCCTATTAAAAAAAACATGATTATAGCCATAAAATTTCACTCTTTGATTTTCGCACCAGTTGCTGGAATCCATTAAATAAAGTAAATGTACGAACATTCAATAAAGTAAATCTTCGAAAATTCAATAATGTCAATCTACGAACATTCAATAAAGTCAATCTACGAACATTCAATAAAGTCAATCTACGAACATTCAATAAAGTAAATGTACGAACATTCAATAAAGTAAATCTACGAACATTCAATAAAGTAAATGTACAAACATTCAATAAAGTCAATCTACGAACATTCAATAAAGTCAATCTACGAACATTCAATAAAGTAAATGTACGAACATTCAATAAAGTAAATGTACGAACATTCAATAAAGTCAATCTACGAACATTCAATAAAGTCAATCTACGAACATTCAATAAAGTAAATCTACGAACATTCAATAAAGTAAATCTACGAACATTCAATAAAGTCAATCTTGGAGCATTCAAGCAAACACATACCTTAGAAAATAATCCTCCATACAATATTCTTCGACTTTTAAAATATTTTTATCGAAATATTTGAATATTCAAGCCACAATCTTATACAAGAAAAATATACGAATACATTAAAAACAAGATTACAAAGAGAGTTTGTGTGATACACAAACTCAGAGTCGGCCCCCGTCGGAGTCGGATCCTTGTCAGATCCGCATATTCGCAAGATGTTTCGGATGTTCCTTCTAAGTTGAAAATAATTAACTTCTCGCTGGACGACGGAGGATGGCGAGCAGGGTATAAACCTGCCTTATCTTGATGTTTGCGCACTAGACTGTAGTTCGGATTTATCGTTGGTCCCTGGCTCAATTCCTGCATGCTCCCATCCTTAAACTATGCAATATTTCTGAAACAACAATAAAGGGTAAATCATATTTTCAAAAGCCTTTAGTGTTTTTTTTATCTAACCGTGACGGACAGGCCAACCAACAGACAAACGCACAAAAATATGCTTCTTTTATTCTAATGGGGGCACTAAACAATTTTTTTTTAAATCTGATTTTTTAAAAAGTTTAAGAAATTAGTTTAGAATCATGTCATTACCGGGCTTTACGCTAGTACACGAAAGTCGCTGCTAAAAGTTCATTTTAAAAAATGTGCGTGATATCTACATTGCAGGAGCATTTCTTATAGTAACATTTCCTCCCTTACATTTACGTAATTGTTTTAGAATTGGACTTTTGTTATTTAAAAATCGCTTGCATAATTAATTTTATAAATTAAACGGTTAGCTTTTAGAAAACTAAAAGTAGCCGTTGCACCTAAACTTTTCAAGCCGCATTTAATGGTGAAATAATATTTTTCGTATCTCTTCTAGTTTTGGCGCCCTGAGTGTGACAGACGGACAGTTTGCAGAAACCTAATAGCGGCTTTTCCCCTTATGGGGCCGCTAAAAAAGAATACCTCTTCTATACAACTTATAGAGCGACTATTTTGCTATTAATAACTAATGAATGTTAGATTTTTTTTTAAATTGAATATTCTTTAACCAGTCCCATTCCGCACCATCCCCACTCCACTGGAGAAAAAATGTTTCAAGAAAATTTTTATAGCCGTTTTCGAAAGCTGTGTCTACCCAGGTTATTCCCATTCCGATTGTGCAAGGTATTGTAAAAATTAAAGCAAACTACTGTCATTTGAGGTTCAACCTTACCCCAAAGAAAACGTTTCACATCTGTTGTTGTATTCTAGACTTGGTTTCTATCAATCTATATATATAATCCTCAAAGTAAGAGGTCAAACAACATACAAGCAACAACAAGTAAATAGGGAAGATCCCATGGCGCACGCACGCGGTGTGAATGGAAATTGGTGCATCCCAATCCGCACTATTTTGTGAATGAAAGTGGTGTTTATATAATTATCTCTTCTTCTCAGATTATTGTCATAATATTAAAAGTATTTCCACATTATTGTGTCGTTAGACTATTGAAACTAGAACAACAATACACAGATAGAGTACACTCTCAGGTTTCACTTTAGAAATTACGCACATTCGTTCACTAGACATGATTACTTTGATTACGAAAGGTAAATCATCTCTCTATTCCTAGATCTAGATCTAGATCTAAAACTCGAATTCAACTCTTCGCAAGTATAGTTTTATGCTTTAGCACATGAATATACTAATTATAGTCCATTTAATCAAATTAACATTCAAATTTGTATTTCTAAAGCATTGTTACATGAGTGCAGCTATATTCTTAATATCGCGTAAATTAAGGTCAATAAGCCATTTTTAGCCTCATTCATAGTATTTTTCATTCATGAATTCACACATTCGCTTTACTTATAACAAGTAAATGGGAAGATCCCATGGCGCAGCATGGTGTGAATGGGAAATAATATATCCAAAATCCGCACTATTTTCATTCACAAAATAGCATAGCATATTTTTTTTTACTTTAAAAAGATTTTAATAATGTCCGGAAATTTCCAGGACTTTTTTGACCGGCGGCATAGCATTTAATAACATTTCAGGAGATTTCCAGGGGGCTCCTGGTAAATCAAGAGGCCGCGGGAAATCTGTTATGTTGTATAAAATGGTTCAATTTCATAATTTATACACCTAAAAATTAGCACGGGCCCAAAGAAAGTTCGGGACCCACTGCGGTCGCATATGTTGCAGTGCCTAAGGCCTGCCCTGGAAACACTAGCGGATCCAGAACTTTGGAGTGGGGGGGCCGCTCATTATTCATTCATCGGCGAAGCCCCGGCGCCAAAAGCGTTTTCTTGCATACTTCACTGCAGTAACGCATTCTCCTGACATCTACAACTCATTATTTATCAATGGTGTTTGGGTCGAAGCCCCGAATTCAAAAGCGCCCCCCTCTCGAAAGCTTATATGTGGGTGTCACAACGTTTTATATCGTGCTGATAACGCGAATGTCGTGATGGATGGTGTGTATGATTGAATAGACCTCTTCTGGTCTATAATTTATGAGATTACTATCCGGACTACTTTGGTAGTCGCGTAACGCTACTATGTACTATGAACTTTACACACACGTATAAGTAAATGAAGGAACTCCGTTTTAGCAGACAATATTTAATCCAATAAAATAAGAATAATAAGACTGGCGCATCATGCCACACAATATATCAATACAAAGCACAAGTATTAATCCATGAGAATCAACTTAGTCAACTTAGTCAAGCAAATAAATTACAGACAGAGGAAAATATACAACCTCTCTACTCTGCTGGAGTTTCATACTAACTGGTTAAAATTTGCCCTTACTCAAAAGTCTCCAAAACTTTTCTCGTGCTGAAAACACGGAATCTTTGCTGAGTGACTATATGTCACTTCATGTCACAGGGGTTCTAAAACTGGGCTGTGACATACGCCCCACACCCCAAAAAAGATTTTTGACCAAAAATCTTTGACAAAGTACATTTAGGATTAATATTACTGAAAAAATAATATATACAGTCTTACTCCATCACACAATTAAGTGTTCTAGCTTCATTTCAATTATTCAATTCATCTTGTATACTCTTAATAATATGTACAACATCATATCACATACTGAGTTCACTTCAAACAGTGTAGGCCTAATGCTTTATATACTTAATTCATTTGCAAGCAGAAGTCATTCAAATAAATTTAATTGTTCAAAAATAGTCATAATTCATTCATTATGTTAATGTGTCAGATATGATCAATCCATTTTAAAGATTCAATCTCCATCAAGTGTTTTACATACATTTGTATTGCAAAAATGTGTACATGCAATTAGCATGCTCGACAAAGTACTAAGAGCACAAAAAAATTTAGAGTTATTTCACATCCAATATTCTCATATAGTTCTAGTTGAACACCTCATTACAATGTGTATCATTTGACACACTGAGTAAGTTTACTCAAAATAATTACAAAAAGAAAGATAATCCATATTTATTTACAACTATAATGTGCTTTGTCAAAATAATATTCTAAGTTATCATCAAAAGAGTTCATAGTGACATGTCAATCAACTTCAAGTTTGACCTTGCATGAGACTACTATAAATAGTCTAAGTGTACTATTGTAGTACAATAGTGACAAAAATTTCATGTTTGTAAACATTCATTGTAGTATTCAAGTGTGTAGAAAATTCAACAATATTTACATTTGTGAGTTGTTTTGAAAAAAATTCAGGTCAACAGTTCAAGTAGTTCACTACTGTTTACATCTCTTTGTTTGCATTGCTGTGCATGCTCAGTAGTAAAACAAAAATATGTACACACAACTAAGCACATCTGGTATTTTTCATATTACAAGTTGACAAAAAATACAATAAATAAATAGATGATCTGTTATTGATCATAAGCATAATAGCTCAATAGTAATAGAAATGTCATGATGACATTATAGAAAAAGTGTGACAATAAAGTGTCATGACCTATTTGACAAATGTGTAAGATGTTAAGTTGACCTAGTTAACTAATGTTACTTGTTTATAAGTGGCTCATGATAGTTATTTATTCTGTTAGAATGTCCTGGCTAATGTGTTTGATGTCATTGTTTTCACTTGCTTCATTTTCATGTATTATGTATCTGGATAAAAAGTCAGCTACAACATTTTCATGTCCTGGAATGCTTTGTAAATCAAATTTATAGTCTGAAAGAATGAGTGTCCATCTGTTTATCCTGTCATTTTTTAAATCTTTTCTCTTGATTGCTAGTAGAGGTTTGTGATCACACTTAATGATAAAAAATCTTCCTAACAAGTAATTCTTGAGTTTTACAACTGACCAAACTATAGCTAATAACTCTTTTTCAATAACTGAGTACTTTCTTTCTGTTTCAGATAGTGTTCTACTAATGTGTACTATTGGCTTAAAAAATGACTCCCTTTGTTGTAGTAGGCATGCCCCAATACCAGTGTTTAAGGTGATTAATGCTAATCTACTATTCTGATCCATAGAAATTGTAGTTCCATGCTTCTTCTTAGTAAGTTCAACAAGAGGTTGGATTATCTGGGCATAATTTGGGATAAACTTTCTATAAAAGTTACAAAGTCCTAGCAATGATCTCATGTCTTTTTTAGTCCTGGGTTCTTTTATGTTTTTAATTTTTGTTAAGTTTGTCTCAGTAGGTGTAATTTTGTCTTTAGCAATGCAATATCCTAAGAATTGGATTTCAGGTTTGGCTAGGTTTAATTTCTTAGGGGATAGTGTCATGTTGTGCGTTCTAAGTCTTGAGAATATTTGATCTAGTATGTGAATGTGTTCCTGTTCTGAGTTGGTGAAAACACAGATGTCATCTACATAAGACAATACATTATTTAAGCCTTCCAATAATTTTGACATACATTTCTGAAATGTGGCAGTACTATTTATTAAGCCAAATGGCATGACATTCCATACATAGATGCCTTCTAGGCCTGGCATAGTGCATTTGAATGCAGTATATTGCTTAGAGTTAGAGTCCATTCTAATTTGCCAAAACCCTCTATTTAGATCCATTGTTGTGAAGAGAGAAGCTTTGCTTAGTGTTGTAATTATACTATCAGTGTCTGGTAGGGGTTCTGGGTCTATGATTGTGCACTTATTTATTTCTCTAAAATCACAGCAGATTCTTACACCATTGTCCTTGTTTTTTACAATGACCATGGGTGATGCATAACTGCATGTTTCAGATCTTTCTATTTTCCCTTCTTGGATTAAGTTGGTCATTTCTGTCCTGACTAGTTCTTCATATGCTTTGGGGATAGTATAGGCTTTTGTCTTAGTTGGTAGTGCTTTGTGAAGTCTTATTTTATGTTCTATCAAGTTGGTGCATCCTAGCTTTTGTGTAATTACATCACTATATTTGCTTATCAAATTCTGTAATATATCATTGTCAATGTTTGGACTACTGTTGGGTGAGGTGTTTATAGTGCTTACTATATGTTCATGTATGTTGTGTTTGGCTTCTAAATCAGGTTCAATAATATCTGTTTCAGTTATTTGTCTCCTATCCAATTTAACAAGTTTATCAATATTAAGTTTGCATTCCTTACCCTCTTTATCAATGATGTACACTTTATTATTGATTCTTTGTATAACTTTAAATGGTCCCTCATTCTTGTCCTTACAGTATTTATTTTCTATTTTAACAAAGACTTGGTCACCCACATTTAATGTTCTTAACTTTCTGTTTTTGTTTTTTATTTTCCTATGTCGTTCTAAGTTTTTCTCCATGTTTATCTCTGCTAATTTCAATCCTTCGCTAATTTCAATCCTTCTCTAAACTGTTGCTTTGTCTGAACTATCCAAGGATGGTATTGTTCAATATTCTCTAGGTCTAACATCTTGTCGGCCCATAATTCTAAGGGTCCCTTAGGTTTTCTGTTAAATACAAGCTCATAGGGGCTGAATTTGGTGGTTTCATGGATGCTGGTCTTGTATGCGAATATGGCATAACTAAGGGTCTGGTCCCAGGTACTCATTGAGTCCCTTTCTAGCTTGTATATCATCTGTTTTATAGTTTTGTTCCACTTCTCAATGACCCCATTTCCCTGTGGTGAATAGATTGTCCTGTGGACCAGGCGGATGTTAGTCATTTCTGCAAATGCTTGGTTAAGGTTTGACTTAAAATTTGATGCATTGTCTGACAGTAACTTATTAGGGAATCCAAACTTAAGAAACAGTGTTTTTAAGCAATTACATATATCGATGGCTTTTATGTCTTTTAAAGGAAATGCCTCTGCCCATCTAGTGGACATGTCAATAACACCCAGAATATATTTGTTCCCTTTACTGCTAGTAGTTAGGGGTCCCATTATGTCCATTGATATTTTATCCCAAAAATAGTATGATTTATCTGATTTCTCTAGTGGGGCTCTGGTTACTGTCTTTTGTTTAGCACATTCTGTGCAACTATTCACATAGTTTTTAATATCTTTTGCCATCATTGGCCAAAAAAATTTATTTGTTATCTTAGCATAGGTCTTTTTCTTTCCTAAGTGTCCAGCTGTGGGATCGTCATGTGCCATACTTAGTATCTTAGCTTTTAGCGTTTGAGGGATTAAAATTTGAAGTCTAGTGTAATTATCTTTTTTGTTGCATCTAATGGCTAGATTGTTAGTTTCTATATGGTGGTTATTTACATTAATTTTGTTATAGTCTTTGCTTAGAAGTTCTTGTATGGTGGTGTCATTTTTTTTGCATTGTAATTAGTTCTTCCCTATTTGTGCCTATTTCGTTAAATAATACTGTAGGGCATTCTATTTCCGGTGTTATTCTTTTTTGTGCTCTAGTTTGAACTGCTAGTACCTCCTGTTTTAGTAGAGAATGTTTTTGCCTATCTTCAGCCCATTGCATCACTTCTTCTAATGTGGGATCTTTTACGCCCTCCACGTTGCCTATTATTAGATCATGTGCTGGTGTGTCCATGACTATGGCTTCTAGTTCTCCTGTGATCCAGGGGGATTCTATAAAAACTTTCGCGGTCCTACAGATGTCGAACTTTTGTATATTTGCATATGTGACTTTAACTGTATGTTCTAAATACTGTTCTGGTTCTACTAGAGAGGCTTTAGTTATGATTGCTGTGGCTCCACTGTCACGAATTGACCCCACTTCCTTGAAATTGACATATGATGGGAACACCTTTATTTTGGACTTGTTCGATTGCATATATGCAATATTTTCTTCTCTACGTGTGTTGGTGTTATTACCACTTTTGTTTCTGTTACTTCTATTTCCACTATTGTAGTTGTTCTGGTGGTTGTTTGTGTGGTAGTCAAATTGGTCTCTCCTGGATTGTCTGTTGCTGTTGTTATAGTTGTTGTGTTGGTAGCTGTTTGTAAAGTTTCTTCTCTCATTGGGGCTTATACTCTGTTGTGGTCTATATGATGTATTGTTGTAATTATTGTTGTAGTTGTTCTGCCTATAGCTGTTTGGGTTGTAATAATTAGTGTAACTTCTGTATCTGTAATTGTTACTGTAGTTTCTAGGAGCTTTGCACTGGTTCTTTACGTGTCCCTTACGACCACAATTAAAGCAAGTTTTAGTGTTGGACCATTTGTATTTATCATAGGTGTTGTTACTGGATGTTGTTGCAGTGGCTACAAGTTGATGTAAGTCCCTTTTGTCGATGGTATGTCCAGGGTGACTGTCTTTGAATAAATTCAAATTGGTGATAAGTTCAGTCTCTGTCTTGATTTTCTTTTCTTTTAAAAAGGTGAACACCAGATCTGTCACGTTGCTAAGTACAATGTCTATCAGTAGCATGTCTAGTATTTGTGTAGGGTCCTTGATGTCACATTTCGCTAGCTCTAGCCACTTTATCATATTAGTCCTCATGTCGAATATTATCCTATTAAAGTCCCCGTCCTTCTTAAGTTTAGTGTCTCTGAATTGTTTTCTATAAAAATCACTATTTTTCCCAAAGTGTTCTAAAAGTCTGGTCTTTACTGCTGTATACTCCTTCTTTTGGTCTACTGTCAATGTAGAAATAATGTTGAGGGGTTCTCCTGACAAATTTGCTAATAAATGTTTGGCCATGTCTTCATTATTAAGACTGTAAGTAGAGGCAATGTGCTCAAATTGTACTAGGTAGTTCTCAAGGGTCTCATCCTTGGAGTTAAATTTGTGAAATTTAGAGATAAATGGTTTTGTGGTAGATTGTTGGGTCAAAATACTGGGATTTGTTTTGGCAGCCTCTAGTTTAGCTAACTCTACAGTTTTGTCTATTTTTTTTTCTTTGGTTTCTAGTTCTTTTTGCTTTGCCTCTATTTCTTTTTGCTTAGTTTCTAGTTCTTTTAATTCTTTTTGGTGATTTCTTTCTCTATTTCTTTCTTCTATGTTCCTAATTTCTTTTTCCCTATCTCTATCTTCTTTTTCTTTTCTTTCTGCTCTATCTCTATCTTCTTTTTCTTTCTTTTCTAACTTTTCTAACTCTTTTTTAATGAACTCTTTCTTTTCTTCCCCTTCTAGTTCCATAACTTTCACTAGCTCTAAAATTTTGTCATAGGAAGACATGTTTAATGCTTTGTATGCTAAAATAGTTAAATAAGTGAGAAAAATGCACTATAATATACTTATCACTACAATGTGTGTTAAATTATGTTACATGTGTGTGTTATACAACAATAAAAAATTTTAATCAATAATTATGATATACTGCAAAATTGTAATGAAAAATGTCCAACAAATGTGTAGATCTAGATTAAGATCAAAATGAGTTATTCAACTCAATGTCATACAATATTTAAATTCAATATTCATCAATATTATACTATGTTATACATGGCTATTGTGTGCCAGAGTAAAATAGAAAAATGTAAATTAGTAAAAGAAAAACGAAATATATGTACAGTATAAGTAAAAAGGACAAACACAGAAACAATATAGAGAACAACACAGTCTGCTTTAAAGAAATTAATAAAAAGTAGAAATGTGACAGGAGAAATACAGATATATAGATACAGGACTTTTAAACAAACAACAATATAGATACAGAGTAGGTACACTAACAAAATACAAACAAGACTCAACAGCTAAATAAATATTTTCCCACTATATTCTATGACCTCCGTACCAACAAGGAGAGCCTCAAACGCATTGGGCCTTATAGAGGTTAAAGAACAAATAGGATAGATCCTAAAAGAACTTATGAAATTTAACAATTAACATAGATGAAAAAAATGTGAATGCTTATAGCCAATAATATCTTCTGACTATATCTGATAGTCAACAATGCTTATGCATCTTCCTATATTACTCAATACAATACTTATATTTAATTAATATTAATTATAACTTACAGGGGTTTCTTTAGTGTAGGTCTTTTATCTTGCAGTAATCCAATAAAAACGATAATCCCAATAAAGTCAGAGTAATCCACTTGTGACTTGAGTAATATAAATCCAATGAAATGGTAACACTAATAATCCAATGCGATAATAAGGTAATCCAATAGTCTATACTCCAATTATAAACACTTGAAAATATGAATTGCAATAATCCAACAGCTACTTATAACAATACTATAACTATATGAGCACGATGACTTGTTGTACTGTATATAATCCAAAGGTACTTGACTTGATGGTCTGTAATATATAATCCAAGGATACTTGAACTTCAAACAAAATGTCAAAGGAGACAATAAGATAATCCAGTGAAATTAACTTAGCAGTGCACACTCACAAGACTCCAATATGTGTACTAATCTTCCTTTAGTGCTGTAGTAGAAAACAGTCAAGTTGTTTACTATAAATACATCTGTAAAATTTAATAGACTTAGATATATGGGTATAATTGTGCTCAGATTATACCTCGCATTGTACTGGTGTAGACACAGCCAGTGACAGATGCATGGGCGAGTCTGAAAGACGTTCACCCGATGACGATGACTTGAATGACGTCTGGTTGATCAGGACAGGCACTTCGTTGTGTTTCAGCTTTTCTTCAGGAACTGTTCACTCAATTTGCAGCTCATCAGGCGGTTGTGTATTGAGTTTCACACAAAATAGATGGATCAGCTCTCATCTCTATGAAAATGTTATATTAGTAGATCTCTGAGGGAATCTAAGTTGAATGGGCATTGACCTGGTGCGACCATCAGTTGATATTAAGTCCAAAATGGCTCTTTGAGTTTCTATCGAACTATAGTTTTTTTATTGACTGATGTTTCTTGCTTGAATACGTTAGGCCAAGGTGTAGAGGTCAAGCGACTGAACTAAGAGAAATGACGTCATATGACTCGCTCGTGTTTCTTGCATCTGTGTTGAAATACTGCTGTTTATTTAGATCTAAATCACTGTATCGATTTTGCTTGTAGTAGTTTAGAGCGTACCTGGATCTAAAAGTTGAGAGAAGATCGGTCTAGATATCCATTTGTTGAATATGATGGCTCGTAGATCTAGTCTTAGATATTTATTTTACCTCTCAGTTCGGCAGCGGTGTTTTTGGAGCCATGTTGACAGGAAGGGAAGTTCTTGTATTCCTCCGCTAGATGGTATGTAGATGATCGGTTATTTACTTGTTGAAGAGCTGTAGGTTCTTTATGTCATTAATGACACATACTGGCCACCAAAATGTCACAACGTTTTATATCGTGCTGATAACGCGAATGTCGTGATGGATGGTGTGTATGATTGAAGAGACCTCTTCTGGTCTATAATTTATGAGATTACTATCGGACTACTTTGGTAGTCGCGTAACACTACTATGTACTATGAACTTTACACACACGTATAAGTAGGCTAAATGAAGGAACTCCGTTTTAGCAGACAATATTTAATCAAATAAAATAAGAATAATAAGACTGGCGCATCATGCCACACAATATATCAATACAAAGCACAAGTATTAATCCAGAGAATCAACTTAGTCAACTTAGTCAAGCAAATAAATTACAGACAGAGGAAAATATACAACCTCTCTACTCTGCTGGAGTTTCATACTAACTGGTTAAAATTTGCCCTTACTCAAAAGTCTCCAAAACTTTTCTCGTGCTGAAAACACGGAATCTTTGCTGAGTGACTATATGTCACTTCATGTCACAGGGGTTCTAAAACTGGGCTGTGACAGTGGGGGGGCGGAATTGATGCCACCGCCCCCTCCCGATCCCACAATATCGGCCAACATACTATAGGGGGGGGGACGACATATAAATAATTAGTATATATTATTAACACAAGTAATAAGTTCGTATACCAATTGGTGAATTCTAAACTAAAATTCGTCCACCCCCCACCCGAAATTGGACCGCCCCCCACTCGAAAGCTTATTGGGGGGGGGGGGGCGAAATTGATGCCACCACCCCCTCCTGACCCCAACATATCGGCCAACATACTAGAAGGGGGCGGGGGAAATAATCTAAAAATATAGAGAAATATAAAATAATTAGCATATATTATTAACATAAGTAATACATTCATATACCAATTGTGGAAATTCTATACTAAAATTCGTACGCCGAGTGGGGGGGGGGGCGACCCCCCCCCCCCCCCCCCTGATCCGCCAGTGCCTGGAAAATAGCGGCGTATACTATGCCGCCGGTCGACTAGTTAAGTTTATTTCTTGTTAGAAGAATAACAGAACATTGCGCTGTAGGCACTTCAGAAAATACATTTGATTTTGATCTTGGTGAAGACTGGGATTTTCAATTTTGGGATCTTTGGGCGCCTCTGACTCTAATGGGTACCTGACATATGATGGGGAAAAGTAAAGACGGTTGGTCGTTGTGCTGGCCACATGACGTCCTCGTTACCTGTAGGTCATAGAGTCAGATGACCTTTACATCATCTGCCCTATAGACCACAAGGTCTGAAAGGGGAACTTTACTTTTTCTCTTAATCGTTTAATTGCTTTTCAGTTACTGCTAGTTAGAATGCTATCTAATATTAAAATGCAGTTTGTTATAATTATAAATCATTTGTAAAGAATTAAGTTACTCTGTAATATTAGAAATGCTTGTAAATGATTGTAATATATTGCAAAATTGTTTTATTCCTACCAGTATATTATATAATATATTGAATGATATTAAAGAGATTTCAAATAACGTAACAGAGGCGCCCCACGGAATTGCATCAAAGAACAGCTTAACTTTCCTTAGCTGACATAGATGAGAGCACCTGGTTGCATGCGGCGTCGGAACGAGACAGCTGGAGGTCACACACGAAGGCCGCGGTATACACATTTGAACCAAAAGAAAATCCGCTGCCGAGGACAAACGCAGACGGCGAAAAGAAAATCTAAATCGACCATCTGTGGACTATATGGTTATGGTTCTCCTGGATGTGGCAAAATATGTAGGTTGCTGGGGCTGCGCAGCCACGGGATATACTGCATCCCTCACTAACCTTCGGACTCGAAAACAAGCCTTATTATTAAAGGGGTTTCAAATAAATATGTCTTTATATCCTGGTTATTTCATAATATTAATATTCTTTATTATCCAGGAGAAAAAGCATGTACATTTACTATGTGAGAAAAATATACATATAAGTAGCTTGAAAATGAGCTCTTATCATTATATTCTAAAAAAAAATGTATTACACTTGCTTATAGCTATACAAATATTTGACAAGATCTTTTGCACAAAATAATTTTAAGATAAAACTTCCCTTAGTCTTCCCTATCCCTTAGTCTGTGAACCGTTGGTGCACCAAGCAAGACCTGTAGACCGTCTTTTTCCATTCCTCTCTAACCTTTGCCCTGTTTAGAACCTCTTTCAATGACAGGCCCGTCCATTCTTTTATGTTGTCCTCCCACCGCTTTCTCTGTCTGCCTCTTCTTCTTAATAATAATACAGAAAAGTTTCTATTAATTAGAATTAATGGCTGAAAAAGAAACTATAAATACTTTTACTTTTATACTGTTCATAACTGCTGTTAACTCATGACTATCTTTTTTCAAATATTTCCCTTCCTTATTGTCCAGTCAATACATATTTGTCTATGTGAACAAGTCTGTGATGTGTGACATTTAAAAATAATACAAATTACTTTCCCTGAAGTTTTTCAAATAAAAGTGGTGATATTTTTTTAAAAAATCTGTTGCATAGCTAATTTTTAAACTAAATGGTTCACTTTCGGAAAAGAAAAAAATGTGGGCCGTTGCGTCAGAACTTTGAATATTCTAAAATATCATAATGTCCGATTTTGATTTTCTCTTCAAATTTCTGAGATCTAAATGGGATGGAGGGACGGATAGACAGACGGACACATGGCTGCCTGGTCGAGCGGTTTGCACGCTGGACTGTCGCTTCGATTTATCGATGGTCCCGGGTTCAAACCCTACCCGTACCCATCCCTCGTCGTCCTGCGGGAGGTTTGGACTAGGAAGTAACTATCTTCAACTCTGAAGGTACATCCGAAACATGTAAAACATTTTACAAACATTTTACAAACTAATAGCGGCTATTCCCCTTTGGGGGCTGCCAAAAATAGATCTAAACAAACACAACATTAGGCCCTATATTCTAATAAAAAAAAATCTTCTCACAAGGCTGTTGTTTTTAGAAACAACTTTTAGAATTAATAAGACAACTAGATGAGATTTTGCCCCCCCCCCCCCCACCTTCACTTTCCCTTACAAAAAAAAACCCAAAAAACTAGACGCTGTTGTGTATTTATATTTCTTGTTGTGTGTTGTGAACTGATCTGTTCTAGTGTGTCAAAATGTCATGGTGTCCTGGTCAGCTTGTGTGTGTGTGTGTACTGTGTTATTGTGAACTGTTTTGTCATTCTTGTTCAATAAAACCTAGAGTCTAGACATGCCTTCTAGTTGTGTTACATTAGGTTACTACAATTTATTGAACAAGAATCCTGTGAATTAATTGTGCTTCAAACATTAAACATGGATCGTTTTCTAAAGCCTGAAAGATTGGTGGTGGATCCTAATGATCCGGACGCTCAAAGGATCTGGAAGCACTGGCTTCACACTTTCGAGAAATTCGCTTTAAAACTTGCCGTATCAGAAGGTGAGAAGTTCAATCTTTTGTGTACCTTTATCTCACATGGTGTTTACGAACTGATATCAGATTGTACTGACTTTGAAACTGCCGTAAATACACTCAACGGACTCTATATCAAACAAACCAATGAGGTTTATGCTCGCTATCTCCTATCCAATTGTAAACAGGAATCAGGACAGAGTGTTGACAGGTATATTCAAAGATTGAGATTGCTGGCTAAAGACTGCCATTTCAGAGCAGTCACTGCCCTCGAAAACCAGAACGAGTCCATCAGAAACGCATTCATTAGTGGCATGTCATAACCAGAGATTAGGCAGAGACTTTGAGAGTACTCATCTCTGGACCTCGCAAAGTCATTGGAGGTAGCTAGATCTCTGGAGATGGCACAGAAACATTCTGTGACATATAACTCGCAACAAGCCACTACTTTTCAAACACCACAAGCACAACAATCCACTACGTCGGAATTGCCGATTTGTTCCGCTGTAGAAGACACAATTGATTCGACACCCGTTACCATAGCTGCAGCTCAAGGCAAGTGCTACTTTTGTGGAGGTGCTATCCACTCTCGTAGCAAATGCCCCGCTAAAGATGCAATCTGCAATAAATGCTGTAAAAAGGGACTTTACAAAAAGGTATGCAAATCAAAATTTTCTACAGTTTACAGACCTTACTCTAACTCAGCAGCGTATACAATTACAGCCGCCTCTTCGTTTTCTTTATCTCGTGCTGTAATGAAAATATAAGTTAACAACATTACCCTTGATGCCCTCATCGATACAGGTAGTTCAGACAGTTACATTTCTGCTTCGGCTGTCAGAAAGTATAGATTCAAAACTTTTCACTCATCAAAACCTATATCTATGGCCAACACTAACCTAACTGGTTATACTCGAGGCCATGTTAACACCGACATTAAAAGTAAAGGTTCCACTTATAAAGACTTCAAACTACACATACTTGACAACCTCTGTGAGGATGTTATTTTAGGTCACGACTTCCTTGAACAACATGAGAGTGTACAGATCACCTTTCAGGGGCCGAAACTATCAATGGTCTTAAATGGAATGAAAGCTGCTAGTGTCGAACCCGCTCCTCTTTTCCAAAATATGCTTAAAGAGTGTCGACCCATCGCCACAAAATCTAGACGTTATTCTGCAAACGACACTCTATTCATCAATTCAGAGGTTGAGAGACTCTTAAAAGATGGCATAATTGAGCCCTCGTCATCTCCATGGCGGGCCCAAGTCTTAATAACAACTAACGAACGACACAAACGAAGAATGGTAGTGGACTACAGCCAAACTGTTAATCGGTTCACACTTAGGGATGCTTATCCCTTACCTCGCATTGATGATATGGTCTCTCAAATAGCTAAATATGAAATATTTAGCACCCTTGATCTTCGCAACGCATACCATCAGATCCCTCTAAGGAAGACTGATCGCCCTTATACTGCCTTTGAAGCTGGAGGGAAATTATACCAATTCTGTAGGATACCCTTGGGAGTAACTAACGGGGTGGTGTGACAAAAATAAGTTTCGCCCACTTAAGGTATCACTCGGTCTAGGCATTTAACTAATTTATTTTTGGTATCTTATTTTATCATGTCAGCTTAGCCCTTATGGCTATCTAAAACTATTACCACCACCCCCTTTTTCTCTAGGCATCCGTGTCACGATGTAATTTCTTAATCTGACACACACGTCTTGCACATTCTTTATCGACAAGAATAAACACGCCTCTAAATATCTTGACCTAACATCCTGACGCACCCCCCCCCTTTTCGGGGGACGGGTAAATTCAAATGGACCCTCTTCAAATCGACAACAAGGACTTTATCGCGCAGCTAATCCCTGTCGCGTAAGATAAATAGTTTCTGTCGATTTGACCATATTGGGATACAAATCGTCTCGTGGTCATTCGATACGGGCCCATCCCTATGTCCATACATGAAACGCGCGGCAAGGTGAAGCGATAATCTTCTCCTAGGCACGTCAGACAACCTAAACACCTTGGATGCCACGCCTCCTTGCCCACGTGTGAAGGAGAGATATAGTTTCCTTTTTTCTTGTCATTCTCATTCTGAGGAGCAGAGAGAAAGGATATACTTCTATGTTCTGAGCTTTACGAGCTTTCGCTTACTATATTCATTTCATATCTTTTCCTTAACTATTGGATTGGTGGTAAGCTTGTGTAAAGTGTTTTAGTAACCTCTTACTTACTATGTGTATTTAAATATTTGTGCATTTATTTAGTGCATTAATTTTGTGTACATATTTGTGTAATTCTTATCTTGGATTATGTAAGTAGTCACTTTATGTATTATATTTTATTATCATGACTTGTACGACTAAACAGTCAAAGTCATCCACTTTATCTGGACTAGAATTTACAACAATTCTTGCCACTTGTATTTAGCTCTTTGGCTACTATTGATTTACCGCTCGCCACGAGCCCACTATATTATCATTGATAAATTCCTTGACCGGGAACTATCATAATATTTATGTAACATGTCATATTACCAAGTATATTTTACTCTCATTCCGTGGCAAGGAATGCCGTAATTATTTATGTACTATATTATATTTTATCGGCCAGTTGGTCCGATTACCTTACTTAGGTAAAACCATGTAAACATTATCTTATTTGTCTTATCCTATCATTATCTTATCTCGGTTGATCGCCTTGATTTTAAATGGCGCACTGACCCTGCGCTCAGGATAGACTTGAATTATTTCCCCTTGTATTGAATTTTAACTTCACGAGATCGTGTCCCTTGACCGGGCGCTGTCTCCATTCAACCGTACCCTATTGTTCAGGCCACACGGCCAGATGTAAACAATAACGACCTGGTCACTGACCATCAGCCATCTCCCCCCCTTTCCCTTTCATCTCGTTATCTTAGCTACTGGTAATGATCTCACCGTGACAAGGTGCGTCTTACAATTTAACGCCACTCGTAGTCTCCCCTGACAGAATACAATAATATGTATTGATTCCCCTTTAATATTTGTGAAACTAAGTTATGGTTTCTTCACATCAAATATTGCTTTACTATTGGGTGTTTCCCTTTGTGAGACTTCACTATTTTATTAATTATATTATTGTCTCCCCTGATGAGATGTAATATTTATTTGATTAACTCCCCCTACTATTGTGAAACTAGATTATGGTTTCTATTTAATCATTCTGAAGATGTCCTTCACGAAAAGGCATCTACATCCCAGTGTCATCATTATGGCTAAGTCGATCTACGCATCTCGTTGCAGCTTTTATTACAGACTACATCCACTTGGAAGCCCTATCTACGTAACGCGGTTACCAGTCCGCTGACACCAGACCTGAAGATACCAGCCTTACTTACTACACGCAAGAGCCCGATCAACAATCGCAGCTAGAGACCCGTCCCTGCGGCTACGTATAGTTGGACTGTCCCGTGCGCTAGGATCGATCACGCCAGCCCACCCACGGACAACTCAGCATAAGACATACCAGTCCCGTCAGAGCAGCATAGGACTTAAAGCTAAGCAACCAGCCTAATGACATTCAGACCACCTGGTTCTCAGATCTCATGATGATAGTCCCATTTATGTAAATAATTAGGCCCCGCCCTAACACTGTACAGCTTTTTACCTTTTACTTATTTTCATTCTTATTATTAAACTGTACATATGTTTTACATAAAAAGTATTTGTTGCCTGCATTTATAACGCTGTGCCTGTTAGTTCATGTGCAAGTCAAGGTCCTCAAATTATTTAAAACCCATAGACACCTAAACGGCCACCACCTTTGACCTACTTGTCACAGGTGGCCTGTTTTCAACGGAAAATCGACAAGATCATAGAACAAAGAGTCACTGGAGGTTACATATGCTTATATTGATAACATCACAGTTTGTGGTAAGGACAGAGAAGAGCATGATAAAAATCTGCATAAATTTCTTGGGGCTATAAAAAATATGGACTAACTCTTAATGAGGAAAAGTGTGCATACGCTTCTTCAAGAATAAGATTACTAGGTTATGAAGTCTCCCATAATGAGATGAAGCCAGACCCCGACAGACTACTGCCCTTGCGTCAACTTCCTCCACTCGAGAACCTGAATGCACAAAGGCAAGCGGTAGGTCTATTCTCCTACTATGGATAAGGCATTTCTCAGACAAGATCCATCCTTTAGTTCACAACAGAACTTTCCCACTCCCTGAGAGAGTCAAAGATACATAGGCATAGTAACAAGCAGAACCACATCATATAATGCCAAAGGAAATGGACAAGTTGAAAAGTTGAACTCGACTCTCTGGAAGTCAATTCTTCTTGTCGTCAGGTCAAGAGGGCTACCTAATACACAATGGGAGCTAGCCCTAAACGACGCTCTCCATTCAATTAGATCTCTACTATGCACTGCTACAAACATGACGCCTCACGAAAGACTATTTTCCTACAAAAGGTCTGCCTGTGGTGTCTCTCTGCCGACTTGGCTATCTGTTCCAGGGCCTGTCCTAATGAGAAGGCATGCGAGGCAAAGCAAATATGAGCCGCTGGTAGATGAAGTGGAACTTATTGAAGCTAATCAGAACTATGCCCACATACGTCTTCCAAATGGACGGGAAGAAACTGTATCACTACACCATTTGGCTCCGAGAGGCGACTCATCTTCAGAGTACATGATTTCGCTCCGAGAGACTTTGAGACATCTTCTGAGGTCTTTCAACATCAACTGGCTCCTGGTAACATTGAAACTTCTCCGGGTGTCTCCCAACATTTAGTGGCTTCTAGGGGCGACATAGAGACATCTGCAGAGAACATGGTTCCGCCTGCTTTAAGAGCAGAGGAAAACATTATTGAAAACGGACAGAATTCACCTGCCAGAGATACGCCCTTACAGCACTCGTATAATCTCAGAAGTAGAGCGATAAGAAACTAAACGGGGGTGAATGTTGTGTATTTATATTTCTTGTTGTGTGTTGTGAACTGATCTGTTCTAGTGTGTCAAAATGTCATGGTGTCCTGGTCAGCTTATGTGTGTGTGTACTGTGTTATTGTGAACTGTTTTGTCATTCTTGTTCAATAAAACCTAGAGTCTATAGACATGTCTTCTAGTTGTGTTACATTAGGTTACTACAGACGCTCCTCGTTATATATATATAAAAAAGTAAAGTTCCAGCAGTGGGCCCCGCGCTTTCATAGGCCCCGCGCTAATTCATTGTGTAATTATTAATTTCAAAATATATACGACAACTTCCTGGAAATGTAATGCGCTCATAAAAATCTGCTGAAAAATAGATACAATTGTCATTTGTGTGTCATTCATTACGGAAAACGCCAATCCTACGTGCGATAAAAAAAGGCATTGTCAGCTTTCATGTAGTAAAATGTAATAATTGGACGAATTTTACCCTTAACCGGAAGTTCCAATACTTAATTTACTTTTATAGTCACTGGCATATAAATATGCCATAGGTTGCAAGGTACGTAAAGTAAGGTTATCTTGTTCGCAGTTTTGTACTTAGAAAAGAATGAATAAAATGCAAAGCCGACTTTATTTTCTAATACAAAATCTAAATTTTCACTTATTATCCGTATTCCCTCCCAGACTAGGCACCGCGCTATCAGTTTCGCATAGGGCCCCGCAATCGCTAGGACCGGCCCTGTCTATAGAGCAGATGATGTAAAAGTCATCTGATTCTGTAGCCTACGGTTTACGAGGGTGTCATGTGGCCAACACAACGACCAACCGCCTTTACTTTTCCCCAACTAATGTCAGGTAACCATTAGAGCTGGGTGGACTCAGAGGCGCCCAAGGATCCCGAAATAAAAATCCTAGTCTTCACCAAGATTCGAACCCGGGACCTCCGGTTCAGAAGCCAAGCGCTTTACCGCTCAGCCACCGCGCCTCCCTCCTCGTTATATATATATATCTATGTATATTGCTCATATTGACATTTATGCTACCTTGTTGGTATAATTAAAATAATATATCATAGTTTACCCTATACTATTAATATAACCTACGTAATTAATCTTAAAAGGAATCCTATCGGTAAATCCCAGAATGTAACAATAAGTTAATCTCCTTTATTCCACTTCTGTCGTAATCTGTGTAGACAGATAAGAATTTAGTAAGCTGCATGAGAGAAAAAGTGTGTGTTATAGAACAAGATAAGTTGTGTGTGTTATTGAACAAGGTAAGCTGTATATGTTATAGAACAAGGTAAGATGTGTGAGTTATTTAACAAGGTAAGCTGTATGTTATAGAACAAGATACGTTGTGTGTGTTATTGAACAAGGTAAACTGTATGTGTTATAGAACAAGGTAAGATGTGTGTGTGTTATTGAACAAGGTAAGCTGTATGTGTTATAGAACAAGATAAGATGTGTGTGTTATTGAACAAGGTAAGATGTGTGTGTTATAGATCAAGGTAAAATGTGTATGTGTGTGATTGAATATGTTAAGATGTGTGCTACAGAACAAGGTAAGATGTGTGTGTTGTAGATCAAGATAAAATGTGTGTGTGTGTGTGTGTGATTCAATAAGTTAAGATGTGTGCTGTAGAACAAGGTAAGATGTGTGTGTTATAGAACAAGGTAAGATGTGTGTGTGTGTGAATGATTGAATAAGCTAAGATGTTTGTTACAGAACAAACTCAGATGTTTGGAATGGAACAAGACAAGCTCTGTGTGTGTGTGTGTGTGTGTGTGTGATAGAACAACACTTGGTGTAACGGCTTGAGAAGTACTGACTGATATTTCAACTTTAAAAAAAAACACATTTGTTCTCAGTGATGTACAAACTTTGAGTGAAATCATTGGTATTTTTTTAAATTTAAGATGGACGAAATATCTCATGAAATCATATGGATCAGTCAAGATCAATCTTATGATACCAAAGAAAAAGGTATTTGTTTACATTCTTTTATGAAGAAATAAATTAGAATTTGTTTTTTTTAAAGAGGGAGAGAGAGAAACAGAGAAAGACACAGAGATAGAGAGAGTTGCTTAAAAATTTTTAAAAATATTTGTATATAAATATTAACGTAATTTGTAAGATAAGCAAAAGACGATTTGAAAAAAACCCTTCTGTTTATGTTAAATGAAAGTTGAATTTTGTTTGTATTTTGATTTGTATTAGTTGCTTATGATTCATGTCTGCGTGGACGTTTGCAATTTTGTCGCCACAATAGTCCCAAGTTCGAAACCTGCTTGCCGTCTTATATAAGGTTTAGATTAAGATGTAATGATCTTCTGAAACTCAAAAGTATTGAAAACATTAACAACTCCTTCCATAAATCCATAGACTACTTCTTCCATGAATCCATACATCCATTGACTACTTCTTCCATAAATCCATATATCCATTGACTACTT
>JADKLZ010079391.1:8029081-8039836 GCA_021533235.1 Biomphalaria straminea
TTCCATGAATCCATATATCCATTGACAACATCTTCCATGAATCCATAGATCAGATTTTTTTGTTCTAATTGATCTCTTTTTTTTAACTTTAACAGATAAAGTCAAAACCATAACAGATACAAACAAAGATTCAGCTAAAGAAAAACTTGATCATAAAAAAGTATACCACTTCTCAAATTTTTTTAACTTCATATTATTTTAAACCAATAGGATATATATTGAACAATTACTTGAGTAAAGGTTATTAATGTTAAAATTTACCGGAGCTTGGTTTATATTTTTAAAAATATATTACCAGACAGGTGAAAGGTCCACAAAGAGATCCAAAGATGGAGGTGCAGCAGTAACCATCAGAAAATATTTTGGTAATGACTTTTTTCAAATAATGTTCTAAACATTTCAGTAAGAAAAATAATAATGTCTTATTATGTATGTTGGAAGTTCATTAAATAATTGATTAAAGAATATACTTAAGAGATTTTACTTGACACTTTCAGAAGGAGAAAAAAACTGCAGTAAAGTTGGTAATCATTCAAGTTTTATCCCGTATAATGCTTTCAGAGTTGATCATTTTCCTGAGCCTTATCGTGATACTTTACTAGTTGACTTAGTTCAAGTTTTGGGCAGTTTGGTTGTTATGCTGAAAGTTTCAAGCGTCAGCAAACACCGGCCAAAGTATTTCCCAGAAACATTTTTGGAATATCCAAAGTCATGTTCTAGTGGAACTGGAAGAATCATTTTTTCGAAGCCCATATGGGACAGTAAAACAAAGCAATGTCCATGCAGACAATGTGCAAAGAGCAGTCGACCACGCATGAAATGGGGAGAGATCAAAGTGGTGACAGCAGCACATGTTGTCTTTGATGAGACAGAAGCTGAGAGCACAACTTGCGTCTTGGACTATGACTCCAATGATTGTTACGAGACTGTGAAACTGTCATTTTTGAGAAAAGAGATAATTGATGTCAGAAAAGATAGGAGCACAGTAGTTTTTGTCACACATGATATTCAGATGGCTTACAGGTTGAGGAATAAAATCTATGAATACAAAAGACTTCACGATCAAGCCTATGCTAAATATCAAAAAGGTTTAAATACTTTCAACACTAATCAGCAAAATGACCAACCAGAATGTCACACAGCCTATGAGTCTGATGATAAAAAGACTGAGAAATTAGAAACAGAAGATTTAGCGATTCTAATTTCTCATCCCCATGGATGGTCCAAACAAGTTTCCATTGGAACCTCTAAAAGAATTGTTTGCAAGAAAGACATTTACAAAGGAAGGGTCTACACGTACTATGAATATGTTCTAACGTCGTGTGGTGGCAGCAGTGGAGCCCCAGTGTATATTTTAGGAAAAGAAGAAGTTTGGACCAACCACCCACATAAAGGCAGTAATGTCAACAACGAAGGTGTTAGTGGCATTGAATATGAGCCGTTGAGAAAAAAAATAAAAAAATAAAGTTTTATCGCATGTGTCTTTGTTGACTAACATCCCACACATATAGATTGTAATCAACCTAATCAAGTAACGATACCAAACTTACCTACTCTCATAATACATGTATATCTGCTGCAAGTATCTTCAGATGTGTTGGCTTTTAGGAAGAATACATTCTTAGAATGAACGTTGGTGTTTACCAATTGTTAGAGTGTTGTGGTGACACGGCTACTGTGTGTGATCAACCGTAACAAGGTCAAGTGTTGGGTACCGGGGAGTTAAGGGACTTGCAGAAGTGACGAGTGAGTTGTAGACAAGAAGACAGGAAGTCATCTAGTGGATTTGCTATCTGTAGATAATATATTAGCCTTGTAAATCTGTTTGAATGGTTCACAATAAAAGGTACTTTATATTTAAATGGACTTGTTTCTTCACAAGTGTCTTAAACGATTTACCAGATAAATAAGGTGTATACACATTATAACAAAACAATTCGTCAAAGATGAAACTGAAATTAAATTTCTCACTCAAGTTTCTTTTTTTACATGTAAAATGTTTTACTTAGAATTAATGTTGTTATTCTTTTTATTACAAAGCTTCTATCACCTCACTCTGTCTGGTAAACATTTAGTACACGTGATTTCTCCGACACCCAATTTGTGATCAAGCTGAAAATGTCCACAATTATTTCTTTTAACTGACAACAAAAGAACCAATATAAAAAAAAAATTTATTAGGCATCTCGAACTAGGGAAAGAAATTGTACTTGACTGAATTAGTGTTATAAGCTTTTTAGGTCTTCGTCTGAGTCTTTGTGAACATGCAATCTTCAATGTTCATAAGAACTTCACTAACAGAGTGGTTACAATGTCGGCTTGAGACATGAGTTTTCGAATTCAGGTCGTTTCAGCCCCATTTTTTTTATAAATGTTTTTTTTATTGTTAAGTCTAGTAGATCTATTACAAATGTAATTACATGACTGATCCAAACTAACTTATAACTTAGCCTAATATAACTGTTTAAAAAGTTTTTTTCCTATTCTTGTTTTTGGCCTACATATATCAAGACAATAGTTTTATGTAGACATTCCTATGCATTTCCTAATCAGAACCAAATATAGTGTATGCCTACAAGTAGTTTATTTTCTTAACTCGAATGACAATATTTGTTTCATATTCTTTGACTATCTGGGATTTGAACGATTTTCTAAAAAAATATTTTTAGATAATTTGAAACATTTTTGTATATAAGTAATTAGATCTATATTTCTTTGAACAAATAAAGAAACTCGCTAGTTTTTAGTTTTGTTTATTGCCTGTAGTTGTCAGATGTTTCTTACGTTCCGTTCGGATCTTCAGAAAAAAAATCTCTGTTGTTGTTGTTTTAATTATGTATGCAAAGTGTATTTATTAAAGATTTACATTAAAAAAAACTTTGTAAAAGCATTTTATCACATCGTATAGTATTGTAGTTAAACATTGCAGCAGTCAGGAACACGAGCCTAAAGCTAGAAAAACATCAACATATCTTCCTAGAGAATGTTTGAGATGTTATATCAATTTTAGAGTACTTTTTCTTGAGCCAGTCGCGAGTTGTCCATAGAGGATGACTTTCGGTATGCAAATGCCGTAGGGGAAACAAATCCTAGTAGTAACCTCTGATATAGTATATTGTACTAAAAAGAAATTTGGTCAAATTCAAAAGAAAGTAAGTTAAGCCAAAATTATCTCAATCTATTTTTATTGTACTCTAATTCTAAAAGAGTTCATTCATTATTGGATATATCATTGCAGTTTTACAGCATTGTATACATTTGTTTTGTGAGCTAAATCAATGGAACATTTGTGGTATTAAGAATACATATTGATGAACACTATTACATTTACAAATATCTTTTTAAATGCCGCCTGATGTGTAAGATCTAGATCTAAATACACATGACTGTGAGATGAGTATTGAAAAGATCTAAAATTCTTTACAATATCATCGAATAGTTCTCGAAACATCTGATGGCGGGGAGGGGTTCTCACACTTCTAATAAGAGTCATAGCCTACTATTTATCTATTTATATATATATATATATTTAGTTTTGTACATTATTCTTTTTTTATTCATTCTGAATTTTATGTCTTGACTATAAATCAGCAGTTTACAGTGTTATGCTATTGTTGGAACCAAAACAAAGACTCTAATATGTAAACTACAAATAGAAGATAACATTTGAACACTAAGGTTTTTAATCATATTTTTTTTAAATAATACAGTCTCGATCTTCCACGACAATGAAACTTATTATGATATATTGTGAGTCATTAATGTTTCACAATATTAATGCACACAGTAGTCTTAACGAACAAATTTTTTAAAAAATTCTGAACTCGAAATATGAAATATAAACAATCACTATTGATCAATGACAATTTGCACAACTTTCCACAAGTATCAATTGTACAAAAAAATTAAGTCAGTGATAGATTTTTTGAGAGCGTTACATATAGTCCATAATATATACAGTTCATCATACAAAAACGTTTATCATACAACCTATCATACATTAGAATTATCATTGAATGGGATCGTAGAAAGTGGAGAAAGAAATGTTTTAATTACCACTTGGAAATTTAATTTCATTTATATTCATTTTATTTATATTTAGCTGAACAAAACATAGAAAGTCAATAAGATTTTGTTTACTAAATAAAAATACTTAAAAAGAAAATAGGAGTACCAACCAGTTAATTGAAATGCATAAACAACTACTAAGCTAACCTACAACATACATGCACAAGTTTCATTATAATGGACAAATTAGTTTCAATAGTAGGCTCCATATTTCTCAAGCTCCCTGCAATGTTCTGTGTAACGTAGGTAAAACTCATTCAGGTCTACGTTCTGTGGGGTGTCTCCAGTTTGTGGAAGAGCCTTGTCCTGCAGGTTGCTGTGTCCAGGCAGAGAGTGTTCCAAATATAAAGAAGCTAAACAAGAAAAGTTTGTTTTTAAGTATTTTTCATAGAACATTGTTGAGGTAAAATTGTATACAAATTCATATTAGAATCTTTAAAATAAAATATTCTTAAAGTTCTAAAAAAATACACTTTTTGAGTGTGTCAAAACAGTGGAACATCCAAACAGCGTTTAACCCTCATTTTGTTAACGTCTTATTCTGACCGGAACTAGCCGGCTACAAGATGTCAGTATCGGCTCTTTCCCCCATGTTTCTTTATTTTACTAAGTTTGAGCTGCATTTTTAATAGGATGAATAATGAGCTGTAGATGTCAGCATCATGTGTTTCTGCATTGAAGAATGTAAGAAAAGGCTTGGCGCATGGACTCCACCCCGAACCCCGCTGGGGAAACGTATAATGCTCCCCTTAAATGTAAAGAGAATAGCCAACAACGTGTCTGCTATTTCCGAAGGTTGAGAACCATTGCTCTCTAAGTGTAAAATATACCACTTTTTGCTTTTCTCTCATTAGGCTTAAGGTTTAGAAAAAAAAAAGCCCCCCCCCCCGCCTTCAGAAGTTCTAGATCCGCTAGTGGCCGTATAGAAGTTGTTTAGTGATGCCTGGGTCTTCCATTCTGCAGCTGTGTTCTGCCCATCGCAGGATTATGTGGATCCTTTGCATGGCCCGCTCTTTAAGGACTTCAGTATCAAGTTGTTGTTTTTTCTGGCCATTCAACATTCAGTATTTTCTGAGATAGGTCATGTGGAAGTGGTTCATTTTTTTCTTTCTATATACTGTCATCGTTTCTGAGGCACAGAGTAATGCAGGGAGGATGACAGAATGTGAACGTGAACATACCTCGTTTACTCCAAACATTTTTAGACAGTCTTCCATAGGATGCACTTGCCTTGGCGATTTGCAAGCCTATTTCATCGATCTAGCCGTTTCTAAAGAGTGTGCTGCCATTTCTTTTCCATTTATCTTAATGCTTATTCAACCCGAGGCGGTTCAAAGCAAAATCAAAAACTAAATCAGCGGTAATCAGGGACCCGGTATTAGCTGTCGCTTTGCCCTAAATGCCTGCTCTGAAAATGATCTTCAGAGCATCCTCGGTGACTTTTTAGAGCATGTTCAGATTTTAGTCTCCCTATAAAACAAAAAGAAAAAGACTGAAGTCTTAAATCTGCCTGCTCCATGTAAAGCGTACTTGGATCCAAGCATGAAGATAAATGGACGGGAAATAAATGCAGTGGACAGATTCACCTCCCTTCCAGCACTTATAATCATCAATGAATACACGCACACATTTTTAAAATTCTTTTGCTTCTTATCTGGTTACCATTTGGCTTTAGTTTCTCTCTCTCTCTCACACACACATTCGCTCTCACTCTCTCTAGATATATATATATATATATATATATGAGATACATACATATACATGTATGTACATATGTATTGAATATTTGATTCAGTTTGTATGCACAGGAGCTGCAATTCATTGCCCTAAACCCTCCCACAACAAACCTCAAAGTGATTTGAATGACAAGTTGAAACTTTAAGAACAGGTGCCATTCTGTAAATCTATATGTATGTACAATATGCCTTAGTATAGTTTAAAAATGACTTTAACACGTTCATCTTTAAAGCCCCTTTACATCGTTTTTCTTCTACTTATATTCAATTCAAGACAGCAAACTATCTTGTCATAGTGCCATGTATAAAATACCTGTCGATAGTAGACTTTCTTTAGCTCCCTTTAAACCTGCAGACAGGTATTTGAAAATAAAACTTTGAATATCATGTAATCTTGACATTTTTAGTCAATTCCAACTTTGAATGCCTAGAGAAAATCATTATGAAAAGTATTTGTTAGGATTTTTTTCTAACTGGAAGGGAATAAATCCAATCATTCAACTATTTGTCTAAAATTAATTGAGAAAATTTCTCTGAAACAAAATGAAAGAGAGGGGAACTGTAAGCACTCTAAAAAAGTGAATACTCAAAGAATTGAACTCGTCATCAAGTAACACAAATAGGTCGAGGTATACGTTTAACGTTATGGTGTTACCAGACTTTAGGAATTCCCATTCTTCTAATCGGAATAGTTGTATATTCCCTTATACCTCAAAGGTAAACTGCCTACTTTTAACAATAATTTAATATTAGGACTTGCGATGTCTTATTTCTATAAATACTTTATTTTTAGCTAAAAGGCTTGTGGTAATTGTTGAAATGAAATGAATACTCTGTTAGTGTTGTTAAGGCTAGTTTGTGAGTCAACATTTGGCTACTTCCTTGTTGATGGGACAGTTTCTCAGTAACACAGCATATTGAAAAGGTTTTAGAGTCTGCATTCAAAAGAAATGCTACAGGCACATTAAGGTTTTTTGTGTGCAGGTTGATTGACACGTGTAAGTGAAGGTGTTGAGCGTGGTCAGTGTAATTGTGTAGAACAATGCTCAGTAAACACATTGTCGTAAACACTTAAATATCTAGTGGAATATTGAGAACAGAATAGAATGTTGAGTTGTTTTTTTTTAACTAGAAAGACCAGAAACGTTATTATTTGAACCTGTATTGGCAGGAGAACTGTGGACAGAGTATCTCCCATTTAATGTAAAACCATATAACGTTCTAGCGTCTGTGTAATAACATTTCAATGAAGTGATAAGAACAAATGTTTCTGAATAATGTCGTGCATTGAATGTTATGTTTCATTAAACCTACCAAATTAAATGCATCATTAAACACTGTATAATATATCTTCCTGTCTAAACGGTTAGACTTACAATGTAAAGTACCAATCTTACCTTCAACAGTAGACGCTATTTCTAAAACTTTCTCTTAGATTTCAAGCGATGTCTTTTTGAATTTCAAATCAACAACAAATATTTAAATACTCAAAGACACACACACACACACATTGTATTATTACGACATACGTTTCTTTTTTTTTATTGACTTCGTCAGCACTGGAGTTTCACTGGAGTTTCTGGCAGTTATTGATGCGTTTAAATATAGGTGCTGAGGTGGTGCTTTGATTTCTACTTAAATTATAAACACCTTGCCCTAGTCCCATTATCACACTGTAAGCTTAGAATATATTCTTGACTTAAACAATGGGATCATCACCGAAAATAAATATAGCCAAGGATTGTAATTAATCACAATAATATTTTCGCATTATGACTTCATAAATTCAATCAGAATTATTCAAAACACTTTAAAGTTTATTAAATTATAACTTCCCGAAGTAGAACAAGAGACATTTTGAATAACAATATCAATGTCACCTCGATAAAGAGATGTTTAATAATACACTTCACATAGAAACCCGATACATTTTTTATTTCAGTTCTACAACAAAAACAGTAAGATTTTGTTTTTAAAGTTTAATCAAAAACAAAAGTAATTGTTTGCTGTTTTCATTTGGTTTGTATTTTTACAATAGCATTAAGCACTGACTACGCCCGTTGATTTGTTCTCAGGTATTTATACCAGTATCCCCCCCCCATGGTGTTTTGGATTTTGGATTGGAGGCTCGGACCCCCCCTTTTTTTTTGTATGCATGTCGTCTCGATGACCTTGAGTTCGAAGCTTGCCCTCCGTTATGTCCCGTCGTCTTTCTGGAGATTTGGGCTAGGATGTAGTTCCCTTCAATTCTAAAAGAACATTTGAAACATTGCAAACAGTTTTAAGCCATGTCGTGCTGCCCATTAATCCTTCAAGGACTCTATCTTAAGACAACAAAAAGACGAAATATTACATACTAAGCCCTCCCCTCCCCAACCTTCCTAAAAAAAAGCCCTAAATAAAATGTCACGACTATTTTCAATCCCTTAAATTCAATGAGAATTATGTAAATAAATGTTAGGAAAAAAGAAAAAACGCGTCTGCCCAACGTAACTGTCTGAGCATAAGAAGTTCTATTCTGCCCAAACCGGTGTTCGCAAGATGACGTCATTAAAATAGAGAAATAATTTTAAAAGAAAACTGGATTGAAAGAAACGGAACAAAATTCGATTGGGAAAAAATTGACCTTGGTGTCATTAACATATTGATCTCTAAAAGTGCTTTTTGTTTTTCAAGTATATGTTTAGGAAGAACAAAATTAAATTAATTTAACCTAAGTGAGAAAATTAGTGAATTGGCTTCTCAAATCTTTCTCGAAATATTTCATAAGTTCTATTTTTCTTGAGAAACAAAAGGAAGAAAAATTGTGTACTTTTAGACACATAGACAATAGTATATGGACATTGTGAAAAAGCACTGGGACGAAAATGTTAATATAAAAAAATGATTTGGATAAATTAACCGCTACCGTTACGATTGTGAAAGGTGCTTAGTTGTTCTATGCACAAGTTAAATTTTTTTTGTCTATCCCTAGTATGAGAATTAGTAGGTCACAGTTAAGGCTGCGCAGCCATGGAAAATACTGCATTTCTCACTATTCTTCGGACTCGAAGATAAGCCTTATTATTATAGATAAGTGCAATAAAAATAGAGCAAGTATCCTTTTTTTAAAATCTAAATTTAAGTCTTTTGTCCTCTTTTTTTTTTTAAATTCACTTTTGTTCACTAGTCCAGTTCTGACTTTCTGTGATTCTATCCCACAATGCTGACCTGTTTTCCTTTTCCATTGTGCAACCTATGTTAGGGGATCGTTCAAATGTGGCCCGATTATTGGAAACTAATAAAAAAAAAAGGCCTTAATAAACAATATTGTCACAATGCCTTTTCCTCTACTTCAGATTGATTGATGAATGATGTTATCAACTTTAACTTGAAGTGCTATAGGAAGCTGCTGCCTGAGTAGAAGAATGATCTTGTATTGCCGGGGACTATGTCTTGAACTCCTACAATATTGAATTATTACGATCTAGGAATCAAGTCAATAACTTCTCCGTGAAAATAAAACAACTTGGAACTTTAATTCAAATTTAACTTAAGTACAACTTATGTACAATGCAGATCAAACAATATGAAATAAAATCACAAAGGCTTATAAACAGAGCTCTAATAAAACATGACTTGCTCCTACGAAATTATTTTATCGACTGGCGTTCTTTCTAGCCCCGCCAATATCCTGGCGCTAGTTTTTTAGAAAAATGTCTAATTATTTTTAAATCAACCAATAGATTTCAATTTCTAGAAAGACAAAGAAAAGCTATAAATAACTCCCTGGTAATTCCAGTTTAGAGAAGAACCCAGATTCTAGGTTTTTCCAAGTTTCCCTAGTAAATAAAAATAACATAGACAAACCCAGAATGGCGTATGTGACAAATATAAAGCCTGGAAACAAATCAACGGGCATAGAGGGAGTGTACTGCTAGTTATAGGACAACTCGTAGATTAATTAATCTATAGTCAAATAGATATTCTTGTTTTCCCCTTGTATTGGACCATAATGCAATAATCTCATTATTTATAGGCCTATTCAATGATTCATTGATTCAATTTCTTTTCTACATGAGTGACACCCGGTATGCCCCCCCCCCTTTAGAGATGCCAATGTTAGTATTTTAATTCATTCCATCCTAACAGTTGAGTTCATTGTAATTGAAAACCAAACAGTTGTATTAAACAAAGAAAATAATTTTTATTTCTCTTCCAGTTAGACATTTTATAATCTTTTGTTAAGATTAAAAAAACAACAACATTTGAAGTTTATACACATTTCAGTTTGTGTTTCTTTCTTAAAGATTTGTTACTCCAATGCTGGAGTTCTCCAATGTGCTGCTGCCGAGTTTACTGGGCAGTGTATTCGTTGTCAATTCTTTGGATTTCATGCGTCTATAACGTTTCACGCCGTGCAATGTTTGTGACTGGAAACTTGACTTTGAGGCGTACAAAGGATCAACCGATTTCGTAGTCGATTCCTGGCCAGTTGAATCTTCTGATGAAAACGAGATTTGATCTATTGATACAAACCCTCGAGGAATTTTCTGGAATCTGAAGTTTGAAAGAGATTAGATGTAGAGAAAAAAAAAAGACAGTTCAACAATTTAGTGCTCCGACTTTTATTCTCTATTTCATAGAAGTGACAGAGATGAGATGTGCTAGTAGTTTTATTTATTGCAATATATTTATATGTAGGTTATATTTATTTGTATCACCAAAAAGTAAACCCAATCCTAGTTTTTAAATGTCAAAATAGGTGCTAAAGAGACTCGCATTACGTATAGTGCTGCAACGTAAGATATTTCAATTTCATTCATTATTAATCTAGGAATTTAGTAGTAGTGGTGGAGTTGGGGGTCGATATGATTATTCGTGCACGAATGTGTTCTATTCAGCTATAGGATCACATAAATATGTTAGTTAAAGTCCTTGAATATATCACATAAATATATTAGTTAAAGTC
>JADKLZ010079391.1:8056475-8079622 GCA_021533235.1 Biomphalaria straminea
ACACATACACATAGTAGGCCTTTCACGACAGACACATACACATAGTAGGCCTTTCACGACAGACACATACAAATAGTATAAAAGTTACATAGTTATGCACACACTAACCCAGGCCTGCAGTGTTGGTCACCAGGTCCAGGAAGTAACCCCCAAAAAATACTGACCTTGTCAATTATTCCTCTGACAAAAGTCCCAATGTCTTAGTTTTGTACAGTTTCACAGCTGGACACCTTTAAACAAGAGAACTCAGTACGAAGTGGGAAGACAACTCCTTTATTAATTCTCTCACCCCCACCAAAAAAAAATATATATATATATTAATTTGAAAACCGTGAAAGCCTTTCAATTGTTTTATCCAGTAGTGGTCAATTTCTAGTCACATTTCTTTTGACATTTCGACACTAACAGTGTTAAAACAAATTTAAAAAAAAAAAAAAACTTAAAAAAACAACAACAAAGGTAAAGAACTGCGCACTTACAACTAGATCTCTAAGCTCCAAGCTATGTAGTATCTATTTACATATTCGATATGAAACAAAATAATGAATTACCGGTACCAATAATTAATTGACTAATTGGTTGCATTTTTTTTTATTTATTCATCTATATTATATTTCTCAAAAGAATTAGGTCAGACCGGCAACAAAAACACAATGCACCACCAACAAGTAATCTATTTTTAGCTCCATTAATCATTTTTTAACGCATTGGCTTTACTTATTTTATAATGCGAAAAATTAGAACCATATTTAAAACTCGAATTATTTATGTATTTAATAGTCAAAGAGAAAAGTTTTCTGGAGCGCAAATGCTCTATAATTCTTTAGTAAAAAAAAATCTATTGACTTGCAAAAGACCTTTAATACGAGTATTTGTGAACAATTGTGGTGGAAAAAAATAAGCATTAGCAAGGTTAGAGAGACAAGTGGAGTTTTGTTCTTCGACTTTTTAAAAATTATATTTTATCTTTTCAGTCTGTAGAGTGCTATTGTGTTTGTAATTGCAGATTGTGTTCAACCATATGCCAAATACTTATTTCCCTTACAGCTTGATGGTTAACAGCGTTATAAATGACTATATTTTGTTAAAAATGTGTTTGATTTCTTTTAAAGCAATAGCTTATATAATTAACAGACAAATAATTATAGGGATGTTAAATCGACATATAAAATATTTTACAAACCATTTTATAAATAGATAAAATTAAAAAATTAGTAAAAACAGCAACAACAAACCAAATGTAAAACATCATTTCTTAAGGATAAGAAGCAGAGTATAAAAAATCTATTTTGCATAAGAAAGTCTCTCATGAAAAGAAAAAAAAAACGTCGCACGTACAGCGTTTATCACTTAGTAATGTAGAAGTTACATCCCTTATTCAAAACCTAACAAAATAATTAATTACAAATAACTAATAGTAAATTTGTTAATTTTTTTTTATTATTATTATTGAATATTGAGTCTCGCTCAGCTTCAACGAGATTCAAACGTAATCCTTCAGGTCTTCTAGTGTCTTATATATGAATAATGTGCAGAAGATTGGGCACGTTATTTCTCCGACACCCAATCTCGAAAGTCACTGAAATTATTTCCTCAGCAAGACAACACAAGAATCGACAAAAAAAACACAAAAAAAACAATTGGTTAATTAACTGACTTGGTAATAAATCCCTTTGTTAGAGATCTCAAACAAGGGAAAGAAATACTAATTGACTGAAGTGGCTGAATAAATCCCCTTTATATTAAGCGCCGCCGTCTCAGGCTTAGTGAACGCAAACATAAAATAGAAACAATAGGGCCTACATAACTATACAATTTTCCATTCTGTATAGCAATCTAATAGAATGCAGGAGAGTCGCTGGTCGCCCACTTTTACGATATACGGATGTATGCAAACGCGACATAAAGCTCTTCCAAATCGACACTAGCAGATAGGAAAAAGTGGCACTGGATAGATCCACATGGAGAGAGGGCATAAAGAGGGGGTCTCGGATTGCAGATGCCATACTCAACAGAAGCAGAAAGAATTGTGAAAATGCAACGGCGCCTGGTGATTACTTATGCCCACAGTTCATAGACTTGATGGGAAACCACTTACTCTTCATCTTACGCATTCATTGCATCCTACAAGTTTGTATCCACAACTTGTCCGGGGGGGGGGGAGCCCTTATGCACTCGGTAAAAGGAATATGGGGAAGTTTCCATGCTCGACCTTTGGTCTTGCTTCTAACCCAAAGCGTATTGGCATACAAGCCATCGGTAATAGGGAAATGTAGAAACTGACATCTGCTTGGATCTTTCGCCTGTTCAGACAGGCAGATGGAGGTAAGCTTCCATAGCCCTAAAGTGAGTCTTAGACTCAGTTTTTAGGACAAGTCGGTACCAAAATGGGCTGGTTGGGTCACCGAAATGGGTCATATTGTTAGAGGCTTTATAATACATGTATTCTCTTATATTAAAAGTCCTTTGTTTAAACTAATCTTTCACATACTCCAAATTTAACAAATTTTCCGAAATAATGTAATTGCTTTCATTCGTAGACAGTGCTACTAGTAGGCTTCATCCTTTTAGGGCCCACACTTTTAGCGATTAAAAAGAAACATACGGCCAATGTTTCTTATAAAGATATAGAGTTCACTGTATGCATTCACATCAAACTTAATATAATGATTTTGAGGACAGATAGACCTAGAAATGGATATAGAATTTGTAGTTTGGATTGTATAGAAATACCCGGGCCGATTTTGACACCCAGTCCGCCCCTGGCCTTGAGTGAGTCTCAACTTTTAGGATAGCTTTCATTAGAGTTCCAGAGTCTTAGACTCAACTTTTAGGACAATTACCGTACGTAGAAGTCCTCAGTTAAACTGTGCCAATTAATCCATTTGAATGTAGATTCCAAAAAATAATCTAAGCTGATCAATAATTACCACTACACGTAGATGGGAACAGTAATTAATCATATTGTTTCATGACTTGCTTATAATTTATAGCGATGTATTACAAAAAGTTCATGAAATGTGATGGCTAAGCCATTCCGGTACGAAACAAATGTTAATCGGCCAAGATTTGGAGTTACCGTAACATACAGTGAGCTCATTTGTTTGTGCATGTGGTGAATGGCTTGTGACAGTAAACAGTTGTGAACTATCTTGAACTTGAGCAGCACTTTCTAATGATCACAAGGTCACAATGCACCCTAAGCAACCAAACTGTCGCTAGTTAACAAGCAAGATGTATTTGGATTGTGCCTGTAGTCAAGAAGAACTTTTTAAAATCCTTATTTTCTGTTCAATAATAGATTTATATAAATAACAAAAAATGATCCATAAATGATCACATGGTTGTTTCAGTCCTTTGTATTTAATACAAATAGATCGCACAGTGTGTCAACACAGCAGCTTGTTTTGACCTTTACCTGCCACAAGGGAGATAAAACCATTTGATTCAATTATAGTGATCAGGAAACAAACATCTGATTGTGTTCAAGACAATAATCAGTTCACCAGACGTCAAGTGACAACTACAATGACAAGCTTTTGTTAATAAAGTGTTTTATTTCATGAGACAATCTGTACAGTACAAACAGACATACAGAAAACAACGTACAAAAAGTATACAAAGAGACATAACTCTTATCTACAAACATTAGAGTTGCAGGATTAATGCGAAGCAATGTCAGGGCTGGTTGTTGAAGTGTAGATTCCATTAAGTAGAAATTGTTATTGCACTTTTAAACAAAAGCTAGTAGTATAAACCAAAAGTACACAAAGAAAGCAGGTCTACTATACATAAGTTCAATACAAAAAGACATCGTCATAGTACAGGCATAGAAGCAAGCATACAAAGTTGATGTATTTTCCTACAAGGTTCTAAGACAACTAATTCAACATGTTTTAGGTACCTAAGTTCGGCAAAAAACTAATCAACTTATTCCTTAAGTACAGATGTATGTACAGAGCTAAGGTGGAGAGCGATACCTTTAAGTGCTTATTCAACATTGTCAATACCTAACTTAAAACTTGCAATCATTTGGATACCTAGGAAACGGAACTTCTCACTGACTGTACAGTAATGTAGACAAGACATCTTATGACATAAAAGTGGGTAGCTCTCACCTAGGCCAATACAAAATCAGCTCTATTGAACTTCAAACACACAAGTACAAAAATACCGGGAGATAAATAGCACAACCTAGATAAAACATTTACACATTATAATAGACTGCTATCAAATCAGATCCACATGTTTTGAACATCAAATGTACATCAAAAGCCAAATAATATATTCTTAAATAGCTTTCATCTTTTCTATAAAAACACTGTTTGTATGTATATTTAATATATTAGAATAAATGTATTCAAATCAAATTGGACATTTTGACAATTTATTTTTTTTAAATTATTTACATTTTGTGTATATTTTGAAATAAAAAAATATTAAAAAAGAAAAAAGTTGTGTGTGTATGTGTAAATTGTGTTAAAAAACAAAATAAATGATTTGATCCATAGCTTTCAACTGATGAAATTCAGAATACAACTCTGTGGACTACACAAATCATTGTTGGTAACGTTTCAACAAAAATAAGCTCCAGGTTTGGTATCTAAATAATGGAAATTATTTTCACCTTTTGTGCTTTTTAATATATGCTTGAAGTAAAAAATGAATGAAAAAAAATTATTACAAAATGTATTGAATTTGTAGACAGACCTCTCAAAAGAATATAGAATATTTATATATAGATCTATGTCAGAAGAACTATAGTACAAAATAAAAACACAACCTACACATTAATGACAATAGCTAACATAATTGTCTGTTGAAAAGGGAGACAATGTGTAAGATACAACCAAAAATACACATTGAAATTTGTACAGCAGTGCCTTAGAAAGCAAAATATTGCAATAGGTAAAATACTGCACACAGAACATAACCTCAGTTGCTAGACTCATCAGCATACATGTGTCTCATAACATCAGCATATATGTGTCAATAACTTTATGAAAATATGAACAACAGATAAAAGCAAACACTCCACAAAAAACTTAACAACTAAGAGATACTGACATTTACATAGCTGTGTCACTATACAATAATAACATGTGCACAGTCAGCCTATCAAATCAATAGTTGTTTTCAATCACTACATAGATGTGTAACCAGTGGTAACAAAATAATGCCACATTTCAGCCTATCAAATCAACAGTTGTTTTTAATAAATGCATAGATGGTTAAGTGAGTGATTGTAACCTCAGTTGTGGGATCTATGAAACTGATCATGCAACAGATTGGTCACAGGACAAACAGGGATATTCAAGGCATATATACATTGTTTACTATTCAATACCCACCAATGAAATGATGTAACCCTTAGGGTGGCTGAGAAGTTATTAGGAGGATGGCAATGGAAAGTTTAGCACATACACAGGTTTGTCATCAACCCAGAACTGAGTCAGTCAAATGAGGGGGGGGGGGGTGTTAATACAGCAGCAGCACCACACAGCTATGGCTACTATTAGACTAGCTACTTTTGTATGATTGGACAAGTTCACAGGATGACCAGTTTCAAAAGTGACCTACTCAACAACATACAAATTCAATTTATAAATAAAGCTTATGATACAAAATAAAATGCTCAGCTGCAAAATGCATATCTTTCTAGTTGGGTCACTACCCAGTCAACAGTACCGTAACAAAAAAAAAAAAAAGACTTATGCTGAACTTTGAAATAGTGCAACCACTGGCCTGTAGGGAGTAGAAACACCACACCCAGCACAGTATGGCATATATGTTGTTGTGTTTGTGCATTGTGTCTGTCATGACGGCCATCAAAAAATCTTTCTTTAAAAGTTTATTTTTTTAAATCCTAAGAATAATAACGCTAACTATTTTAGTTTGAAAGTTTATTTTCAGAGGTTTCTAGTCCAAGACAAGAATGTGAAGAGAGCTCTCCAGAACTGTACATGTCACTGTTCGACTATCATTAAGGTAAAGTTATTTAAACTTTTTAAACTTTCATATATGTTGTTGTGTTTGTGCATTGTGAGTGTCATGACGGCCGTCAAAAAATCTTTCTTTAAAAGTTTTTTTTTTAAATCCTAAGAATAATAACGCTAACTATTTTAGTTTGAAAGTTTATTTTCGGAGGTGTCTATATATGGCAATATCAAAACAGAAAAACAGAGAATTCTACATTTTTCTACTCCCCACATTGTGGAGGCGAAAAGAAAGTGAAAATTCTTTGTTGAATATTTCAAAAAGAATTGGACCAGTGTGCTAACTATTTCTAGGTCCAACATTTTGTTTCACATTTTAGTTCAAAACAAAATTAAACATTGAGACATATCTCAATTCAAACAGGAGTTTAAAAATTTACAAATAAAAAACAAAAGAAAAGATTTGTGTTACTCTATGTGAACTGATGGGCTTCTAAGAAGAAATGTCATTCAATAAATAGATCATATTGTGACCAAATGCCTGCTATCCACAAATGAAATACCACTACAAAAATCAATGTTTTCACGTTAATAGATTCATTCTATTGTTAATGGGTTCAATGTGCAAATGGCAGGTCTAGACAGTAGTCACCATACAAGCTGCCAATAGTTCTGCATCACTCTTGCTGTCATCTTTACCTGTTGAAAGATTTCTCTGTCGTCTTCTTGCCAACAACATTTCTGTTTTTGTCAAATGTTTCCCTGGATTAGAGGACAGACTGTCACTGTCCCCACCCAGGTGGTCATCAGAACACTGTTGGCTAGTTGACATGGAGGAGAGAATCTCTGCTACCAAGCCACTGGCATTACCATTTGGCAGAGTGGATGGAGGATTATAATTAAAAGGGGCCACAATGGCAGATGGGCTTACTTTGTGTTCAGTACGTAACTGTCCTGGTTTTGGCGTTATGGAAGTTGATGTCCCTTGATGACAAATCAATTTATCATCCATATCACACATTGTTGAGGGTTCAATCTTAATGTTAGCACTAAAAAAATCATAGTCCTTTTTATCTTTGTGATTTTTCTTTTCTTTGTTGCTACATTTTTTACCCTTGCTCAGTTCTTTATCAGCAGATTTTGACTTGGGAATTTCATTATTCTTCTTGGATTCCTTATCCTTGTGTCTGCTGGAACTGAAAAGTCGTTTGAGTCCTTGAGCTACTTTGGACTTAGTTTTTCCTTTCTCTTCCTGTTTGTTTTTCTTGTCATTTTTGGATGTGGTTGTGTCACTCATGTCACTGATGAAACTGCTGTCAGTCACTGAAGTTTGCTGTTTGAACACAAGGCTCTGGTTAAATCCTATGGAATCATTAAAAGAACACATTGACTTGCAAGTCTCGTCAGCATTGGGTAACTCCAAGTTTGAAATACTTGGGTCTCTCCTTTTCTTTCTGAATGTACTGGAGTCTATATGAGTGCTAGAGTCACAACTTTGATCAAGAGAGTCAGCTGACTCTGAGTGGCCATTGGTTGTTTGATGATTAAGCATGGAGTCATCAAAGACATTGCTCTCTAGACTGTCATTTGTGTCATAAAGGTTTTGGTCATCCTCCTCATGGTCATCATACAGCTCAAACACTTCCCCCCTCCTTACACCACTCTCTGGAGACTCATAGCTTGTTGGTTTCTGTTTGGTCAACTTGGAGACATCAGCAGCTTTCTTGACAGTGGGCTGGCTTGGTTTAGGACTCTGCTTACTACTTCTATCTACCTTCACATCAGAAGCAATCTTTTCATAAGTGGCACTTTTACAGAGGCCATCAGAAGAGGACTTACATACTGTAAGGCTGGAGGATGCTGGTAGAGTTGCTGCCTTTGCTTTAAACCCAGAGGGTGGAAGACTACTAGGTTTGGTGCTACTAGGAGATGTAGACACTGGAAGTTTGGACAAAGATGATGCAGAAGATGAAGGGCTTTCTCTTGAAGGTGATCTTTCAAGGCTGCCATCTCTTTTCCACAAAGTAGCTATCTTGCTAGGCACTTGTTTCTTGGAGACACCAGGAGGTGTTCTTTTATTGCATTCTGTATTAAGTGAGGAGTTTGATCCATCTAAAGCTTTTGTAGGGATACCAGATGTAGATGAATGGGAAGATCTGCGACTGTTACCAGAACTAACAGGGGTCAAAGGTCGGTTAGGTGCTTTCAAACTATCATTGGATCTGTTAACGTTGCTGGATTTCGTATCATTGCTCAAACTTCTAGCAAACCCTTTAACAGTGCCAACATTGGCAGGGCTACTACTATTTTTGATAATTGAGGATTTCTTTTCACTTGCAGTTTGGCTTAGAGAATTACCACTGATTGATCTTGAAGCACTGGTTGTTGCTATTTTATTAGTTTGGTTTGGGGACACATTAGCAAATGCTTTATTTCCTTGGCTTAAAGTAGGTAATTTGGATTGGTTCTGACTATTATTACAGCTGACAGATGCTTTGGCAATAGTTGGTATAGAACTTGGGGATTTGTTGGGTGTTTTTAAGGCACGTTTTACAGCAGGAGCATCTTTAGAATTCACCTGACCTGGTTTATCTTGAGCATTATCTTCTATGTAGTCTGAAGAGTTGAATCTTTTGTTCCAAGACTCACTAGTCAGGCCATGGGACAGTCTTGAGTCACCTGATGAAATATTCAAGGACTCTGTTCTCTGTTTATTTTCTTTATTTTCAGAGCTCAGTGTTTGATTGACAGTGTTAGGCAAAGAGCCACCTCCAGTGTTCACAAGCAGCTTGGTAGGAGGGGTTGTAGGCTTCACAACATTCGTGTTTTTTGTAGTTGTGCTTGAAGGAGGGGAACTAGAGCTCTTAGTTACAACTGGTTTAGTCATGTTGGAACGACCTGCTGGAGAGTTGCCTTGAGCTGCCCTTGGGTTAGATTGTTTACCATTTGTGGTGACTTTTACAGGGGCAGAACCAGCCGACCTTGACCTTGGACTGGTTTTCTTCTGCATTTCTTTTTTGGGGTTACTATTGTTAATTTGAGCATTCTGCCCTGGCTGCCTAGTTCTTGGAGACACCTGAGCAACCACTGGTTGCTTTGGTGGTGTCTTTTTAATGGCTTGAACACAGGCACTTTTCTGTGGCAAAACAGCTTTACTGTTTTGTGAAACTGAGCCAGGTTTAACTTTGTTTGATTTGCCTGGGTACAGGGGCTTCCTTCTTCCTCGTATTCCTTTAGCATCCTCTGCACAGTCTTCTTGTGGCACCCTCTGGACATGAGCCAAGTTCATTCCTGGCTTAACTATCTTTGGGCCACTTTTTGATGACCCATGGCTTTGGTTCTCAGCTAGTGTGGCAGAGGAAAAATCAGAATTTTTGTCTGACCAAGTAGTGGAGATCTCAGAGTTTGTGTCTGAGGCATAGTCATTAGATACCAGGGATATAGTTTCATTCTCAATAAACAGATCTTCATCCACTGTGCTTCCACTCATTTTTGTGGTCTGAATCTCAGACATGATCAGGTGAACATTTTCTGCCAATAGCCTTTCTTCCTCTTCTAGTGAAATGTTCCCATCATACACTTCATCATAGTCAGGCTCTTCATCCTCATCAATAAAAAAATGCACATCACTATTTAGTTCACAAGAGTTTTCTGCTTTAATTGTGACATTGCCAGCCTCACTGTCATCATAATCTACCTTTAATGTCTGGTTCACAGAGTCCTCATCAGCAGTCAGTTCAACAACACTGTGATCATTAAACACAGCTGTATCAATGTCCACATCATCACGCAGGGCTAAGAGGCCTCCCATGTTGTCATTGGAGATCTCACGAACTTTGGCAGCAAAGTCACTTATTTCTTTACTAGTCTTCATCGGATGAGTCTGGCTGCCTAACTGTCTGTCAAGAAGAACATACTGAAAAGATTCCAGAGAGCCTTGATACATATGAGGACCTGTATGACAGTTGGCTTTGGCTAGTTTGTTACTAATCTCCTTCTGAGCTTTTAGATAATTATCATTATCCTGAGAATGGGATCTAAAGTGGCTCCTAACATTAGTGTTTTCACCCTGTGAATGGTGACGCTGCCTGCGCCAGTTGCAGTAGCGAGACTGTCGAGATGATGGTGTAGCCTGAAGGTCAAGGTCCAGCTCTGTGGTGTCTGAACAAGATCTCGTCATCAAGTTCTCATAACTGCTCTGGTCATGAGATAGACATCCCTGAGAACCATTGTCATTGTGGTAGCCATTGGACAGTCCTGTGGTCATCTCAAGTGAGGCACTCTTTGTGAGTCCACCATTCATTGTAATGTTGCTCCCAGCTTTAGGGACAAAGAACTTGCCCCTAGAGTGTCTTTTAGTTTTGTCCTCTCCTCTAGAATGCCTAGACTTAGGCATCACTGAGTTGATACACTGTTCTAACAGGGCCTGTTCTGATGGAGTCGGATCACAGTCTGCATCATTTAAGGAATCATTAAATTCATTCTGTTTCATTTCTGACTTCATTTTAATTCCTGTAGAACTATTTTGATTTGGTGCTGGCACATAGGCCTGTTCTGGCTTATCTAAACTTGTGATGGAACTCAGGGATGAGTTCCTGGAAAAACAAACTGGTGTATCCTCAACAACAAATTTGATTGGTCGGTCGACTTTCTCCCCAGCCACACTACTGTCTTCACTGGACTGTCCAATGACATGACGCTCCTTGGGTATGGAAGATGAGCTGTCACTTTCATCTCTCTCATTGGAGCGGTTTCTGTCTTTGTGTGGGCTGGCACTGAGACCACTAGCAGTTCCTCTGCCATCATCCTCACCACCTAGTGAACTCAATGAATCATTCCTGGAAAATGTGACAGGTGTACCCTCGTCCTGGTAGACATGAAGAACATCACTAGAAGTAGGAGAAAACGCCATATTGTAATTAGGATAGCCTTGTACATTTGGTTTGACTAGATACTTGGTCCCATTTTGTGACACAGATGTTGGCTGTTGAGTATACTTCTGAGTTGCTGTTTGCTTTACATATTTACTTTTGCCCAAGACACTGGCAGAGCCTTCCACAGAGTCTATTGTTATGTCACTTAGTGTAATGGTTGAATTTTTTGAAGATCCCTCATGACGAAATACTTTAACAGTATCAGTTGGGATAAAATCATGGAACAATCCAACCACACCAACATTGGAAGCACGAGGAACAAATGCAGACATTTTAGAGTCATTTACTCCATGTTCACTAGAATGATATTTCCTGCCTTCATTAGTCCCTTCTTCCCCAGACTTTCTTCCTGATTTACTTTTGGGCCGGGCAGATTCAATGGCTTGAGACAAAAGGAGCTCATCACTCTCCTCACAGACTGAGCTGTTGTCACTCTTGGCATCATCAGGGACAGATTTGTTGGAGGAAGAGGATGACTTTTTGGGGGATGGGCTGGAGCTCTGAGTTAACACACTTAAATCACTTAAGGAAGTGGCAGCTGAAAAGTTTAAGGGAGTCCCCTCTGTAGCATAAGACCTGATGCAGTCTTCATGGGTATCCACATACTGGTTTAAGTTCTGAGTGTGTGGTAAGAGAGAGTCACACACATTCTTGGTAGCAGCTTTCTTTGGAGACATTAGTTGAGCTGCTCTGTTTAATGCAGGTGTTAAGTTTTTACTGACAGAAGATTTGACAGCTGTGTGAGCTGTGGATGGCACCATGTAGTTAGCAGTTGAAGATCCTGAAGCAGCAGCATCTGTTGAAAAAGTTGCAGTTTTCATTGGAGTTTTGGCAGGCTCAGATTTTAAAGGAATTTTAACATTCTTTGGATTGACTCCAGACCTTAATAGTTTGGTGCTAGTAGGGGTAGAGCTTTGCTGGGTTGGTGTGATGACCTTAGAAATGTCAGCTGAAGGAGTTGACAGCTTTGGTATAGCTGAAGCCTTGGTTGGAATGGCTGATTTTTTTCTTACATTGTTCTCCACAGTCGCTCGTCTCATCTTTCTAGCAGATGATGAGGCAGACGGTGTTGGCATTCCAGAACTAATGCACTGTGCCAAAATGTCCTCCTCCCCTTCAGAGACTTCAGACATGGAAGAATCTCTGTCTTCCTGCTTCAGTTGCTCTGTGGCTGGAGACCAGGGCTTATTGACAGCTACAGCGGCTGTTGTGGGAGCTGAGGCCATTTTAGTCACTATCTCTGCACCGCTTTCTGTTTCCTGGACCTTAGTTAAGTTTGGTTCTTGAGCCAGTGTTGATGCTTGAGTTTTGGTTGCTAGTGACTGTTCTTTTGCTGGTATTTCAGACATTTTGGTGGCTGGGTTTAACCCAAGATAAGAAGTAGGTATTTCAAGTTTCCCGCTCACTGCTACTTCAGATTCATTGGCATGCTCTACTAAAGTTGGCAATGTCTTGGCTCTATTTGTAACATTATTTGGAAATACACTTGGAGGTGCAATATTTTTCTGAAAAGTACTAAATGTAATGGGTGGGGTTTCCTGGGAATATGCAGAAAAATTGACAGGTTGATCTTCCTCAAAATCAGCAAATGTATTCAATAAAGGCAAGTCTTTCTCAGCATTTCTGATTGCAAAGTTTATGGGTTTATCTTCTTCATCAAAGCTGGTAAAATTCAAATAGGGTTCAGGTTTGAACAGATTTACTGGTTTACTAAAGTCCAATATTTGCTTGGCTGCTGCCAAAGACTTGGGTCCCAATCCAAAATCTTTAAACCTTCGGGTTGGCGAGTGTATCCTCCTGGGACTGGAAGGCATTGACTCTGAAGGTGAGTCTGGGATGTCACTGGGAGAGACAACCTCACTAGCCCTGCGACTATATTCACTAATGACTGAGCTGTGTACTGACTGAGTGTCAAAACTGCTCAAAGATTCTGGAGAGCTACTTCGACTGAACATTAATGGAGTTTCCTCAACCTGAACAAGCAAAAATAAAGTGTATTAATAAATTGGTATAAATGGTTTCTATTAACCATTGTTCAATACCTAGAAAACCAAAAACATCAGTTCTATCATACATTTTGACTGATTACATAAAAATAATAATATCTTTTTTTTTTGTTTATGTTGGCAATAAAAGAAATACCGGTAAATGACTGAAAAAGTTTTTTTTAAAAAAAAAAGGAAAAATGTGTTCACCTGATGATTTTCATCAAAAGTCACTGTTTTTGCCTCTCTATCAGTTCGGCCAACCTGGTCAGTAGAAGTTCGTCTTAGTTTTGATCCAGGCTTGGCTGAAGCAGCAGCTGCTTGTTTGTTTTCAATGACCCTGGCCTCTGTAGTTTCTATCTCTTCTATGTTAGCAAGCTCAATCTAGTCAACACACACAATAAGAAACTTTTCAAGTCCTTGAAGATTTCTAGTAACTTTTTACAGACAGATGTTATTTCAAAAAAAGAAGATAATTACGTTCTACACATTTCATGTGTTAATCTAGTGATGCATGTTAATCAGTGACTTCAACTCTGCTACATTTACACAAATCAATAACATTTTAAACTTTTAGCACTTTCCAATTTGCTTTTGACATCTAGCCTGATTCTATAAATGAAAAGTAATATAACTTGTTCAGATAGAAAGATAGTCAAAGGAAAACTAACATGAAAATGTCCTAACCTTTTCAGTCATGTTTCCAACAAGTCTAAAAGGTCCATCTCCATCTCTGGCCTCACTGCTATGTAAACTACTAAGGGAAGAAACTCTTGAAAAACAGACTGGTGTCCCTTCCTCACAGTATGTCTTTGTCTGATCCAAAGCCCCTACAATATAGCCAGAAAATGGTTTTATACACGAATGGGTGTTACTAGATAAGAATTTTTTCCTTTTATTCATTATTTTTTTTACTCTTTCAGTGCGATATTTTGGCAACCAAAAAACCTGCAAGGGGGTGGGGAAGGGGGTAGAATCACATTCATCAAACCTTTTTATTTTACTATATATTATCAAACATATTTTATTTTATTTTAAAAGAAAATGAACTAGCTACAAAAAAAAAATAAATAATTATTCAAAATATTTTTGTATTAAATTTAAACTGAGCACTGAAAAAGAAAATATATTTTAAAACTTCATCAAAAAAATCAATACACTTGAACATTTAAACTTTGAATGATACATTTAATCCAAAAATATTGAAAATTCACATGACTAAACACATTTTATCTTCATAAAAGACTAACAAATGTACTAAGTAATTGTATCATTTAAATCCTACAAAATAAACTAAAAACATGTTGCTCCTGCATATAATTTAATACCAAAACAAAGATCAATCACTCACACATCCAGAAAATAATAAAAAAAAATAAAATTAAAATAATAATTAAAAAAAAGAACTGAAGGAAAGAGTGAATGAATTGTTGAAGCAATTTAGTTTCCTAAATTAAAGTGTTCTCAGTACTGTGCTTTGTTTTAATTATATCAGGTGTTGCAGACTAGCACTTAAATGTTTAAAAGTGGAAATTCATAGATAGAAATAATGTCATCAGTTTTCCAAGGACTCCTTTATAACTTTGATCAACAGCTCTGTCTAAACTAACTTAAAAACTCTCACTAAGATTGTTAATGTTTGTGTGGTACTATTATTTGACTTAACTTATATTATTACAGTGTCAATTTTGCATTTCTAAGATCTTTGATACCAGCGCACTTGTTTGGAGTGCAGAAGATATATATAATATATATGGAGGCATGAGTGGCTCAGTGTTAAAGCACTTGCCTTAGATTTTTAATTTGTTTTTTAGGACACTCCTGAGTCCACCAAACTCTAATGGGTCCCTGACATTAGTTGGGGTAAAGATGTAAAGATGTCTGGAAGTTGTGCTGGCCACATGACACCCTCATTAACTGTCAACCATAATAACAGATGACCCCTTGTTTAGAATGTTAATAAAGGACATATGGAGACCTTTAGTAACTGCATTGAACTGATCAATCATGTAGAATATCAACGATGGACACATAAGACTGTTATTAGGGCGCTCTGTGTAGCTGATCCCCTTTGTAGACCATTAATACTACCAATACTTATTAAAAATATTTAATAAAAAAAAAACAACTATATTTCTTCACTTTTGAAATAAAATTTGACATTATATCATAAAGCATCCATTGAGTTAGCCATGAGGTTGAAATTGGGTCTTTACAAAGCTATTAAGAAATTAAGATAATGATATAAATTTAAAGACACTATAAATGTAGCACCAAAACAAATAATTAAAGGTAATCACCTTCATTGGTATCAGCATGAAAATTAGGTTGGTCTGTTTGTATGTCCGACATCTGAGAACTTGCTTTGGAAGACATGGGGGCTATACATAGAAACATAAAATGCCATCACTAACACCATAGCTTATAAGTCACTTTTGTAAGACTATATTATACAATAACAATAATAAATCTGTGCAATAAGAAATATTTTTGTCCATGATGATTTTTAAAAGTTATACAATTTTAAAGTTGTTTGACTTGGATTTAAATGTGAGGGCTCAAACCTCAAGTCAACATACCATCACAGAGCCAGCCAAATGCTTTAGAAAATAGAAGAGGTATTATAGTTATCTATTGTTAATTTCTTTTTTTTTTGACGATGACCTAAGTCTCTACACAATGTTTATACTGTCTCTATATAAACAAAATTATTTAATTATGACAAATTGATATAAAATAATATGTAAATTTTTTTTTATTGATTTAAGTTTTGTTGGGGGCAATGAATAATTGTGCTAAGTTTCAACTTGATCCTATTCAATTTACAGTTTGGCTCTACACTACTGAAATGTGGACTAGATTATTTATTTAATGTTGCTACATTCCATTCACAGTAAAAAAAAAGCAATAGTACTGTTATAAAACTTACCACTATTGCGTCCACTGCTCCCACATACTACTGTAGAACCTGATCTTCTATCTGTTGTCTGACTACCGGAACTACCCGCAGCATGGTCAGCTTCACATTTTACTTTAGTCATAGTCCGGTCAGATTCAGTCAAAGTTCTATCTGGGTCAATAAGTGTAGCATTCTTTGAGGCAGCACCATCATCATAATTATCTTGGCCACTCATGTTCATATCTTCATCTTCTTCATCTCTTTCACCATCAGCTTTACCAGCTTGAGTCAGGTCTGTGAGGGATGTTGCTGTAGACAGGTAAGGAGTGCCTTCTGTACAGAATGTTCTCACCTGGTCATCATTAGAACTGTTATCCATTCTGTAGTCAGCTCTCATGGCCTCAGCATACTTACATTCTACACAGTGGCGCTCATCTTGATACACAGGAATATCTGGACCTTCAGCAGTTGCATTATCTCTGTATCTGATGGAATAGTTAATTGGCTGCTCCTGGAAACTGTCACTACAACTCTCTTCAGACACCTCATTGTAACGGAGGCTAAAATCTGTGGGCTGATCCACTACACAATCTAAGTCTGTTTCTGCATACACACTCAATTGCTGCATTGGAAGATGGTGTGTTTTGTTCTGATGGGCAGAAGGCATGGTGCGGAACTGTGTGGAAGAATTGTTAAACCTCTTTCCTGGAGTAGAAGTAAATCCTGGATGGCTAGAGCCATTTGTAAGTGAAATATTTGAACCTTGTGATGGCAAAATGTGACTAGGTGGATAATGATAATCAAACTCATGAGAAGATGAATAAGACTTTCCCTGAGGAGTCATGAACTGCGTTGGATGATAACCTAGATCATTACCAACTGACCGGTGCATCTGTGGGGTATGAAATCTGTGAACTAAATTTGGCACTGGGCGAGTTGGTGTAAGAATTGCTGGGTTTTGTATAACATTGTTGACTACAGACTTTTTCTCTTGATTGCTGTTGTTTTTATAGTTATGTTCCATGCCATTAATAGGTCTAAAGTTTGAGGACTTATTTGTATGATTATATGATGAATTAATGTTTCTGTTGGTTGCTAACTTATTACTGCCATGACAATCTTGATATTTCAAACTATAATTGACTGGCTGATCAGTGTCCTCATCTTGAGGATGTGCTGTACAGCTATCAAAGTTTAGGCTAGTGCTGTTGAGTCCAGAAGAAGATTTAGCCAAACGTTCAAATAAAGACTGTTGATTGAAATAATGCATTGACTGGTTTGGGGCAGATTGTGTGAGTGACAGCTGCCCATGCATACTTAGTGATGGCTCCACACCATTATATAGAGCTACTTCATGCATGTACTGGACAATGCGACTGTTAGGGGCATTCTGCCAAGGCTGGTTGTGACCTTGAGGATAGTAACTGCCAGTAGGACGTCGGACATGCGCAGGTGTGTTGTTGACTAGTGTCATACCAGGCATGGCATAGTTAGCCTGTTTGTGCTCAGACATGGACATGTCAGTATGCTGTACATGAGGTGCTGATGACGCTTCTTTTCTCTCAAGGCTTCCACCCTGACGTTTGTGTAGTAGGTGTGAAGATTTAGCCAACATAGAGCGTGCCCTTGTACGGTCATGAGATATGTCAGAGTGAGTGCTGCCTACACTATCTTGGCTACCAGCACGAGCCACGCGCTGTGGTGAGAGCATTCGATTGGCAGTGTCTGCACTATTTTTAGGCATCTGTTGACGTCGAGTTAGATGCTTTCTGCTATCATCAGCATGTCTCTGTTCAGTTGAAGCTCCAGAAGCTTGATTATGGTTGTAGACAAACCTACGAGGTTCACTTTCAGATCTGTGGACTACATCAGTAGGGGAATCTCGAGGACTATCAACATTTTCACAGGTTTCAGACAAGCTTTGGTCTAGTTCTGCTTCCATAGCTCGCTGCTTACGAGCATGAAGACTAGGTCGAGTTGCTTTTACAGTTTTGTCATTCTCTACAGGATTTCCAGAAGGAATAGATGAGACTAAATTCCTAAGTGCAGCTGAACTACCACTTGATATCATTTTATGCCTTGAATGAACTAAATTTTTTAACATACTGACTGCTCCCATTTCTCTAAGAGTAGTTTGATCTTCTTCACATCTTGCAGATAAATTCCACAGAGTCCCACATGCATTGCTGACAATAGTTAGGCTGGTTGAGCGAAGATGATGGAGTAGGATTTGAAGACACCCACTCTGACGGAGAATTAGACGGTAATCTTCTCTTATGGCTATTTGACTAGAAACATTGCGGAGAATGCCCCCTCCATTCTCTACAATAGCTAGAGTTTTTGCAGCGCTCTTGTAAGTTAGTAGACCAACAAGAAACTGAAGAGCTCCATCAACAGCACAGATTTCAGCCTTGTTCTCAGAACAATGAGATGATAAGTTCCAAAGAGCTGACAGAATACTCTTTAAAGTTGTTTCTTTCTTTACAGTCATGGCAGATTTCATTAATGTAGTCACAGCACCAATCTGAAACAGCCAGAGAGACCTTGTTTAAGAAACAAACACATAATACGTTAAATAAAAACTCTACAATTCTAAGCTTTTTTTTTTCACTTTTCATTATGTAATTATAGCGTGCTGACTAAGGGATATGGGAAGGTGAGGCTTGATGCAAGTTTTCTAGTCTAACTAAGCTAAGCATTAATACAGGTATCTGCCTTCGCCTATCAATAAGAAGAGTTTTTACCATGCTTGGAGCCTAATCCTCACAACACATTTTATTAATATTTTGTTTCATATAAGCTAAATATTTGAATTGTGAATACCTCTCTCAAAGTTTTCTTGCTAGCAAGATCTGCTCTCCAACTGAGATTCCTGAGCACACTTGCAGCTGCTTGAATCAGATCCTCATTAGGAGATCTCAGCTGGTCCACCAGAGCCTCCATGGCTCCTTTCATGGAGCATAGCAAAGCTTTGTTTTTGCCATCACCAAATGTCAAGTTGGTTAGTGTCATACAAGCATACCGGCGTACTGTGGTGCTAAACATACAGAAAGAAAAATAATGATGAAGCATGATCATTTAAATGTACTAGATAAATGCAAATTATTTGCATATGAATAAGCATAGTCTCTTACAGCTATGAAAGGACTATAGTGCTCATATGGTAGAGCACTTTTTCATTTGACTTAGAGCCCTACAGGAACCAGCTACAAGTTTCCCCTGGAAGATGACTAAGCCAACACAGACAGCATTGCCTGAGGGTGATGAATATGCTAGGGAAACCTGAGCAAGCAAGTTTTAATAAACTAGCAAATTGAAATTCATTTGAATATCAAAGTAAAAAATGGTCACAGGTATAGATTTATAATCCAATTTTTTTTTTGGCTAGTTAGAATGAATGAGAGAATTACCAAATAGGTGTTTGTTTAGATAATTTAGCAGTTCAGCAAAAGATAGACAAAATAATTGTCTACTAGCATAATATTAACCTTTTTAAGATGACGCGGCCGATATATCAGCCTAAGGCTATTTGGCGAAAAAGAGGAGCCGGCCGATATATCGGCCATGATGTTTCCAACCATAGGATTGGCTAGCCAGTGTTTGTATCAGCCAATCAGATTAGTTCTAACTATTTTTACACATTAAAAGACTGTAATGGCGGCTTCCCTAGCTGTTTCAACGATAATTATTTTTTTTTTATGATTTTTTGAAGTTAGCTAGTGAGAGGTGAAAAATTTAACCTGTCAGCCGTTGATATTGATGAAAGCAAACTCCCTGACTGATTTAATTTAAACTTTGATAGCCCTAATAAAATAAGAGCAGTATTGAGGAAAGCTTTAGATCTAAGTTTACACTAATACTAGATCTAGATCTAGTATGTGTTGACGATGTCTATTCTTGGTAACATGGTCTAGAGGTAAGGGTGGGTAGCTGGATAGAGAAGACCCATTTGAGAACCAAGTGATTAGAACCTAATAGGCTGTTTTATGCTCTTTTTAGCGGCCCCCGTAAGGGGAAAAGCCGCTATTAGGTTTGTGCAAAATGTCCGTCTGTCACACTCAGGGCGACAAAACTAGAAGAGATACGAAAAACATTAAATGCGGCTTGAAAAGTTTAGGTGCAACGGCTACTTTTAGTTTTCTAAAAGCAAACCGTTTAATTTATAAAATTAATTATGCAAGCGATTTTTTTAATAACAAAACACCAATTCTAAAACAATTACGTAAATGTAAGGGAGGAAATGTTACAATAAGAAATGCTCTTAGCATGTAGATATCACACACATTTTTTAAAATGAACTTTTAGCAGCGACTCGTGTACTAGCGTAAAGCCCGGCCATGACATGATTCTAAACTAATTTCTTAAACTTTTTTTAAAATCAGATTTTTAAAAAAATGTGTTTAGTGCCTCCATTAGAATGAAAGAAGCATATTTTTGTGCGTTTTGTCTGTTGGTTGGTCTGTCCGTCACGGTTAGATAAAAAAAACAACACTATAAAGGCTTTTGAAAATATGATTTAACCTTTACAGTTCCTTCAGAAATATTGCGATAGTTTAAGTATCTATAATAGATTGTTCCTGATGTTTATGTCTAAATCTACATTGAAAGGTTATAATAAACTAAAACTAATCTTCTATTTTTAAATTTAATAATTCATTCTATTGATTATCTGGGCTTTTTTTTTATTTTACGTAAATTTCATCTAAATTACATCCAAATTATTATTAATAATAATTAATAAGATATATATTAAGAGTGCTGAATCAGAAGTTTAATTTATGTAGATATACATCTCTACAGATCAATGCTGAAAGATTATTTAAAATCACTCGTGTGACATATTGTATATATCAGGCTATTAGTTTGCAACCAGTTTGTTATTAAGTTAAGAGCAATGTCTTGGCGTGGGGTTAGCGTGCGGGACTGATTATCTCGACGCACCCAGGTTATGTGTCTGTTTGTTTTACATGTTTCGAATGTTTCTTCAGAATTAAAGATAGTTTACTTCCTAGTCCAAATCTTCCGCAGATGGGAGCATGCAGGAATTGAGCCAGGGACCAACAATAAATCAGAACTACAGTCTAGTGCGCAAACATCAAGATAAGGCAGGTTTATACCCTTCTCGTCATCCTCCGTCGTCCAGCGAGAAGTTAATTATTTTCAACTTAGAAGGAACATCTGAAACATCTTGCAATAGCGGATCTGACAGGGATCCGACTCCGACGGGGGCCGCCTCTGAGTTTGTGTATCACACAAACTCTCTTTGTAATCTTCTTTACTATCGATGCAGTTAAAATATTTTCTCAGGGAGACTAATAAATAGGAAGCCAACTTTCTGATCAACAAACAGCTCAAAAAACGATCCCTGGGTTATAAATGGGTGACTGTCACTGTGACAATAATAAAGGCTTTTTTTTCCATGGTACTGGGGGTGGGGCGGGGGGAGGAGTAAAATAATGCAATAGAAGTGTCTGAAAGGTCCCAATGTGCCTTGTTTCCATAAACACATGTATCAGGGATTATTCAAGCCTAAAACTTCTTAAAAAACTCTAACCTTTATAATTCTGTTCTGTTTAGAAAAACTTTTTTTGAAATTTTATGCACATAAATTATGCAACTAGCTTGGCTTATTTTAATAAATGTTAGTATTTCCGATAAATTTCATATGATTAAATTAGTTCATTGCCTACCTAAAAAAGTCCAAATGTGTATTCCTGAGGGTATTTTGGGACCTCAATGTGTAATACACACGCGAATGACCTTTTTTTTTTTACCATATAAACCAAAATGATATTAAAATTATATATATAATATTATAATTATACTAGTCGACCGGCGGCATAGCATACGCCGCTATTTTCCAGGGCAGGCCTTAGGCACTGCAACATATGCGATTACAGTGGGTCCCTAACTTTCTTTGGACCCGTGCTAATTTTTTAGGTATATAAATGATTAAATTGAACCATTTTATAAAACATAACAGATTTCCCGCGGCCTCTTGATTTACCAGGAGGCCCCTGGAGATCTCCTGAAATGTTATTAAATGCTATGCCGCCGGTCGAAAAAGTTCTGGAAATTTCCGGACATTATTAAAATCTTTTAAATTAAAAAAAAAATATGCTATGCTATTTTGTGAATGAAAATAGTGCGGATTTGGATATATTATTTCCCATTCACACCGTGGTGCGTACGCCATGGGATCTTCCCATTTGCTTGTTATAAGTAAAAATGAGTGAATTCATGAATGAAAAATACTTTTAATGGAGATTGAAAAAATGGCTAATTGACCTTAATTTACGCGATATTAAGAATATAGCTGCACTCATGTAACAATGCTTAAGAAAAACAAATTTGAATGTTAATTTGATTAAATGGACTATAATTAGTATGTTCATGTGCTAAAGCATAAAACTATACTTGCGAAGAGAAGTTCTAGAATCTTCTTAGAGTTGAATTCGAGTTTTTGATCTAGATCTAGATCTAGGAACAGATTTTAGATGTATAAATTATTAAATTAAACCATTTTATAACATATAACAGATTTCCCGCTGCCTCTTGATTTACCAGGAGCCCCTTACGATATCTCCTGAAATGTTATTAAATATAGACCTACGAAAAAGTCCTGGAAATCTCCGGAAATTATTGAAATCTTTTGTAATTCAATAGTAGATATATATATATATACATGTGTTTTCACGAAGTTACTTCCTTTTTCCGGTCTATATTTATTTGTCTATGCTATTTTGTGAATGAAATAGTGCGGATTGGGTCCATTCACACCGTGGTGCGTACGCCATGGGATCTTCCCTATTTACTTGTTGTTGTTGCATGTTGCCCGTCTGACCTAATTCTTTGAGGAATATATATATAGATATATATATATATATATATTTATATATATAGAGAGAAATTTTTGTCTCTCTAAAGACTAGATCTACCTAACTGTTAGATTACAGTTAGATATATCGAGATCTAACTAATACTCCTATTTATTACTACATATATTTATATTAATAAATTTCTAATAATTGCCCTATGCATATAGTCAATATAGACTTAGAATCTAGTAATACTAGTAATAGTAATAGAGATCTAGACTTCTAGACCTAGTCATTACACTTCTTTATCTTTAACCTAAATCTAAAATACTAAAATACGAAGACCAAGATCTAGAATAAGAATGTAGAACTAGATTTTCTAGATAACTAGAGAATTTCAATCTATCTTAGACAGTAGCTAGGTCACTAGATATAGTCTGATATATGATATAGTCATAGATCTAAATTATTCTAAATCTAGATTCTAGATTCTTAGATCTAGAGGTCTATATAGATTATAGAATATAGATCCAGATTATTCTAGATCTAGACATCTAGATCTATCTTAAATACGA
>JADKLZ010079391.1:8093453-8112254 GCA_021533235.1 Biomphalaria straminea
GCTGGGTGTTTTGGGACAAAGTAAGAAATGTTTCTCCATTCTATAGAATGACTAGTTCTGTGTAAGGCAAAGTAGAAAATGTCCTATTTAGAAAGATATTTATAGATTAAATATAAATACATATACATAAGCATAGCCCTCGACACCAAAAATCAGACTGGTCATGGCCACATTTTTATATGCCTGTGAGTCTTGGACGCTGACTGCAGAGTTAGAGAGAAGGATCCTAGCAATGAAATTGAAATGCTACAGAAGGATCCAAGGTGTCACATTTAAAGACTGCATCACAAACCAAGAGATTACAGACAGGGTTACTACAGCGATTGGACCAAACAATGACCTGGTAACTATTGTAAAATAAAAGGCAAACTAAAACTTTATGGCCATATTTCAAGATCTTTGGGGCTCGCAAAGACCTTCCTCCAGGGAACAGTACAAGGAAAAAGAAGAAGAGGAAGATAGAGAAAACAATAGAAAGACAACATAAAGAATGGAGGGGCTGCCATTGAAAGAGGTTCTATCCAAGGCAAAAGACAGAGGAATGGAGAAAGACTGTCAACAGATCATGGGTGGTGCCCCAAAGTCTAACAGACTAAGGTATAGGTGAAGGTGGTAAATACTCTTAAAGGCTGATCTTTTAAAATATATTTTTGTCAGTTTCTTCTTAAATACAAATATAAAATCAATATAATGAGGTTTGAATGAGATGTCCTAACCTCTATAATAAAACAGATTTGAAATCAATATCTAGTCAAGTGATTTCTTCTTGGTAGTGGTATTTGTCTTGATCCCATATTAGACCAACTTTCTATCACCTTTCATGTAACAAACTATCAAACATCTTTGGTATCAATTTTTTCAGCAACAATACAGTTCTACAAAGAATACACACTTAGACAGCCTTAATGAGATGAACTTCACACTTTCACAAACAGAACTAAATTAGTTAGATTACTTATAAAAATATTTTGAAAACTTTACATTATTAACAAAATACTTTAAATCAACATTTCACACATTGCCTGCAGCAGCTCTAATAATTCTACATAATGCCTAGGCATTCTATACATTGCCTAGGCAAAGTAGGAAATGAAAAAATCCTTTCTCACTTTGTCTAGAATTTTTAGGCAGTGTATAGATTGTGTCAGTATTCTGGAATTCATACACTGCCATACATCGAGTAGAAAATCAGAAAAACAATATTAGTGATCTAAAAATTGCAAGCATTTTTAACTGATATCAATTAATTACTTTGGTATAAAGTTGTTTCCTTCTTTGTAAAAACATGTTGAAAGAAGGAAATTCTGTATGATTATCAAAGGGAAACTATTCAAGAAAAAAAAAGTTTTAAGCAATTAAAAACAAATACAGGAGACAAGAATTGAAAAAATAAATTTTAAAACAAACACGTCATTGATGAGCACACCAGGAGCATTGTTACAGAGACAAAAGAGTTAAAAAGGCAAGGGTTACGCCCATGTATAAATCTACTCAGAATATAGAAAAATATAGCTAGATGATATAGATCCAGGCATGGAAACATGAAAAGACAGTAGTCTAGATTAGAATACTAGATGTAGTTAGAGATAAGAGCCAACCCATGGCGTAACCTACACCTACAACTATGCACCTATATTGTGATGGGTGAATACTTCCTGAAAGACATAGTTGTCCAAATAGGCTGGGTTTGGGCAAACAACTGTGTGCACATGCCTGGAGAAATAGGAAGGGGGGGTGCATGCAGGAGAAGAATTAGAGAGTTGGCGTGTGTGTATCCCACAGTGAAAATTGCTTGTTCCCCCCCCCCCCAAACCTATTTTTTTTTAGCCGCGCTCTCTTTATATATATAAAAGAAGAATTGCACAATTGATGATAAAGCTCTCAATGCTGCAAGATTTATTTCCCTTTCCTAAATAAAACACAAATAATTAATAAACACTAATAATTAGCTTATTGGATTATCTTTGATTGATTCATGTGTTATCTTGAAAAATGAATAATTAAAGTGTAAGTGTAAAGTTTCAACTTGATCTGAGAATGAAAAGTGGGAAAAATAATATTTACTAAAATTTTTATCAGACAGAGTGAGTTGATACAATCTTTGTAATACCTAATAAATAACACATTGAGCTTTTTTAATACAAAAACACAACCTAATAAAATATTCAGAAATACACTAAGATAAAGACACATTTTTTATTCCCTATGCTAGGACAAATTTGTACAATTAGAGTATGGAATTACTTAGCAGAGTCTCTAATTAACATGCAAAGGACGTAATTTTCTTCTTTTTCTTTTTAAAGGAAAGTCTGTATTTATTAGATAAGGAAAGTCTGTAATTTATTAGATAATATATAAATTTGAAAATTACTTGTCTTAGAAAGAATATAAGAAAATGTACTTATTAAATATTAACAAAAATAGCAAATGGTGGCTACTGTAAGCTATAATGCTCAGGGCAGGTTTTGATATTTTTTTATGAACAACAAAATGAGTAAGAAATCAAATGACAGTAGTACTTTTTATATTAACAGTAAGAAGCCTTATAGAATGTGACCTAATGTAGTAATAACTAAGTAATTGTTAAAATAAATAATTATAGTGTATGTTTGGGTTAAAAAAAGGTCATAGAACTGTGAAGCTATTGGTAACTTGATTTAAACAGGTAGAAAGTTTTTACTTTTAAAATGAAAATTAAGTTTATTTTATTAAATAATTCTTTTGGGCTGGAAAGACTGTAATTTCAATCCAAAATATGAAGAACAAAAATGATTTCATGCTTCAATGTTTTTGTCATTATGTTTCAAACCAAAGCCTCTCTATTGACCATAGTGCCCTACAGTTTTGGTGATATATAATGTGACTGCACAAATAATTGAGATACTACCCTTACAATGGTTTTAAGTAATATGAAAACTATTAACTCTTTCAGTGCGGCGTTACTCTCAGCGAGTAACATGGTTTATAATATTTGTTTCACTATCTTTTTTATGTTAAACATTTTATTTCTCTCTTTTTTTAAAACTTACTGGATGTGGGAGTGATTGTTCTTTATTTTGATACTAAATTCGGTGCAGTATCCAAAACGTTTAAAAAAAAATACATAAAATTATGTTAATGTTCCTCTTTTTTAGTTTATTTCCCGGGACCCGAAAAATGTAAATAATATGATTTCTTAGTGTATTTCTTCATCTTTTATGAAATTTAAAGTGATTGAATGTGTTTAGTATTGTGATTTTTTAAATATTTATGGATTAAATGTTTAATAAAAATGTTAAATCTTTTAGTATATCAATTTTAAATAAATTTTTAAAATATTTTCTTTTTCCGTACTCAGTTTAAATTTAATAAAAAAAATATTGGTTTGTATAATTTATTTGATTTACTATACATTTTATAGCTCATTCATTTTCCTTTAAAATAAAATCAAATATGTTAGAGTATTTAATAAAATAAAAAAGTTATAGTTGTTTTAGCAACTCTACCCCACTTGAAAATTTGAGTTCGTTCCTGAAAACTCCATTTTTTCGATCAAAATAATTCGCACTGAAAGAGTTGAATATAATACTATTAACATGTTTAAAATAATTAAGTTTGGGAATGATTTATTTTACAAATGAACTTGTCTACAAGTATGTGAACTACATTTAGAAAACTTAGCCCCACGAAGAAGAAGAAAAACTACTAAAATCCATCCCTTGTCAAAAGCAAGAGACCTAACTATATATTCAATATCAACACTGTACACTGTGTAGTGATAAAGTAGGAGCAAGATTCATGCAGAACAATTATATACTAAATGATTCGTAGTAAGATTTTTTGTTTAATATTTTAAAGAACTGACCTATAAAATGTTCAGCTCCAGTTTCTTGACCAAAGTCATCATGATCATCTGTAGCTCCAAGTGTTACCTAAACACAAAGAATACAATTCTGACAATAACTTCACTTCAAATTTATGATGGTTGCAATTTTGCAAATATGCTATGTAGAAAAATATAAGAAATGAATTTGAAGAGAAAAACAACTGTTTTCCATTCCATTGTTCAGTTATGAGGTGTTCCGAAATTTGAACACTAGGCAAATCCACTACTACAACACATAAAAGTATTACTTGCTACATGGCATTTCAAAAGTAAAGCAACATCACATTTACATATCCAAATGTTTTGTTCCTATTATAATGAGAACACTGCGTTTTTCTGTTTGACTAGAGTCAGGCCCTCATAACATGAATCATAGTTGAGCTGTTGGGAAGGTCTTCCTTATTGGCCAGGGTCAGCAGGTTCTTCAAATAATAACATAGGATAAGCCAAACTTCAGAAGATGAATTGGGTTCTTATAATAAAGCCAATTCAAACAAGAAAAATAGAGGACCTGAAAGCCATTTCTTTCCAGGGAATTCAATGTTTTCATCAGCTCTGTCTACAGCCCTTCAAAAACCTTAGCTGCTGTACTTGAAAAGTTTTCAGGTTTTGCAAATATCAATGGATAGGACACAGAGCAACAACAAATGATGCAACATAAAGAAATCATAACATCTCTATAAAATATTGCATTATGTGCCAATATTTTTGAGAACTACATCTTAGTCAATGTGATCCTTCTGAATGTACCTGTTGCTTGATGGCCCATGGAACAGGATGTTACCATAAAAGCAATTGAAAAAGGTATCAAACACAAAATTGTTTTGTCCAGGGTGTGCCTGCACAAACGTCTCACTAAGCTTCAGAATAAGAGGTGCATTTGACACTATTTCTAATAACTCCTATGGTTGAAACCAGTAAATGTAGTGCAGACTACTGAAACCATACCAATGACTTGAAGCAGAAACAAATGGTCTTGCCGCATATAAATTGTCTTCATCCATGATGACAGAAGTAAAGAACATTGGATTAATTAATTAATGCTGAAATATGTTTTATTTGAATTACTGAATTACATTTTATGTATCTATTATAGAATTCTTTAATAGGATGACACAGCTTTGAAAACTTGTCCATGATTCCAAATTTGCACTCTGAGCTATATAAATTTACATCGCCAGTGACATGAGTTTAAAAATATAGTTTCAAAGCTATTACATCTCATGGCAACACTATTATGTAAATTTTTTCTTCATCCCCAAGGGCAGTTTAGATGGAATCACTATCACTGGTGGATTTGCCCAGTGTTCCTAAAATGGTACATACAAATTAGAAGTCTATAGCTAATATGACAATAATAACTTGGGTTGTTTCTTTTCACAGCATGGTAGCTTCACTATTACAGAAGCAATAGAACAAAAATATGTAGTGCAAGGTAGAGTTTAATAAAGCTATATTCATTTGCTTTTAGATTGATCTTCAAAAATGTGCAGAAAATTTATATTACTTTTAAGGAGGCTGCAGCACGCCAATCTTTGCAATGCTGTGACTAACTCTAAGCACAACATAAAAAGTCGTGCCCCAAGAAAGATTACATGAATTTAAAAAATCACATTCATGTGGTTGCCTTGATCAGTAAGATATAAATAACAACAATGGTGTGGGTGTTCCAATAATGGAACACTCTGCATAAATGAGTTAAAAACTAAACTTTTCATAAAATAAATTATCAATTAAACTCAAGTTATTGTCTAGTTTAAATGCCTTCATTACTCATTTATACTTTCCATAGACAGAAAGAAAAAATAAGTGATTCATGAGTATGATATTTAAGAATTCAAAAATGTTTCAAGATTAACTTAATATATTAATTTTATAAAATAAAGAAGTACAGATTTTTTTTATTGCATACATGGATTGTGGAGTTTTTAACATACCACATGAGAAAATCAAATGTTCAGCAAATATTGATAGTGCTAAAAGAAACAATTGTTTAACTTTATACTACTTCAGTGTGTTTGATAAAAAATGTATTGCAAGCTCTGAATTAAGCACTAGACATATTAGCCATAGCTATGTTTATCTTTGAATTCTTTATCAAAATGAGATGAAGATGAAATGTGAGTTATATCTCAATGTGTTTCCGTACTTGATTTGAATGAGTCAAACATTAACCTGTATATGGGACAAAACATCTTTCATATTTGAAGTGTCATTCTCGAGCTTGGTTAAGTGGCTAGAGTTATCTTTCAGTTCTCTACGAAGATGAACATTTTCACATTTTAAGGATGCCACCTGTCAATTAATCAACAAAATGTTCAAAATTAACCATTCATGTACATCTTCTTTTGTATGTTTCCACTTCACTTAATAGAATTAAGTTACACTAAATCAACAGATATAAAATGACTAAACATACACTTATTACAGTAATGTCATATCAATGAATCTGTAACTGTTTCATTCTCAAATACACATGCATACCCACTGCATATCTTTCATTATAATCATAAAATTATTAGTCATAAAGGAGCACCCCAGTAAAAAAGAAAAAACTGTGATATAAAAAGAACTTTATTTGTATTTAGCCTTTACTAGTTGATATCTCAAAATCAATGTACATACAAGTTTTCTAAATAATAGGTGTTCTTGTTTCTAAAAGCATTTTTCCAGCAAAGAAGCATTGTGAGAACTATCCTTAGTTATTTTATAAACAACATATTTTCAAGATATTGGGAAGCGTGGTCGAGAGGCTAAGTGCGCTTGAACTTGGCTTGGCTACCTAGAAGGGGGCTCGAGCGCTCTAAGCATGCTATAATCATGAAAGTAGCGCTATATAAAAGCTATAATAATAATAGTAATAGCAGTGCATAGTGAACATTTCTGATTGACTTTGTGGAACCTACAAGTGCCATTCAAGAGGTAGTGGCTCCACTCTGACGATGCCCCCCCCATTGGTAAATTCAGCCTAACATTAAGTAGAGGGATTGGACTGAACTGACTGTTTCAGACTTTTCCACACTTTCCATGTTGTGTGTGTACTATTTCTGAAGCTGAAGGACCTCAAAGAGATGACTCTGTAACTAGAGATCAGCAGCAGATCAAACACAGGACTTTGTATTTAATGTCAAAGTTTTTAATTTGACAATTAGTGACTACAATATTATATATTATACTTGAAATTAGATTAGCCAAGTTTCTAATTGAAAGTATCACATAAACTATAATTACAACTGACCTGTTTTAAAAGCTGGTCATATGAAGACTGTGACATGGTTTAATTGTTATAATAATTTAGTCATGACCTCAAAATAACTTATTTGTATCAGTCTGGTGTCCTTTCAAACAGAGGATCAATCTAAGAAATAAAAAAGATTATAAAGAATCAAAACTAGATATAGATAAGTCAGTCATGCTGAACAGTTTTGTTTTAAAGTGTCCAACTAAGCCCCAGATTTACTTTACATTCAGAGATTATGCGTGTGACTGATGCGTGTGTAAAGGTTAGAGTTCTTGTTTGTAAAATGTGTTCCATCAGAGTTGAAGATAATTTACTTCCTAGCCCAAACCTCTCACTAGACAACGGGGGATGGGAGTGGGCAGGGTTTAAACCAGAGACCATTGATAAGTCTGAAAGACAGTCCAGCACGCAAATGGCATGACCAGACAACCATGCATTATTGCAACTGCATGATTCAACCATGAAAAAAGTTGTTAGGAGTGTCACAAGTAGGTGCCAATTTATGTCACGATACTGTGCTGCCAGGGATTGTAATATTTGAAATAATAATATTGACGATGATGATCTAGGATTCAACTGAGTAAATGCTTTGATAACAAAATACAGGAACCTTTATTTAAATCCAACATAAGTACAGCTATGTACAAATAAATATTAATAAAACTTGTACTTGAACAAAAGCATACTTCTTATGTAAAAATATTAGATCTACAAATGCTACTCATAGCTGATTCCAAGTTCGACTCCTGGGCGCATGTGACAAAAATAAATTGCCGCCCACTTAAGGTATCACTTGGGTCTAGGCATTTAATAAATTTATGTCATCTTATCTTTACTCTCCTAACCTAGCCCATATGGCTATTTAACACAATAGTACCACCCCTACTACCACCACCCCTCTCTCACTAGGCATCGATATCACATAATATCTTGCTAATCTGACTCATGTCTAGCCAGTCTATCGACAAGAATAAACACGCCTCTAACTATCTTGACCGGACAGAGTTTGCCCCTCCTCGCCTTTCACCAGATAACACCTTCCTCACCCCCCCTCATGTCGGAGGGGACTGGTCACCTAATCTCTTCGTCATCGGACCATCTTGGAAAGACGCGAGGTGGACCATAATTGCTCTTTTAAGTGTCTATCTATACAAAGGGACACGAGTCGGCCGCTCCTAACAAGTGCCTATCCATGTGTTTTTCTCTCGGAAACGATCAAGGTCAAGCGATAATCTATTTGCCTAAAGATGGGCAGTCTGGACACCTGGGATGCCCCACCTCCTGACCCACGCGTGTAAAAGATACAGGATTTCCTATTTTCATGTCATTTCTTTCTGGAGAGGTGAGAGGGAAGATATCTTTGGTTGAGCTCTACGCTTACTTATCCATTCTCAATATTCCTTACTATTGGATTTGGTGGTATGTACTTGGATGGGCTTAATTATCTGCTTACTAGTGTACTTATATATTTGTGCATTTATTTAGTGCATTATATTTGTGCTTACACTCCCATGCTGCAGGCAGAGCCTGAAACCAAGGAAAAATTCTACGAGGACCTGAGGAGTGTCCTGAGCAAGGTGAACACTAATTATAAACTCATTATCATGGGCGACTTCAACGCTCGAGTGGGGATGACTACAGCTCTTGGCCAGGCATTCTAGGTAGGCATGGCATTGGCAACTGCAACGATAACGGCAGGCTCCTGCTGGAACTCTGCTCTGAAGCAAAGCTTGCGATAACCAACACGTTTTTTCAACAAAAAAGCTGCTTCAAGACCACATGGATGCATCCACGCTCAAGGAACTGGCACCTATTGGATTACATAATAGTGAAGCAGTGTGATGTCAGGGATGTGGTGCACACAAGAGTAATGCCCAGTGCCGACTGTTACACGGACCATCGTCTTGTCCGGACGAAGCTAAACATCACCCTCAAGATGGTAAAAAAAAAAAGATGGCCTGCATAGGGCAAAGAAGCTAAATGTCGAAAGGCTGGCTAACGTACGAGAGCGCTTCAGTGTACTACTTGAGGCTTATCTTCGAAAGCCCCAGGACGATGATCCAGTGAGTAACTGGAGCCAGCTAAAAGCGACACTGCAAGACGTGACGGCCAAAGTCATGGGATACTGCAGCAAACCCAACAGAGACTGGTTTGATGAGAACAATAACGTAATTAAGGAACTACTAGCGAATAAGCATAAATATTATCGCTCAGTACTCGCGAACCATAACGACAACGCAGCCTGGAATCTCTATAAAGCTTCTTGTCACACTCTGCAGTCAAAGATCAGGGAACTAAAAAATAATTGGTGGCTGGAGCTGTCCGTAAGCATGCAGAGACATGCTGACACTGGTGACACACGCTCATTCTATGAGTCGCTTCGTTGTGCCTATGGCCCAACCTACCAGACTACAGCACCGCTAAGATCATCCGATGGTTCTACACTATCTACCAGCAAGGCGGACATACTAAATCGCTGGACAGAACACTACAGTACGTTGTTAGGTGATAAAAGGCACGTATCGGAGGAATCGCTGGCAAAGGTCCCTAAAAAAAACAAAAGAGAGGAGCTCGACGACCCACCGACATCTGAAGAAATTGAGACAACAATATCTAAACTCAAAAGACACAAGGCACCTGGCTCTAATGGACTTCCTGCGGAAATATTTAAAATGGGTGGTGTCGCCCTAACCGAGAGGCTAACAGACCTGTTCGCTCTATGCTGGGAGAAGTGCGTGGTCCCACCTGAACTGCTCCAACTATCGAGGCATTACACTTCTGTAGCAGGAAAGATCTTTGCTCGAGTGTTGCTCGACCGACTAAACCAGTCTTTAGTGGATGAGGTCTTATCTGAAAGTCAATGTGGTTTCAGAGCCGGTAGAGGTACAACTGACATGATATTTGTTCTGCGACAGTTACAGGAAAGTGCAAAGAGCAGAACCTAAACCTGTACGCAGCTTTTGTGGACCTCACCAAGGCTTTCGACACTGTCAGTCGCGATGGTTTGTGAAGGATTTTGGCTAGGCTGGGGTGCCCACCTACGTTTTTATCAATTCTCAAGCAGTTTCACGTTGGACAGAGAGGCCAGATCAGACACAATGGTGCTCTTTCTGATCACTTCCCAATAGAAAATGGCGTGAAGCAGGGCTGTGTACTTGCCCCTACTCTATTCGCTATCTTCTTTGGCGTAATGCTGGGTCAAATGAGGCAGCGATTGCATGAAGGCATCTACATCCTGTTTCGCTCTGACGGCAACGTGTTTAATCTCCGACGTCTACTATCCCACACAAAAACAAAGGAGATGGTCATAAGAGAGCTTCTCTATGCTGATGATTGCGCCCTGCTAGCTCACAATGAAAATGACCTCCAGAATGCGGTAAACGAATTCGCCTACGCTGCCGCCTCTTTCAGTCTATCTATAAACCTCGGGAAAACAGAAGTCATGTTCCAGAAGTCACCCAATGAAACATACTCAGCACCAAGGATCACAGTAAACTGACAGCCCCTTAACGTGGTAGATCACTTCACATATCTTGGTAGCATAGTGTCAAATGACGCCTCACTTTCAAGGGAAGTTGATAACCGTCTGGCCAGGGCCAGTAACGCCTTTGGACGCCTACAGGCGAGAGTTTGGAAGAACAAATTGCTTCGCCTACCTACAAAAATAAATGTCTACAAGGCGGGGGTTCTCTCAACCCTTCTATATGGCTCTGAGACATGGACACTATATAGAAAACAGCTAAGACTCCTTGAGCGCTTTCACCAAAGATGCTTGCGCTCCATCATGGACATACGATGGCAAGACCGCACTACAAACAGCAATGTCCTTGCGAACGCCGGTATGGACAGTATAGAGGGACTTCTTATGATCCAACTGCTACGCTGGGCAGGGCACGTATCCCGTATGGGAGACGAACGTATGCCAAAGGCAGTCTTTTTTGGTGAGCTAAAAGGTGGTCGACGGAAACGCTTCAAAGACCAGCTTAGGCGTCAACTTTCCTTGGCTGACATAGAAGAGAGCACCTGGCTGCATGCGGCGTCGGAACAAAACAGCTGGAGGTCACTCACGAAGGCTGCGGGATACACATTTCAGACCAAAAGAAAATCTGCTGCCGAGGACAAACGCAGATGACAAAAAGAAAATCTAAACCGACTACATACGGACAATAGTTTTGCTTGCCCTGGATGTGGCAAAATATGTAGGTCACAGCTGGGACTGCACAGCCACGGGAAACACTGTATTCCTTACTAATCTTCGGATTCGAAGACAAGCCTATTATTATTATTATATTTGTGTACATAGTTGTGTATTTCTTATCTTGGAGTATGTAAGTAGTTCACTTTATGTATTATATTTTATTATCATGACTTATACGACTAAATAGTCAAAGTCATCCACTTTATCCAGACTAGAATTGTTGACAATTCTTGCCACATGTATTTAGCTCTATAGTCATTATCATTTATTGTTGATAAATCATCGCTCAGCACAAGATTGATTCCTTGACTGGGAACTATCATAATATAACATGTCATATTACCAAGTATAGATTTACACTCATTCCGTGACAAGGAATGCGTAACTATTTATATATTCTATTTTGTCTGCCTGTTGGCTAGAACATATTACTTAGGTAAAACCATGTATACATTATCTTATTTATTTTATCCTATCATTATCTTATTTCGGCTGACCGCCGTGTGAGTACTATGCTTGGAAGAAATATATGAATAATCTCCCCCTTGTATTAAATTTTAACTTCAAGAGATTATGTCCCTTGAACGGGCCCTGTCTCCATTCAAGCATGCTTGAAAATCAAAATTTGACTTTGACACATTATTAAGTTTGATAACGGTTTGACATAGAAAGGAAAATAGAGTATCAAAATCTTCCTTAGTTTAACCCAATAGCTCCTATTTCCAGTAAAGAAAAACCCTTCCCAGGCCCTAAGCAAAGAGGTATAACTCTGAGTTTAAAAAAATATTTGTTTTGAAAAAGTAACCGGATTTAAGATCTAATACATATAAACAAACAAACAACTTTAAAAAATAAAACGATGTCTAGTTAAAAAAAATATTTACTTTTAATGCTATTAGAATAAAAAAAAAGCTTCAAAATACTCATTTTCTCATGTGGGGGCATACACCCTGGGTCTATGGGACTGTACGTTTGAAAAATTAGTTCCCGATTTTATTAAAAATAGAAACGATAATCTCCAAAATGATTGTAATCACGCTAGAAGAAACCAGACTAGAAGAAATTTTCTTCTTAAAAAGTTTAAAGCAAGTATATTAATTAAATAGGGGATTTTAGAAACGTTCTACAATGGTTTAGGACAAAAACATGAAAACGTTTCCAACTGTAGAAGGAGCTAATGGGTTAAGGAGAATAAGGATGACTACTTATATTTGTGCCCCAAACCTATATTTGTTATCATATTTATAGTCAAAGAGGCTATGTGTTTTCAATAATTTCAAAAAAAAATTTTCACACATCATTTGATTCCAAACATGAAAATTTATTTCAAACAGTCTCTTTAGTATATTTTGGCATCAATAAACTCAGATTTTAATTCTAGATCTATATTGATATTAACCATACTTTAAGATCCCCAGGCATAGCCCCTCACATGAAATCATTATCATTAAGATGTTTTTATATTATGCATAAATACGAACACAAAAAATAAAAATATGAACCCACTCATTCTACCCAAAATAATTCACTGGGATAGTGACTATTACATTGACTTTTAGACTTATTTTATGTTTGCATGATTAGAATCTAATTTAGATGATTGTTGAATGTTTTGTGTTTTTTTGTTTATTCATTTAATACATAAGAATTCTAATACAGATATTCTTGCCTAAATAGCTGAATCCTCTATTAACTCTATAGTATAGTCTATAAATACTCTACTCTAGATCTAGTCTTAACCCTAGAAAGAGATAAAGTAGCATAAAGTCATCCTTGATCCTGGTAACAGGAAAAAAACTTTGAACAACCTGACCTACAGATTCTCATTACAGATCTATTTGAAATTCTTTTATTTTACATAAAAAATGATATTAAATGGAAGGAAATTGGGTCAGAATCATTGGTACATGGGTACGCATATTATACAGGTATGCTAGTTTCATATTAAATATCAAAATAAAGATAGATCTATGTAAATTACAAAACCAGCTAGAGACTAGAAGACTAGAGTTAGATCTAGTCTAGATTCTAGATCTATACGGATTCGTGTAAAAAAAAAAAAATCATGTATTCACTGTATTCAGTCAATTCAGTGTAATCATCAGTGTAATGAGATATATGAGTATTATGAGTGTATAAATAATTAATTTATAAAGTCAATTCAAAAGTGTATCACTGTAACGATTTAGGTTGTGTCCCTTTTAGAGTATGTTCTAGAAACCAGGTCAAGTTAAGTGCGCTGTTCAGCGTAAACAAGTTAATTTTAGATTAGCCAATCATAGAAAGGGGTTAAGAAAAAAAAATATACATGTCAGCTTCCAGAAGGTCAAAGTTACTAAAATAGTGATCCGAGAAACTTCTAGGTTCTGGAAGATACGATTTAGAAAAGTATAAATAAGGGGAAAAAGAGTTAGTCGGGGTCCTCGCATAGTAACGGTATTTAGAGAGCGAGAGTCCTCGCTTAGAAATGGTTATAGTGGAAGAAAAGTTCTTGTATTGTATTGTAGAGCGATGGTCCTATGTTTAATCTTCTCTTAGAAGTTTACTAGAGAGTAAAGTGTTATACTAAGTGATATAGAAGTAGTTTATAAGTAAAGTTTATTATTCAAGATATAGATTGAGTTGTTGTTCAAGAAAGCAGAAGAAGTCATTAAAGTTTGTTCGAGAAACTACAGAAGTATTTCTTTCTTCATTTATTGAGTTATCAAGTTATTATTTACAATCCTCGGCGTGTGACAGAGAGAAAGAACGTCACAATCACAATAGTGACACCCACTGACAGTATTCACACTATTAGTTATTAGAATATTGTATTGTTATAACTCCAGTGAAGAGTCCAGTGGCGGACTGAATGGTTAATGTGTGAGACCCACAGACATACAGACTTGAGGTGCGTCACACAGGTCAACCAAGGGCTGTCCCTAGCATGATTCTGTGCTGTGCGCATGTGACCCATAAGCTTTAACAGACGAGGGGCGATGTGTTAGGAATGTGTTAGAGACAGTGCAGTCCAGTATAGCAAGCAGTGAGAACTGGTGTTACGAAAGGAGTCTTCGAAAATGTAGCTTGTACGAGCTAGAGTCACTAGAGAGACTGTTGTGTTAGTTAGGCAGTTCCATTGTGTTTAAGCATTTGTAGTTACTGGAGCCAATTGTGTCGTATTGGCTGTGTTGATGTGTTTGTTATTAAACTGCCACATTGTTATTGAAGCTCTTGTTGTCAAGTTCTTGTGTTAGATTTGCTAAGTCGTTACAGTTACAGTATTATAAAAATTAAATAAATTTAGATCTAGATCTAGATAAAAAAAGATTCTAGATCTATAATCTAGATTGAAAGATTCTAATTCTAGATATCTAGATACTATCATTCTAGTCACTAGAACTATAGTAGAGTCTTATATATGGCACACCTCATCCGATTCTCATTCAGTAAACAGGTCGCTTTTTTTGTTTTTAACTCATTTGTTTTTATGTTTGGAGCTAAAAACGACGGTTCGGGACTGCACATGTCCAATTTTAGATAAGCTCCTGTATTTTTGTTCCGCTTTTCCAAAGCAGAGGGCAGTTTTTGAGATTCTCGGAAACCATGTATGTAAAGCTATTGTTTTAACCTCCCCCGGCAATTCATACCCATATAAGGGATGAAGGCTATATTATGAGCCTATTTGATCGTAGGTTGATGGATATATCAAAATAAGCTTCCAAACATCTTGAGAAAGACATTCCAATCACATTTATACTTTTAGCTGTTAAATAAATTTTAAAAAGGGAGTGTTTCATCAATAATAATGAATTTAACAAATTCTCCAATAGTGCACAAGGTAAAATCGTAATAAGAAATATTGGGATTAATAAATCTATGTCTTACTATGATTTTTTCAATGAATAAACATGACCTAGATCAAGATATCTAGAATATATAAGTTATGAATGAAAGAAAAAGTGAGGGCTGCTAATTTGAAGCCAGAGACCATGCCCACTGCAGGGGATCACCCCAGGTGAGCTGGCGGTGAGGAGAGGTATACACTAATATATATATAATAAAGCATGTAGTGTCACAACCTATCAAACAGGCAGCGGGGAGGGTGGGAGGGGGAGAGAGTCATGAAAAGAATTATAAGCATCTATGGGAGGGAGGGGAAAATATCAAATAAAATGTTTATTAAACTATAATAATTAATGTCTAGATCTATAATCCATATAATAGAGATTTATTTGTCTGTTGCTACACATAGATTACATAGGTATATAAATAAATAAACTATAAACGATATATACATATATATATATATATTATTATATATATATATATATATATAGAGAGAGAGAGAGAGAGGCAATATGAGGCAAAAGACTATAAATACATATTGCATAAGTGATTCTACTTCTTTTAATACAATCTAAATATTTTTAAATTAATAAAGATGTAATTTATTAGCAATTACATAGTGGTGTTTACTGACAGTGCTCGGTGTGGCTAAAGTAGAAAGCACATCCGTATAACTTCAAAGTATAAAATAGGTAGCTGACGTAACCAGGAAATGCGAAAGTAAAAAATTACGGATAAAGTTGAGATTGCGTGTTTGACTTTTTTTTACATAGGCCACACTTGAAAATTTATTACATTTATGAATGAACCATGAGAACTTTTAAACTTGTGTTATCGATTACTTTAGACAATGACCTAAGTAAGGTTGAAAAGCAATTTGTTTTTGAAGTTATTTATTATTTTTATATTTATTATCAAAAATACCCCTTTTTTGTTATTAGCAATACAGGGTCCAGGAAATACTCAGATGAATGAAAATTTTTCCAAGTTAGGTATCATGCCTGGCTATAATTCTACCAAGTTTTATCGCGATATCGTGAGCGCAACATTTTTTTTTCTTAATTTACGGTTAGCATTGTGGGCTATGGGATTTATCGGTTTTTGAAACTTTTTTATAAGAAAATTTCACCCTAGACGTAAAAACCCCTTCATGCCATATAAGGCCTAATATTCTGGATATATTTAAATAGTTTTTAGTTTTCTTTTGTGAGCGCATAAATTTAAAAGCGAATTTGAAAAAAAATTATTTCAGGCGATTTTGATCCCAATTTTTAAATATTTTGTTATTTTCTGACATCACATCGCCGCCATCTTGTTCACGCCTCTCTGACATTTCTTGTCGATCTAGACCCGATAATTTGTTTATTTCATCAATATTTACATTTTAAACAAGTTAAGTTCATAAATATAAATTAAATCCGATTTGTGAGCAAGAAATTTACTACTAATACTAGATCTACAATCAAATTTCTTTTTTAATAAGTAGATTTATCCTCTACGAAACTCAATTTTTCAACTTTTTCAGCTGGGGGTGTGTCGCGAGCTGAGCGGCTGGGCGAGGTGATAAGCGAGAGAGAGAGGGCTCGTCTTGTTAGTCAGTGTCAACACATGTTAGTTCAAAACGATACAAAAAAAATCATAACTTTCTAATTATTAAAGATACAGTCATAATTTATATACCATTGGAAAGTTCTTTTAAAGTATATTTTAATGATGTACAAACGAAAAATTGTTTTTTCCAAGATAAATATTTTATTTCACCTCCCTATATAAATATAAGAACATGCAGTGACCTAATTTATTATAAAGGGAAACTCCCATGGTTTTGACAATTTTTGATATGTGTTTTGATTTATAGATAATGAATATATTATTCTTTTTTTTAATTTGCAAGAATAACTTAGTAATTGATGTTTTTCTGACATAATTTTTCTGCGCATCCAAAACGGTCAGATTTTCAAGGAATTTCTGTGTGACGTCACAATGGTGCACTCAAATCTTAGGCTATATAGATCTAGATCTACTAATCCGAGTAGGCCTACCGGTACTTGTCTTCCGCAAATTTATTTTAAAACAAGCTCCCGAGGTAGATCTAGTCAAGATCTAAAATATGTATTATAGACTCTAGGCATTTTGTTTTCTTTTACTAGATCTAGAATTAACCCCAACTCCGAATACCAAATCATTAATGATAAACAGTATAATCTTTAAAAGTATTATTAATACGTATACATTAAATATACTGTTAATTTAGTCTGCAAAGGAAAAAAAAAGTGTTGAGGTTGTATGAGAAGTGGTCGTCTCCTTTCCATCAAGACTAAAACTAAAAGATTTAAAAACTCCTTTGTCCCATTTTCGGTCAGAGTACCGTCAGAGTGTTACGAGGTCAGCTGCCGTCATCGAGAAGTAGGCCTACATAGAAGTCAAATCCATGAAGCGCTGGTTGTGAATGTGTATGTGTGTTCTTATGTGAATGTTCGAATTTTTCATCAATATTGTTTTTGTACAGTAGTTATGTTGAGGTTGTCAATTGTAAACAAACTTAATTTCTATTAGATTGGATCAAATTATCTTATTTTATCTTATTTGGTACTGTAACTTAGCCTATGTATTGAACCAGTTGATGTAGATCTACTTCGGCCAATAGGCTCCGAGAAACTTTGACGATGACGCATTTTTCCCCCCCCCAATAGGCTATTGTGAATAGACATCGTGCAGCTTTGGGAAAACCCTGTGTCACCATATATAAAAAAAAAAAAAAAAAAAACAATTTAGGAGTATTTTTTTAATTATTTTTTTTAAACCTGTGAAATAGCCCTTCCATATAAGTCGGGTCTTGGGATGTGTATGGAAGTATATAAGGCGGAGATACTGTATTGTTATTGTTACAGCGTGAGAGACGGATGAGCCCGTTAGCGTGATATATATGTGTTTACGGTACATATAGTATACCCTTACGGCTAAGGGCCCCGCGCATGAGGCTCGCCCAGGGCCCAGCAGCGCTCTGATAAGGACGCCCTTGTTTATAAACAAAGACCGATTTTAAATCAACGTGGAGACTAGATCTAGCCGTGAAGCGTAAGAATAAATGCGATCCGATAGATCTAGATCTATAGAGAGTTTATCGGTGATATAGGTATAGATCTAACTTAGCCAGGTTCAGTTGTGACGTCACGTCTTTAAAAACTATAACCATCTCGCAGAACCCCGTTTTTTTTAGATGTGAAGAATTTACTGTCTAATTTATTAAATATAAAATTTTCTGAGCATTTAAATAAAAAATGACATAATGTTTACTATTACAACTTTTTACGCAGAATTTAAATATGTCATTCACTAAAATTTGAAAAACTATGAGAGTTTCCCTTTAAAATAAAATCTTGACTATGAGTGGTAATTCAAAGAAACACAGCTATTTTTATAGATCTAATCTAGTCCTTTAGTCGCAGAATAAGAATCTGCTTTCAGTTTTTTTTTTGTAAGCTAAACCTTCACCAAATAAAAAAAAATAAAAATTTGACCTAGTTGAGTTCCCAAAGTCGGTGTGCCTTATATTTATAGTCTTAAGTTTCACCTTAAGCAAGCAATTCTTGTATATTATATATATATATTTATTTATTTATTTATATATATATATATATATATATATATAAATTTTATTTCGAAAAC
>JADKLZ010079391.1:8112654-8130606 GCA_021533235.1 Biomphalaria straminea
TCCATCAAGACTAAAACTGAAAGATTTAAAAACTCCTTTGTCCCACTTTCGGTCAGAGTGTTACGAGGTCAGCTGCCGTCATCGAGAAGTAGGCCTACATAGAAGTCAAATCCATGAAGCGCTGGTTGTGAATGTGTATGTGTGTTCTTATGTGAATGTTCGAATTTTTCATCAATATTGTTTTTGTACAGTAGTTATGTTGAGGTTGTCAATTGTAAACAAACTTAATTTCTATTAGATTGGATCAAATTATCTTATTTTATCTTATTTGGTACTGTAACTTAGCCTATGTATTGAACCAGTTGATGTAGATCTACTTCGGCCAATAGGCTCCGAGAAACTTTGACGATGACGCATTTTTCCCCCCCCCAATAGGCTATTGTGAATAGACATCGTGCAGCTTTGGGAAAACCCTGTGTCACCATATATAAAAAAAAAAAAAAAAAAAACAATTTAGGAGTATTTTTTTAATTATTTTTTTTAAACCTGTGAAATAGCCCTTCCATATAAGTCGGGTCTTGGGATGTGTATGGAAGTATATAAGGCGGAGATACTGTATTGTTATTGTTACAGCGTGAGAGACGGATGAGCCCGTTAGCGTGATATATATGTGTTTACGGTACATATAGTATACCCTTACGGCTAAGGGCCCCGCGCATGAGGCTCGCCCAGGGCCCAGCAGCGCTCTGATAAGGACGCCCTTGTTTATAAACAAAGACCGATTTTAAATCAACGTGGAGACTAGATCTAGCCGTGAAGCGTAAGAATAAATGCGATCCGATAGATCTAGATCTATAGAGAGTTTATCGGTGATATAGGTATAGATCTAACTTAGCCAGGTTCAGTTGTGACGTCACGTCTTTAAAAACTATAACCATCTCGCAGAACCCCGTTTTTTTTAGATGTGAAGAATTTACTGTCTAATTTATTAAATATAAAATTTTCTGAGCATTTAAATAAAAAATGACATAATGTTTACTATTACAACTTTTTACGCAGAATTTAAATATGTCATTCACTAAAATTTGAAAAACTATGAGAGTTTCCCTTTAAAATAAAATCTTGACTATGAGTGGTAATTCAAAGAAACACAGCTATTTTTATAGATCTAATCTAGTCCTTTAGTCGCAGAATAAGAATCTGCTTTCAGTTTTTTTTTTTGTAAGCTAAACCTTCACCAAATAAAAAAAAATAAAAATTTGACCTAGTTGAGTTCCCAAAGTCGGTGTGCCTTATATTTATAGTCTTAAGTTTCACCTTAAGCAAGCAATTCTTGTATATTATATATATATATTTATTTATTTATTTATATATATATATATATATATATATATAAATTTTATTTCGAAAACGGATCTAACGATTTTCTTTAAAATTTCAAGGTATGTGCGTATTAGTGAGAAAAAAATTCTCAACTCATTGGCCACATCGGGAAAACTCGAGTTCGACCGTTATTTCGATGTGAAAATGTCTCAATTTAATTTTGGTTAGAATAATTTATGAATGAAATGGAAAATTTATGAATGAAAGTTTTCCATGACGTAAACGGGAAAAACGCTGCTTACGTCACTAGGCTTACTATAGTGTACTACTTTGCAAACAAGAACGCGTTTAGAGATATGAATGAAGGGATGTGTAAAACTAAAAGCAGACCACGGGCTGTAGCACCACTGGGATGGATGGATGGCAAAAGCCGGTATGAACTTCTTATTGTCCGACAGTCAGGCTGGGCAGGGCATTTATTTAACCGAGCAAGGCTCGGCCACCTGTGGCTGATATTAAGACTCTACTAGATGTAACGTAGAGTCAGTAGAGTTAGGTACTTTGACAAACCTTTCTCTACTGACCTATAAACTGCTAACTAGCAGCTATATGGTTTTGAAACAGAATGGCTAGACTCCCAAACCCATGGTGCTAGTTGATTGATTGTTGTTTTTACATTTGCTTCATTTTTTAAAAACCCTTGTGCTAATCTTAAAGGAGGATTCCTAAGCTTTTGAATGGTACCACATTGTCAATAAATAAAAATCGTATTTATTTAGAAAATTTAAAGTAAAGTCATAGGCAAGAATGATTTTGCATTTAATATCATTTTAAAGCAAGGTAGCTAATTTTTTATTGAAGATGGTCCTAGATTTATGCTTTAAGTATTTTATTTCATCATTTTTTATTGAAATTTTGCCCCCAAAAATTAAAAAAACCCTCCCCAACGCGTTAAAAATGATGCCAAATTAGGCTATTTTTCAAAATGGTTAAGTAGAATAATTATAATTACCATGACAATCTATGACTATAGACTATAGTATTAAAATCAATATTTATATTAAAGAGTAGTGTTAGAAATCTTTTTTTTTCTATACTTAGGTACACAAAATATAAAAGGAAATCAGATTATTAGGTAAAATTGGGCCCATCCTGACAATGTTTAATGGAGTCACTCAATGATGCAGCGACGTGTGGCGCCAGACATTAGTTATTAGTAATTCTCGCTGATAATATGAAGTATATAAATGATTTATGCATTGTTTAACAGCTTATCTTTGATTAACCTAGTGGAGAGAATGCTATCAAGGTGTTATTTTACATTATATTTAAAAATATTATAAGCTAGGGAAGTTTCTACCAAACGACATTCTAGAAAAAGGATTGAAGTCAATTTTCAAACAATTGAATTAGCTGTGAATCAATGTTAGCTGCATGTGAGGTGAAATGATCAAATTAAAAAACATAAATGGGGTAGATGTGTTCCAAATTTCAAGCTTCTATCTATTACGGTTATAAAGTTATGATGAGATAAAGACGAAAATTCATTTTTTCGATCACAGTTTTTTGGATATTTTCTATAGTCCATTTTTCAACACATAAAACCGCATAATATAACTTTGCTCCTATATAACATAGAAAGATAAATTTGGTATCATTGTAATCCTCTCAGCAAGCTCTACATAAAAACTAGATAGTTTCTGTTGTTATATATTTATTTTGAATTTTTTATCAAAGTACCTAGTAGAGTCTATATAATATAGATCTAAGACTCTACTATACTAGACTATAGTCTATTATAATTAATTAATTAATTTAATTATAGATTAATATTAGATCTATTATTAATTTTAAATTTAAATTAGATAAAAAGATTCGAGATCTAGATCTACATAGATTAAAACTTAATTAACTAGACTTACTAGTCTACCATATTTTTTAACGTGTAAAAATTAGTAAAGTAGCAAAGCATACCAAGTTATTTTTATAAATAAAGATCTAGAAAATCAATATAATCTGGATTTCAACTTCAGTATATTCAAAACACTTGACAGCCATTTTGTTGTACACACACACGCAGTAATGACGTATGGGACTTAGACTATCGGAACACACACACCATTGGTCGCTTTGTTCGAAAGCACCTGCCGCCAAATAGCCAAACATTGTTGCTTTTTAGGCTGCGCCCGCCCCCCCCCCCCCCCCCCCGGAAGCGGCGGGGGGGGGGCGATATGTACTATCGTGTCCATCGGTCAGTCACGTTTAGGACTTAAAATCTAAAAAAAAAAAAAAAAAAAAACTAGAAAAGGGATTGAAAAACCAATTTCATGATATTTTTCAGCTTGCAAAGTTCTCGTGAAATCAGTGGCGTACCTAGGGGGAGGGGTGTCCGAATTGTAAGCCACACCCACTTGATGGGGACCCCAATTAAATGTCCTTTTTTTTTTTTTACATTAAATACTATGCCTCTGCCATGTAATCTTGTTAGTCATGTGGAGTCAAAAATACTAGACAGCATTGATCTAGGGTGGGGGAGGAGGGGGAGAATTTGAAGATCCCCCCGGGTCCCCCACTTGAGGGGTCCCCCAAAAGAGTGTCCGAATTTTTTTTAAATAAATCAAATATTACTTCACTGCCATGTAATTTTACTTTTCACATTGTTACATAAGGTATGACCATAGTGCGTCCGTAGGGGTAGCAAAGAGGGTGCACTTGCACCCCCCTGGATTCTGAGTAGCCAAATTCTAGCCATTTTTTTCGCACCATAAAATCAATTAACTTTTAAGTAGCAAACTAAACAAGTAGTTTTTCCACTCGCTAATGTAGTAGTAGAAATAAGTAGATTAACCTAGGCGTATGAAATGGATGGGCTACTATGTACGTGCACGTCTCTGTAACCAGGGCCGCATTAAGCCAATTTGGTGCCCTAGGCACAAACCCACTTGGGTGCCCCACTCTGCCCGGACCCCCCGATCCTCCACTGACAGCTGGTATGTTTAATATTATGCAAAAATAAAAATAACAAAGACAAACGATTATTAACGCATATGTTTGTACTACCGTCACTCATACAGAATCCACAATAAGGTATTTCTGTATTATAGGATTTTTAGGCGTATTTTCTTTTTTAAATTTATTCTTTTCTTTTTTATTTTGTATTTTTATTTTCTTCTTTTTAAATTTAAATTTTCTTTTTTTTGTAAGCGTTTTTTCTTTTTATTAAAAATAAAATTTTATTATGAAATACATTCTAAAATAGAGAATTTAATAAATCACACAAAATCCTTTATTTCAACAGCATCCAAACAATTTTTTTAACGTGGCGATAATAACTGAGAAAGTCAGAGAGAGCACATATTTACATTCTAAAGTTCTTTTTTCAAGATTTACGTTTGGCAAAGTTTTTGAGTACATCATCAAAGTTAATTTTGCGCAACAAGTCCGCCTCAATCATCAGCAGAGACAAGGAATCAAGCCTTTCTTGTTTCATTGTTGATCTACTTGGATTTTTTGTACGTTTCAACTGAGAAAAAGAGCGCTCAGTTGAACAGTTCGTGACCATCAATGTTAAAAATATGCGCAAGGCGATTTCTACATTTGGAAAACCACACTCGATGTTGTCTCTAACTATTAGGTACTTAGTAGAGTTCTGCATGACTGAACGTGTTGTTCTCAGATTTTGATTCACGAAACTTGTGGCGAATATATTAATGGAACTGTTGTAGTTCAGTATATAAATTATTGTTCTGATCTTCAGGATAAGCATTAATTAGTGCTTCACAACACTGCAATGTTTGTGGTACATCGACCAAACAAGAAAATCGAACTACTATATCATTATATACCTGCGTTCGTCTACTCATCTCTGTCTCAAGTTTGTCAAAAATCGCGTAGAAAGTAGAAATTTGTCTCTGGCATTCAGTCAGACCTCAGGGGCATTACCATCAATCACCACTGTCTTTCGTTTACGATTACGAGTCAAAGTTGCCTTATGTTCCACACCTGATGTTAGTTCTTTTGTAGCTTCTTCAAATCTTTCAAATTCATTCCTAGATTCATGCAAGTGATCTGCTAGTGAGGAAAACAAATCAGCACACGTTTTCAAATTCACATGCTCATTTTGTAGAGCTTGACTGACCCTATGAAAATGTTGTAATACTTCTTCCCAAAAGACAAGCATGAAAGCAAATTCTAATTCTTGCATCTTCTTTGCAATGTTTTCTGCTTCTCTTCTGGTGTCCCCCCTTCTTCGACTGGTCTTCTTGTAAACATTCTAACGCTTCTATAATCTGAGGATGAGACTTTACAATAGCTTCAGTTGTAACAGCATGTGCTTCCCATCTGGTATCGGAAAGGGGCTTTACAGGCTTTTCATTCAAAAGGCATCCTTTCAGAATCTTCCATCTGTTGGTTGAAGCTGAGAAAAAAGTATAGATCAGTTGCACTTTATGGAAGAAGTTTACTGCCTCTAAACAAGAGTCAACGGCACTTCTGCCTACCAGATTTACTGAATGGGCAGCACAGGGTATGTATATAGCAAACTCATTTTCATCTAGAATTCTTTTCTGCATGCCCTTGTAGCACCCAGACATATTAGCAGCATTGTCGTATGACTGACCTCTGCATTTCGAAAAATCAATATTGCAAACTTCACGTAAGTACTGCAACACTTGCTTAGCCATACTTTCACCTGTGTGACTTTACAGCTCCAAGAAAGTCAAAAAGCGCTCAATGGGCACTCAATCTAACACATATCGAAAAACAACGCTTAACAACTGATCTATATGTAAAACATCTGATGTTGAGTCTACTGACAAGCTGAAATAACAGGAAGCCTTTATTTCCTCTAAAATTACTCTATGAACTTTTTGGGAAATAATTTCAATCAGTTCTTCACATATAGTTTTGGATTAATAAGAAGGATTTCCTTTTCCGAATTTCCATATTTCGCAATGTGTGATGCTAAAAATGGATCAAACTGACTGACCAACTCCAGCAACCCTAGATAATTTCCATTTTGTAAAGATGCAAATTTTTCATTTGTCCCTCTAAAAGCCAGGCCACGCTCAGCTATTGTACAAATAACCGCTACTGCTCGCCTCAAAATATGTTCCCAGTAACTCTTCTAGCTTTTGTAGTAGACCCGAGCCTTGTCGACATGAAGTCTTTATGAGTAGCGCTTTGTTCATGATTATCAACTTGAATGTTATTTTTCCAGTCACTGAACCCATTTTTATCAGCCAAACTTGTGGAATATTTAAACGCAAAAAGTTTACAAACAAAAGAGTACACAGATCCTATGGATGGTGAATACAATAACCATTCTCTCCTGTACTAATGTCATGTCGATTTCGCGCGGCTACCGGGACAATATACACATTTTTCTTGCGGACTTGTGGTGCCCCCCAAACGCTTGGTGCCCTAGGCACGTGCCTTGTTTGCCTAATGGTTAATCCAGGCCTGTCTGTAACCACACTTTAGCCATTTGTTAATATGAAATACATTTTCCAGATCTGTTTTTTTTTATTACGTAGATGTAGATTTAGCCTAATCAGAATACATGGGGCGGGGGTGCAAGTGCAGTAACATGTACGTCCTGCGGGTGGTCATGCATTATTGATTAAAGAGTTTAATAAATTAATGTTCAGGAAAAGTTTGTGCATCGTCTTCTAGTGTAAATCTAAAGACCTATCATCAGAATATTAGCCTATAAAGTGTAGTAACTTAACAAGTACTGCTTCCACTGACGTAGGCCTACAGTTGTAGGCCTAAAGATTTGCTATTATTGTAACTAGAATAGGCAAATCTTTAGTTCATGTCCAACCATGTACGATATATTCTAAGCTTGCAATTCTTTGCTCTCTGAAAGATGTCACATATTCTATAGCATGAATTAGTCATGACGATTTGCCTATATTTGCACATAGCTATAGTTATTATGAATGCCACTAGGTCGACTTTCACAAGACATTTTGTATGGTGATTTAACAAAGGGCAGGAGATCTTCTGGTCGTCCACTGCTAATGTATACTTATGTATGCAAACGCGACATAAAGCTCTTCAAATCGGCACTAACAGCTGGGAAAAAGTGGAACTGGATAGATCCAGTGGCGTAGCATCCATGGCGCGAAAAGGTTCAATGAACCCGAAGGGGTTCAATGAACCCTGGCCCACGACCATTTAGGGCCCACACCCATGGGCGCCCGCAGGGGGGTGCAAGGGGGTGCACTTGCACCCCCCTGGATTCTGAGTAGCAAAATTTTTGACAATTTTGTGCATCATTAAATCAATTGACTTCTTAGTAGACACTGAGCAAGTAGTACCTCCACTGTAGTACAATCATAAGGATAAGTTAATGTTGGAGTTGACTAGTCTAGGCTTAATAGGAATATATTGCCGACGTGCACCCCTCTGGATTCTAGTAGCCATTTTGTAGCAAATTTTATAAAAATTAATTTCTTAGAAGTAACAATTTAAGAAGTTTGGCTTCCACTGAAGTTCAGCTGTAAGGAAAAACTATTATTGCAATAAACTAGAATATGCTAATCATGTGTTGATGGCTGACCATGTTAGTGTAGTTATAGGCTTTGTAAATAATTAATCTCTAAAATTAAAAAAAAATTGGTTATGTAGGTGGTCTTGTACACTGTAGTCCACACGATAATATGAATACCTACTTATTAATTGTTGTTTTAAATTATGTTCCACTTATTTGGATATTAAATATATTTTTTAAATATTATTTTTAAATACATGTAGTGTATTGCATGACATAACTTAAGTAGCGTAGCGACACATATGTAAAAAAAAATAATTTTCTACTAAAGTCTAAAACCATTTGCATAAATGTGTTTAAAATATGGTAAAATAATTACCTCCCTTACTAAAGAGATTTCCGCGATTGTTACTATTAATAGTGAATAGTTGTAAAAGTGGTGTATTTTATGAAAAAAAAAAAAACTGCTAGACATGAATATACTACTCGGCCAAAACTGCGATAGCTGCCCCGTGACGGCTAGCTTTCAGAAATGTGTTAAGGCAAGGATTGTTGACAAAAAGTTTCATTTCTACCTTTTAGTGTGAGACACTATGGAGTGAGAAATAAGAACCCAGTCACAATTTTGAGACGATTTGTTTAGCGGTTGTTAATTGCCAATTCGTTGTTGATATTTTTTGTTACATCGACCGCAGAGAGGCATAGGCCGAACGGATAAGCTTAACAAAGCGTACAGTAAATAGTTTCTTCAAATTTGTAATATTTTATTTAATTTGAAACAAATTAAATACATTTAATTAATTAAATAAATTTGAAACAGGTCACTTATTATCGGTTGGGGGGGGGGGAACCAGTTCCTTTTTTTAATATTCTCCGTAGATGGAAATTTGCACCCCCCTGGAAAAAATCCTGCGGGCGCCCATGCCCACACCTGATGGTGAAACAACCAAAGGTCCAGGGCCCCTCTATGCAACATAAGCTTAGCTTAGGGCCTCCAAGAAATGCCTAGTTGTTACATACAATATCTGGACTTATATGGGGCCCCATATCTCAAATAGCTTATGGCCTTTTTCAACTATAAATACGACACTACATGGCGCGTTGGGGTTTCATATCACCTGATCCCATGACTAATGACCAATTGTGGCCTGCCCTACACTGCAATTTTGTAAAAAAAAAAATGGTTAAAAAATTTTAAAGTTTACTTTGCTAAACGGTATTTCAACATGGTATTCAATGGTTCTGTCAGCTGTGTTATTGAACTTGCATTGAAATGTCTTTTAGTAAATGTGCTGATACATACAAATTACTGGATTTCTTTGTCACACAAAATATGTGTCATATTGGGGGGGGGGGCCCATCAACATATTTTGAACCCGCGCCCACGGAAAACGTGCTACGCCACTGGATAGATCCACATGAAGAGCGAGCATAAAGGATATGGAATGTTTATTTGTTAAGTTAGTTCTTGTCCCTGATCGACTTGAAATCATTGCCTTAGTAGTCTAATGAAAGTTTCATCTAATCGAATATAAAGACGTTGCATTAAAGTCTTAATGTAAATGTAACATTTTTTTGTTAAAGCTTGGATTTCTATTTCAATAATTTAGTATCTAAATAATATCTTAAACTGCATAATTTTGGAGTACATCTGGACTATATCTTTGTCAGTTGTCTATTATATATCATAATAATAATTCTAGTTCAAAGACTACTGAGGAATGCAGAATCTCTAGTGCGTACGCAGCCCCATCTGTGACCTATGGCCTACATTTGCCACATCCATCTCAGGCATAACCATAGTCCGCCGGTGGTAGATTTAGATTTTCTTTTCGACGTCTAATTTTGTCCTCTGCAGAGGATTTTCTTTTGGAATCAAATGTGTATCCCGCGGTCTTTGTAAATGACCTCCAGCTGTCTCGTTCTGAAGCTGAATGCACCCAGGTGCTTTCTTCTATGTCAGTTAAAGCAAGTTGGCGCCTAAGCTTTTCTTTAAAGCGTTTCCATCGGGCACCTCTGTTACGTTAACCGCCTTTCACCAAAAATACTGATTTTACCATACGTTCGTCCCCCATATGGGATACGTGCAGTGCCCAGCGTAACCAAAAGAAAGCCTTCTATACTGTCCATAACAGCGTTAGCAAGGACAACGCTGTTTGTAATGCGGTCTTGCCACCGCATGTCCACGATGGAGCGCAAGCATCTTTGGTGAAAGCGTTCAAGTAGGCCTAGCTTATTTTTGTATGATATCCATGTCTCAGATCCATATAGAAAGGCTGAGAGAATCACTGCTTGGTAGACATTTTGATTTTTGTAGCCAGGTGTAGGTAGCTATTTATTCCACAAAACTTGCTCCGGGAGGCGTCCAAAAGCACTAGGCTACTGTCCCCGGCCATACGGTTATCATCTTCTCTTGAACGGGATGTGTCATTTGATACTATGCTTCCTTATAGATATGTGAAGTGGTCTACCACATTAAGGAGATGTCCATTTACAGTGATTTTTTGGGGTTGAATATGTTTTATTGGGTGACTTCTGGAACATGACTGTTTTCCGGAGGTTTATAGATAAACCGAAAGAGGCGGCAGCGTATGCAAAGTCGTTGACCGCGAAGGGGGTCGAAGATTGAGCACTTTACCGTCTGAACGAAACTTGATGTAGATGTCTTCGTGAATCGCTGCCTCATTTGACCCAGTATTTACGCCAAAGAAGATAGCAAGTACACAGCCCTGCTTCACGCCATTTTCTTGTTATGTGATCAGGTCACCATTGTGTGTAATCGGGCCTTTTTGCCCCACATTTAACTGCTTGAGAATGGATTGGAGCTTAGATGGGCATCCGAACCATGTCAAAATGCTGGATTCCGAGTAGTCAAATTCAAGCCATTTTTTTTTTGCATTATCAAATTAATCATCTTCTAAGTAGCAACTGAACATGTATTGCTTCCATTGTAAAGATAAATTAATGTTGTAGTTGAATAGTTTTGGCTTATGAGAAATTGATGGTCAATAATGTACGTGTACCCCTATGGATTCTGTCAAATTTCAGCTAATTTTTGTTTACAACTTCAAATTAATTGGCTTCTAAGTAGAAATTTAACAAGTAGTGCTACCACTGAAGTACAGCTTTATGGGATAAGCTATTATTGTAATAAAATAGAATATGCTAATCAGTTGATGGCCGGCCTTGTACGCTCTATTAGTGAGGTCACTAGGGGGTGAGGGGGATGCGGTACGCATAGGGTGACACCCATTAAGGGGTGACTCCCGAAAGGAAAAAATAGAATATTGGCAAAAACTAAAACCTAAAAAAAAAAAAAGCAAATTCATAAAAATAGATCTCTAGATATACCCAAATATGCTTCGGCATATCTACTGTACTAATCTAGATCTATATATTGTAATGACTCTGACTTGCGCACCATCATTCAGGCTAGTGCACAGGTGCGCACCTCTAGTGAACGGACTAGAACAGGATATTGACATTGTGAGAATAACGACTTCCGCCCACGTTGAGAGTCAAGATGGAGAAACAGTGCTAAATGAAGTTGTTGTTTTGTGTAACTGTTATGTCATGTAAATAAACATTGTTGTCCTCGTTGAGTTGCCTTCCTTGAAGTTATTACAATATTGTTACGAATCTCACTATCCAGGCTCTCTGCAAACTGCACCATACACCAACTGAAATAACTTGACAACTCCGAGCTCCTGAGTAACGTAATAGTTTAATGTCAATAAATAACAGTCAATATTGTACAATTGGCAACAGGTATACTGTATAAATAGCTTTCCGATAACACCGTATCAACTCTTGCACTGGCCTCTCCGTCTCGTTCCGGGCTTGCACTGGGTTCAACAGTTCAGGACTGACTTCACACACTAAGCTCGTTGTGCCGGACTCATACACAGACCAAGATCAAGAAGCCAGCCGTCTCAACTGTATTTGACAGTACTCCGCACTGAACCGTCGTAATGCTCCGTACAGAACCACACCGCTGAACTGTGCTGTAGTCGACCGTGCTCTGAACCTTCTGTCATGATCCCCTTTCTGGGCCTTATTGACTGTGACACCTCCGCTCTTTATATAGGGTCCCTGCTGGCCTACACGAACTGGACAGAACGCCGCTCGACGTTTCTGGGTGGTTAGGTGACTATGATTCTCGTGACGCTCCTGAGCTCTGTTCACGACGCCGATCCTTCCCGAACCGTCATTTTAAAACTTGTCTCGGCTGACCGTTGTAACTCGTCACGCCAGCGCTCGTCTAGCGCTGGCCTGGGGGCAATTTACGTCGGCTGACTACACACACACCACTCTGTGCCACCAACAGGTTTATAACAATATATATATATATATATTAAAGCCCAATTGTAATTATTTTTTCTTTCGTAAACATGTCTAAAAAGTTACGTCAATGGTTACGCGATAAGAAGGGGGGACACCATAGATATAATATATAAGTCTATGGGGGACGCAAAGTCTTTTTTTTTTTTAATGGGTTGTATTCGCACTGTAGTTATTTTATATTTTAGTATTAATTAGGCCAAAGCTTAAAACAAATTAAATTATAAATTAGGTGAGGTGGTTTTATCGTCCAAGTAGAACTTTTCTACGTTTGCAGTGGATCGATTTAAAAGGTTCTTTTAAAGAAAAAAATATATAATGCCTCTTCAACAACATGATTCTAGAGTCTAACCCGTTTTTTCAGCAGTACTAACCAATTTCTTTCGACTAACGTACAATGGTAGCAGTGGCATCACTAGGGTGGGTGTCACCCGGTGCGGTAAAATCAGGGTGTCACCCTTATATTATCGTTAATCATTACATACATTAACATCTACGATATTTAAATTAGAAAAAAATTAAAAACAAACTGAGCATGCTTTCCTAAGTAAACATTAAACAGCTCTTAATGGAAACATTTGAACATTATAGTCACATATAGTGGTAGTTTCATGAGGACAACTAATGAAAAAAAATTGTAAAAGAATTTTTTTTAACATTTAAAAGTTTACAATAACTTTAGAAAATAAATATTAAAATTTCCTTTTCCGAATTTCAAATTAGAAAACTTATAAATAACTTTAAATTCAATATATTTTGTGAATTCGTTTTCAATGGAAAGAATTGCTTGATTTGATTTAAAAAAATATTAATAGTTGTTAATTAATGTTTTAATCAGAGAACGTTGTTAGTTGATGTTTTAATGAGAGAAAGTTGTTAGTTGATGTTTTAATGAGAGAACGTTATTTGTTAATGTTTTAATGAGAGGACGTTATTAGATGATGTTTTAATGAGAGAAGGTGGTTGGTTGATGTTTTAATGAGAGAACGTTGTTAGTTGATATTTTAATGAGAGATTGTTGTTAGTTAATGTTTTAATGAGAGAACGTTGTTAGTTGATGTTTTAATGAGAGATTGTTGTTAGTTAAATTTAGTTTTGCAAAGCTTCTTTTCACATGACGCCATGTAAACATGCATTTGGCAAGAAACAGTTAAAGGTTTAATTCAAAGAATGGTAGAGATTCGTTGACGTCCTTCAAAACTTTGCTGCATTCTAGTAACGTATTATAGTTTTAGTATTTCTGTTCACATATCATGCCGTCAGGCCCAATATAAAAGAGATTGATGCACTCAGTATTAACTTCTTGCTCTCTATTTGAATAGTGAATCTTAAGAATACTTTCCTGATATTTTCAAATTGTTAAAACTTATTTTTCTTTTGCATTAACATGCTAGTTTGATTTGAGAAAAGTTATCTCAATAACATTCTGAGCTAACTTTTCACATATTTCGTAGAGTAAATGTTTAAGTGCTCGAGCTTAGCATCCACTTTGAAAATAATTAACACTTTAATTTGAAGGTACTCTTGTGTTTAGTTTACTTTTTTGAGTACATCTGCCAATAAGAAAGTCAAGTATTGAAAGTTATTAGAAAATATTTTCCGATTAAGAATTTAGACCACATAGCTTAAGTAAACGGTGTACACAGCCATTCAAGTTTCTTTTCTGTTCTTCATTTATTACTGTTGATATGGTGCGCAAATGTGCACGCGTTCAATATAATAAAGTGTTGTTCTCCACCATGACACTAATGGTTCTTGTTTGCTTATTGCTGTCTGTGAACCTAGATCATATTTAACATGGTGGCAGCGGTGTATTTATGATCAGAGGTAATCATTAATCAGTATATAAAGGTTTATTGTTTGCAATAATAAATAGGCATCAGTTGTAAATAACCAAGAAGAAGACGGTAATCCAAAGTTTACTGGTGATTTGGGTGACTTGGGAGAATTGTCTTTAAAGATTGATAGCAACATTAAGCCCAAGGTTCTGCCGTGTAGAAAGATCCCTATATCTTTACAAGAAAGAGTTAAAGAGGAGTTAAAGACCCTAATGCAGAGAGGAATCATAGAACCAGTGATAGAGCCTACAGAGTGGGTAAGTCAGATGGCAATTGTGGAAAAAGCTAATGGAAAAATTAGGATTTGCATAAAGCCACAAGCCCTGAATAAAGTTTACTAAGGGAATTCTACAATCTTGCTACGTTAGATGACATATTGGCAGATTTGAACGATGCCAAAATAATCAGCAAATTGGATGTGCAAGAAGCTTTCTGGCATGTCAGGCTAGACACAGCGTCATCGAATTTGACAGCTATGATAACCCCTTTTGGTAGATACAAATGGAAACGATTACCATTTGGTCTGAAAGTGAGTTCAGAAATTTTTCAGAGAAGATTATTAAATCGAGCACTAGAAGGACTGAAAGAGTGTTTCAATTACGTTGATGATATTATAGTGGTAGGAAGAGGAAAAACGAAAGAAGAAGCACTCAGAAATCATGTATTTACCTAAGAGAGCTGATGAAAAGATGTCAAGAAAAGAAGATTAAGCTGAACCACGAAAATCTGTTTTTAGAAAAGCTGAAATTAACTTTTTGGTTCATATTATTACAGAAGCAGGAATAAAACCAGACCCGAACAAAGTATCTGCGATTTTGAGTTTGAATGCTCCAAAAGATATTTCATCGGTCCGAAGATTTTGTGGCATGGTTCAATATCTTGCAAGATTTGTTCCAGACTTGTCGACAGATTTACAGCCCATAACAGAGCTGATTAGAAAGAACACACCTTTTGTTTGGTCTGATCAATGCACACGAGCTTTCAACAAGATAAACAGAAAATATCGAATCATTGTGTACTAATATATTTTGACCCTAACAAAGAGCTTACAAAGAGAACTTAGCACTGGAGCGCCGCAGGGGTGCGTCCTGTCACCAGTATTGTATACCATATACACAAATGACATTCAGAGCTTATCAGCTGACACTCCCATCATAAAATTCGCTGACGACACAGCAATCATTGGTCTTATTGCAGGTGACGAAAATATGTACCATTCAACAATCAACACCTTTTACTAATGGTGTATGAATAACTTTCTAATTTTAAATGTCCAGAAAACTAAAGAAATGATTATTGATTTTCGGAAAAACAAGGACCATATTGCAGAAATTCAGATAGACAACCAAAACATAGAGCAAGTACAAGAATATAAATATCTAGGCACAACTATCAACAACAAACTGAAATGGAGTGAACACTGTCAAAATCTATACACGAAAATTAACCAGCGACTCTCCTATCTCAGAAAGATAAGAAAATTTAACATAGACAGAACAATAATCAAACTCTTCTACAAATCAACCATCAGCAGTCTTATTAACTTTGCCATCATCTGCTGGTACGGTAATACTTCACTGGCACAAAGACTTAGAATAAATAGACTAATTAAAAATGCATCGTATATTACTGAAGTACAGCTACCATCTCTTGAAGAGCTTTTCCAAGAAAGATGCATTTCCAAATCACTCACTATTCTTAAAGACAACCTGCACCCATTAAACCACTGTTATATAAGATCTGAACGAAGTGGTCGTCTCCTTTCCATCAAGACTAAAACTGAAAGATTTAAAAACTCCTTTGTCCCACTCTCGGTCAGAGTGTTACGAGATCAGCTGTCATCGAGAAGTACATAGTCAAATTCATAAAGCGCTGGTTGTGAATGTGTATGTGTGTCCGCATGTGAATGTTGTTCGAATTTTTCATTAACATTTTTTTTGTACAGTAGTTACGCTGAGGTTGTCAATTGTAATCAAGCTGAATTTCCATTAGATTGGACCAATAAAATTATCTTATCTTATTACAAGCAGATAGTAGCCAAAATGGTTTGGGAGCAGCGTTATTACAAGATGGCAGTCCAATAGCATATGCTTCTAGATCATTAACAGATACTCAGAGAAGATGGGCACAGATTGAAAAAGAATTGTTGGCAGTGGTTGTTTGTTTGGAACGTTTTGACCAGTATACATATGGCAGGACAGTTATAGTTCAGAATGACCATAAACCACTGGAAAACATCCTTCAAAAACCACTCAGTTCTGCTCCGAGAAGGCTACAAAGTCTAATGATGCGCCTTTATCGTTACGACATCCAGTTTCAATATGTCAAAGGCGAAAATTTATTCATAGCTGATACTTTGAGTAGAGACACATCAGAGGAAAAGAGTGATATCCCTGATGTTTGTGTCAATACAGTTAAACTGGCAATACCAGATGCAGTCCTGGAGAAAGTCAGAATCGAGACAGAGAAAGATAGAACGAAGCAAACACTTATTCAGTATATCCTAAACGGATGGCCAGACAAACATAATAGTCTACCTGAACTCAAACAATATTTTTCACTAAGAGACATGTTAACATACGAAGACGGACTCTTGTTGAAAGGAGAACAAATAATAATACCGATATGACTTCGCAAGGAAATAGAAGAAAAACTCCATGCAGCACACCTGGGAGTAGACTCATTGAAAAGAAGAGCAAAAGAAACAGTTTTCTGGGTTTGATTGTCAGCTCGAATAAAGGAAATAGCCAACTCATGTTACATTTGTCAGAAACACAAACCAGCAAATCAGAGAGAAGAATTAATACAGCACGAAATATAGGTTCTAATCCGTGGGACAAGATTGGAATTGATTTATTCCAAATGTGTGACCAACAATATCTAGTTATAGTGGACTATTATTCAAATTTCATAGAGGTAGAAAACATGCAGTTGACAACAACACATGCAATTATAAAGAAACTGAAAGTTTTATTTACAAGATATGGCGTACCCAAGCAGTGGCGTAGCGTAGGGGGGGAGGGGGGAGGTTTTCAAAATCCCCCCGGGCCCCCACGTAGGGGGGGGCCCAAATGGGTGTTTGTAAATACATAAATTAATATATTTGATTGACAAATAGTGTCAACTGGTGTCTTTTTTTTCAACATTTATGGATTATATTTATAACACAGACTAAATCTAGACCTATAGGTCTATCAGTACGTTGACTTTTTGCATTTTTTAAATATTTTTTTTCCCACAGCGATCAAAGTTTTTTTTTTTTTTTTGAGTTAATTTTACATTTTAGAATACAAATCTTTAATAGATTTCTTGCCGATTAAAGAGATCAAATATGTGCTTGCCGCGAAAACCAAGTGTATTACTCTCTTTGTTGCCACGAATAAAACTGTATGATATAGGGGAAAGGGGGGTAAAACGTACCACTGTTTAATTCGTACCACCGAAAATTTTCATATTTAGAAATGGTCTTTAAAAATAAAAAACCTGGCATATTGACCTACAATGATAGCGTCATTATTCATGTTAATTTTATGGAGCTTAATCAAAAGACACCAAAACGGTAAGGTTTTATTCATTTTTACCTTTTTTGATGTAATTTTTGCACATGTTAGAAATCGTATAATTATCTAATGAGGCAACCTATCATGCTCCAAAAGCTATTGCATTGTTAATCAACCTTTCCTCTTGAAAATAATGCCTCAGTACATCAGTTATTTTTAGACATGTCACATGTTAATATCAAATATGATAAACCGTTTTGTGGGCTGACCCCTTGAGGTAAATCGTACCGGCGCCAGGAGGGTAAAAAGTACCGGGAGTACTAATTATCCGACATTCGGTACTATTTAGCCCCACAGTTGATCTCGACATAATATCTAGATGTAGATCGAATAACTTTCTTATTTTATGTTTTAAAAGCTAGAATCTAGATCTAGTAGTAGTAATTCACTAATTGCTAAAGATCTATTGTCACAGATGCTATTATAGATTTAATTATATTTAAAAGCTTGTATG
>JADKLZ010079391.1:8130706-8155361 GCA_021533235.1 Biomphalaria straminea
TAGAAGAATACAAGTTGTGACATCTAGAACTAATGAGTGTGACATCTATCTACTATCTAGAATAATCTATTTAGATCTAGATTTATAATATAATCTAGTTCTAGAATCATATTCTATCATCCTCTATACTCTACTCTATGTCTATGTAACAATAACTTTCTTTATAACTATAGACTATAGTCATAGAGTCTAGACTAAAAAAGATAATGAAGGTACTAAATCTAGTAGATTTAGATTTAATAAAATTAAGGCTATATCTAAATTTTAGACTAAACATAATCTAGCCCTTAACTATAAATAGATCTACATTAAAAAAAAATAAATAAAATACCATACAGACTATAGCAATCTATTTAATTTTTAATAATCATTTACATTCATTATTTTTTTACCCAGGGGCAGAGCTTCAAACTGGTCCCCGGAGGATCTTCAGAAAGCCTTAGAGGCATTGAGGAATAAATATGGTCTCAATGAAGTGTCTAGACTTTACGGTATACCTTATACCTAAACCAACTCTAGAAAGACACTTAGATGGAAAAAACAAGTTTGCGAATGGGAATGTAGTACAAAGAGGTAGAATGACAGTTCTCCCAACAGAGCTTGAGAATGAACTTGTCAGTCACATCAATCAACTGGAAGGAATGCTGTTCGGCCTGACCAGAAACGATATAAGATGTCTTGCATACCAAATAGCAGAAAAAAATGGCTTGTCTCACAGATTTAATAAAACAGAAGGAATGGCAGGAAAAGACTGGTTTAGAGATTTTAAGAAACGTCACAATCTGAGCTTGCGACAACCTGAAGCAACATCTCTTGCACGTAGTACCGGTTTTAACAAGCTAGCAGTTAACAGATTTTTTGACAAACTTGAAAGCATCATTACAGAAAATAAATTAGATGCTCATAGGATCTTCAATACCGATGAAACAGCGCTCTCAACTGTCCAGAAAAAACAGCAAAAAGTGGTGAGCTTGACAGGAAGGCATCAGGTGGGGAAGTTGACCAGTGCAGAAAGAGGTCTTACCACCACAGCTATATTTTGCGCTAATGCAGCAGGAAATTCTATTCCACCTTTGCTTGTCTACAAGCGAAAACGGATGAAGGGCCAACTTTTAGATGGTGCTCCTCCAGGAACAATCGCTGTATGCAATGAAAGTGGCTGGATGACCGCAGATAGCTTTTCAAAATGGATGGATCATTTCATAAACAGTGTAAAACCATCAAAAGAAAAGCCTGTTCTTCTTATCTTGGATGGACATACCTCTCACAGCAAAAATTTGCAAGCCATCACTGCTGCAAGTAACTCTTGTGTTATTATGCTCAGCTTGCCCCCTCATACTACACATAAGCTTCAACCTTTGGATGTCTCTTTTTTTAAGCCCCTGCAAAGCTGTTATGTACAAGAGTCAGATAAGTGGCTTTTTAATCATCCAGGTAGAGGAATTACTGTATTTCAGGTGGCTACCATCTTAGGTAGAGCATACCCAAGAGCAGCTTCGGTCGCAAATTTTGCTAATGGTTTTTTTGAAATGTGGCATATGGCCTTGCAATCGACATACATTCACTGAAAGTGATTTTGAAACCTCCATTTGCTCAGTTATAAATATTCCTGTGGAACCCATCCCTTCAACCTCAAATTCCCAACATGATCAGTTGTTAGTGCAATCATCATCAGACTCCTCAACAATAGTTGCAACATCCCCACTCACTTCATCAAATGAACCACGATTTGGTGCAACTGCTCAAAGTTCCATAAATTCAAATTATCCTCACCTAGAACTTTCTATATCTGCGTACTATGCAATTCCAACAGAGCCTGACGGCAGATGCTTTTTTAGAAGCATTTGCATTTCATTACATGAACATCTCCAGCTAACTGACAGAGATTCAAGTGGAGTTGTATGTAGCCTGCAAGTTAAAATACAAGAAAAGGCATTGGCAGACTCTCTTAGAGCACAAGTTGTTGACTATATTTGTAAAAACATTGAGCATTATACAGACCTTGATGCAGCAACATTGTGTGCTGACATGCCACATGCAAAGTTTGACAATATTTTTGAAAGGCTAGATAGTATTTCTAGACCAAATACTATGGTTGGCGAACTAGAGATAATAGCAACTACGAAGCTGCTAAGAAAGCCAATTGTCATAATGAATGCAACTAGTAATGTTGTTTTAAAATATGGCATGAATGATTTTCCTTCCTCCCCTGCAGTAGTTATTCGATTTACAAATATTGGAGATGATGTGGGCCATTATGATTGCTTAATTCCTTCTCGGCAATCAAAGTCTAAATACATCCCTGTAACTGCAATCTCTCCTATCCCAGTAAAAGAAAAACCCCATGTTAAACAGAAAAAAAAATCTTTTCAATCTGAAATTTTAACTTCCAGTCCCTATAAAAAAATTCTTGTGGATGCTGCAATTGCAAAAAAAAGTAAAAAACAACAAACTCAAATTATTCCTGCAACACAAAAGAAAAAAAAAAGTAAAATTTCTATTCAATTTGGTCAGAGAGTGAGAAAAGTCAAAATTGGTATTGTTTTATATGCGAAGAAAACCTTAAAGAAGATATGATACAATGTTTAATATGTGCTTCTTGGGTGCATATTGCATGTGCAGGTTGTGAAAATGCTGATACTTATACTTGTGAGTTATGTTTGTGAATCTTTCTGCATTGTTATGTATATATATAGTTGGTACTTATTACCCTCCATGCTGGTACTATTTAGACTCTTGGGAGGGTAAATAGTACTCTTTTTTTTTTGTTGTTTTGTATTTTTCTATTTTAATATAAATAACTTTAAACCTTGCACATTTGTAGTATGGGTTGTTGTAAAGCTATGACTTAAAAAATAAACATTCTTTTTGCCAAACTTTTTTTTTTTATGAATTTTCCCCCTTATGGGGTACGTTTTACCCCCCTTTCCCCTACAGCAGTAGCAGCCTTCGTGGGAGGCTAGTGGGGGCCCCGCGATCGGATATTTTATTGTAAATAACTTGATCACTACACATTTTCCTAATAAAATCCGACGACGTGGATGTTTGAATACAAAATAAACTCTTTGGATTGATTACCGGTACTTCCGCCTGTGTTTTATATGCTTCTGTGCATAGACATCGTAAGGCCATGAGAGTATTTTTCTTTTAAAATTTTTTAACTTCCAAGAAAATCTTTTATGCAGAATAATAAAAATGAAGTATATACAAAAGTAGGCAAACAGTACCTAAGTAGTATTCTGTTTTGTAACAAAAATAAGGCCCACAGTGTTAAAAGCGGACATACTGAATTGTTATTGTTGGAGGCCCATGACAGCGTTAGAGACGGATTAGCCCGTTAGCGTGATGTGGTACGGTATATATATAGCCTATATAGTCTACCCTTACGGCTCAGGACCCCGCACAAGACACTCGTTCAGGGCCCGTCGCACTGCTAAGGCCGCCCCTGTATACAGAAAATTCCAGGTATCTTGTTACCTTTACTAATAATAGATTTAAATGGCGAGTATTTTAAGGTTACGCTAATTAGCTTTGAAGCAGAATTTACGGAATCGGGTATAACTGGTCCAATAGTTATTCTTAACAATGATAGAATTGTCCATTATTCGGGTTTGGCTTCTTTAATTTCAGAATTAACTTCACACCCGAGTTATTACCCCTCTATTCATCTTTCCGCAATCAATTGGAAACATGCTTTTCTAAATAAAAAAAAATCTTTCATATAGAGTGAATTGCAAAGATGGGAAAATGAATAAGAAAAACAACAACAACAAATGTACGTCTTTTCATCAGATGAAATTTCACAATCATGGCATATTTTTTATTTGTGAACTTTCCCCATGCCGAGTTGACCAGAGTGGGGCTACGAAACGGCGTGACGCAAAAGCTAAACCTATGATAACAGCCTGTGACGAAAATAAATTTCGCCCACTTAAGGTATCACTCGGTCTAGGCATTTAACTAATTTATTTTTGCTATCTTATGTTATCATCTCAGCTTAGCCCTTATGACTATCTAAAGCTATTACCACCACCCCCTTTTTCTCTAGGCATCCGTGTCACGATGTAATTTCTTAATCTGACACCCGTCTAGCACATTCTTTATCGACAAGGATAAACACGCCTCTGAATATCTTGACCTAACATCCTGCCGCACCCCCCCTTCGGGGAACGGGTCAGTTCAAATGGTCCCTCTTCAAATCGACAACAAGGTCTGTCTCGCGCAGCTAATCCCTGTCACGTAAGACAAACGGTCTGTCGTCCGACCATATTGGCGATATCATTCGATAAGGGCCCATCCTTATGTCAATACATGAAACGCGCGGCAAGGTCAAGTGATAATCTTCTCCTAGGCATGGCGGACGATCTAAACACCTGGGAAGCCCCGCCTCCTTGACCACGCGACAGGATATGCGTAATGGCAAGCCCATCCCTTTTCCTGTCCAACTTAGCCTTTTTAACTACACATGGCGAATGGTCTTATTCTCATTTCATTTTGAGGAGCTGGAAGGATATACTTCTCTGTTTTGAGCTTTACGAGCTTTCGCTCACTATATTCATTTCATATCTTTCATAATATTGGACTGGTGCTTTTATTACAGGCTACTTCTAATAGAAGCCCTCACTTTGTAACGTGGATACCAGTCTGCTGATACCAGATCTGGAGATACCAGCCTTACTCACTACTCAGAAGAGTCCGACCAACAACCGCATGCCAGAAGACCCGCCCCTGCCGCTACGTGTAGTTGGACTGTCCCGTGCGCTAGGACCGATCAAGCCCGCCCACCCACAGACAACTCAGCATCAGTCACGCCGGTCTCGCCAGAGCAGCATAGGACTCAAAGCTAAGCAACAAAGCCCAATGACATTCAGACCACCTGTTTCTCATTTCTTATGATGATAGTCCCATTTATGTAAATAATTAGGCCCCGCCTTAACACTGTACAGCTTTTTACCTTTTACTTATTTTCATTCTTATTATTAAACTGTACATATGTTTTACATAAAAAGTATTTGTTGCCTGCATTCATAACATTGTGCCTGTAGTCCTTATGTGCAAGTTAAGGTCCTCAAAATATCTAATTCCCCTAGACACCTAAACGGCCACCATCTTTGACCTTCTTGTCACACAGCCACAACGAGTGGCCGTCTGTTAGGCATAAATCCAAAATCAACTTTTCTGAACTGTGATAATCACTCTCTAAACATGTCAGCTTTTCATTATGCTGAGATAGATCCAACAATTGTCACCTTTTTTGTAACTGTACATGAATTGTTCAACTTTTTTTCCAAATTAACCCCAGAGATCCTTCCTTTTGAAGTTATTATCACATCCTTCCTTTTAAAGTTATTAAGACTGGTACCGTATCTACTAGGAACTTTAACAATTCGACCACTTCTGGCAGTCTTGACTGGCATAACAAGTTCGCTAGACGTTGGTCTATAACTGTCTATTTCGTTTGTTCTAACAGTTTACTGTTTGTTGTCTTCATCTGTATCATGGTACCCGGAGATATCGTCATCGAAACTCTTGTTCAAAAAGCTTTGATTTCTTCTGTATGTTTTTCCATCGTTTGTTTATGATGTATGATGGTCCATTGCATCAGTGGATTAAAGATTTTCTGATAGGAAGAGAACAAACTGTAATAATAGATGGTTCTAAATCAACACCAATAACAGTAAACTCAGGTGTACCCCAAGGAACAGTCTTAGGTCCACTACTATTTCTAATTTACATAAACGATTTACCAAATTGCATTAGTTCAGGAACAAAAGTTAGATTATTTGCAGATGATTGCATAATATATAGGACAATAAAAACAACACAAGATACAGAAATTTTACAAAGAGAATTAGATGAATTACAGAAATGGGAATCAAATTGGAGCATGTCTTTCCACCCAGAAAATGTCAGTTATTAAGAGTAACAAAAAAACTAAAACAAATTAATTCCACTTATCTTATTCATGGTAAACCAGTAACACAGACTAAAAACGCAAAATACCTAGGTGTTATAATAAAGGAAAAACTGTCATGGGATCCCCATATTGATGAAACTATAAAAAAATCAAACAAAGCATTAGGGTTTATTAAAAGAAATTTCTATAAATCAAATAAGAACATAAAACTAAAATGCTATTTAACCTTGGTTAGGCCAATAATAGAATATGCGTCCTCTGTTTGGGACCCCCTCAACTCAAGAAAACATTAAGAAACTAGAACAGACACAAAATAGAGCAGTGAGATTCATAACAAACGGATATTCACATTTCACTAGAGTAACACCTTTAGTAAAATCACTAAATTTAGAAAGCCTTCAGGATAGAAGACATAAGAGTAAAGTAGCAATTATACACAAAACACTGAACCATAATCTCCAAATACAAAAACAAAACTTAATAAAATACTCAGAAAGACACAAAGATAAAGGCACATTCCTCGTCCCATATGCTAGGACAAATCTGTACAAATGCTCTTTCTTCCCTAGTGCCATTAGAGCATGGAATGGTTTGCCTGAGCTAGCCAGGAAAACCAGTGACTTGGCAGAATTTAAGTCACTGGTAAATATGCATGACTGAATGCATGACGCGTAGGACGTAATCATCTTCTTTTTTGAAGTAACGTCTGTATTATATAAGATAAGATAAGAAAGATATGGGTGATGAATGTTTTTTTTATGACAACTGCTTTCTGCTATGTTTGTCCTAGACGAACTCTCACTTTCTCTCCGACAAAATAACCTTTAGGTAGTCTTGCTTTTGCATCGTATTTCACTTTGCTTTTCATCTGTTGTTCGTTGAGTAATCTCTCTGCATTTTAAGTTACCGATGGTTTCAATAATTGGTATAATTACGGTATAATGTATACCATTTCCGTAAGGAGCTATTAAATTGTCTCTAATAAAAATGTGTTCAACTCAATGTTTCTAAATTCAATTATCTATATAATAATTATTGGTAAAATGTTAAAAAAAATAAATTAGAACCGAAAACCATTTTCGGGTTAACCATCAATTAACTTAGGTTACATTTTTATTGATCAGCAAAAAGAAATATTATAAACTATAAATTTTTAAAAATATGTTTCTAGGGGAGGCTGACACCCAGAGCTAGTCGCACCGGGTGACATCGACACTAGTGACGCCACTGCATACATACATACATACATACATAAAAGAATTGTTCGCTTAAGAGTAAAGGATAAAGGATCAATTGTTTTTAAAAATATTATTTTTTCTTTTTTTTTTTATTACATTTTATTTGTTATTGACAAAGCTTGAAATATAATGTCTATGACCCAAATATTTTTTTGAAATTTTACAATTCAGCTGATTTCATGCGTTGTACGTTCGATAGATCTATTTTTAGCCAAAAAATAGTACGATGACGCGAATTGATTTCCATTAACGAAATAAAATCAATTGCACATACTTTTGTTCAAAGTTAAATAAAATAAACCATTTTTTGGTTTAAGTTTGGATTAAAAAAAGACTTCTAAATCAAGATGTAATCTCTAGATCTAATATATTAATGTAGATCTATATTCAAAAAGAACTGTGTAGATTCTAGATCTATATCGAATCTAGATCTAGATTTACTAAGTCCGATTCTGCATTTTGATTTGGTGAACTCTTTTATAAAATAGACAATATTATTCGGTTGATTCAACATGGCAGATGTCAACCAAAAACTTGTATCAAATGAAACAACCTGTGTTTATTGTGTGGACGTAGATTTACTTCGATATTCTTTTATGTAATACTTGATTATTAAAAATAAACAATCGGTTCACAAACAGGAGTATTATAAAACATGATGTCATCTCCTCTATCCCCATTTACATCACCTATAGTTAAACGACTGCTTGCATTGAAAAAAGGCGAACACGAAAAAGATGATAAATGGGCTGAAAAAGCAGTAAAAAGTTTAGTTAAAAAACTAAAGAAATCTGGTGGTTTAGATGAATTAATCAAAGCTCTTTGCACACAAGATCAGTGCACTAAATGCATTACTATACCAAGGTAAGTTAGATGTAGAGAGTAGAGTATAGATCTATAATAACTTTACTTTATAACTTAAGTTAATAATTTAAGTTATTTCGACCTATTCTAGACCTAGAGAATCTAATCTATACTAAAAAATAGTCTATACTGTCTATACTATAAAGTTGCATACCTGCCTACCTAAAAAGTCCAAATGTGTATTCCTGAGGGTCAAAATGTGTATTTTGGGACCTCAATGTGTAACACACACGCGAACGACTTTTTTTTACCGTATAAACCGAAATGATATTAAAATTATATATATACACATATTCATATATATATATACACATATATATTATATATATATATTAATATAGTCATTATAGACCTATGGATAGATAGATAATTTAATTCTCATAATCATGATAATGTGAGAATAACTAGTAAATTTAGAAACTAAAATTTCTAGCCTAAATAAATATAGTAATATAGTTTAGATCTAGATTAATCTAGACTAGAGTGACTATATTTTTGTCTCTTTACCAACTAGATCTACTATCTACCTAACTGTTAGATCAGATTACAGTTAGATTAGATATAACCATATCTAGATCTAACTAATACTCCTATGCCTATTACTACATTAATTTATATTAATAATAAATTTCTAATAGTAGGCCTATGCCATGCCTATAGACTTAGACTCTAGAAATAGTAATAGAGATCTAGACCTAGTCATTGCACTGCACTTTTTAATCTTAAACCTAAATCTAAAATAAAATCAATAAGCTAGATCAGATCTATCATCTAGACTCTAAAATTTAATTCTAAGTGAGTAGTGGGTGTTACCGTGGATTGGCTACAATAGGACTAACGTAGACCAAGATCTAGAATGTAGACTACTAGACTTAGTCTAGAACTAGATTTTCTAGATAACTTATTAACTAGACTACTAGACTAGAGAATTTCAATCTATCTTTAATATATCTACTGTATAATAAGTATTATAAGTAGATCTAGATTATTCTAGATCTAGTCTGTTATATGATATAGATCTAGATCTAAATCTAGATTCTTAAATCTAGAGGTCTATATAGATCTACATCTAGATCCATATTCTAAATCTAGCTAAAATACGATGTTTAGAATCAATAGCGCTTCGATATTTTTGATTAAAATTAATACGGGAATTTTTTATTTGCATTTGACTTTTTTTAAGCTCCAAATTAATTAATTTCTAATGAAAATAAAGTCACGTTGGTGACTGAATGATATCAAACAGCCTCTCGCAATCGCTCTTGCGTGGTACCAACTCCCTTCTCCCACCACTCCCGCGTTCTTCATTTGTAGACTAGATTTAATTGCTTGATTCCAATCAACGTATATCTAGATCTGGGCTCAATGTGTCCACCCCACCTTTTCTGTTGTTTTTTTCCCCCACAGGACGGCTTAGCGCGTGACCTCTAGGTCAAAGTTGCCGCTTAGCGTGACCTCCGTGGCCGCTCGTAAGCTAGTTTAGAAAGGAAAAACAAGGTACGAAATGCGTAACGCGACGGGTTGAATTCGTATTTGCGTACTCGCAGTCATTTTTGGGCGATTTTGCGTAACGAATACGCATTTTGCGTAACGGTAGGCAGGTATGAAGTTGAATGTTTGGCGTATGTATGTATGTATGTATAGAAATCAAAACAGCTTGAAAGACCAATCTTGATAAAACTTGGCAGAACTGTTCCTTGGGTACCAACTTAGACCGTAGTGTATGTATTGTAGCCCTAAAACAAACTTAAGACCCTCAAAAAAAATAAAGTTGACCAACTGGCAACTCTATTAGACTATTGTATCTAACAAAAACTAGGTCACAAGGCCATGTCTAGAGGATGAGGCAAGACTGAAGGGTCACGCATGCGCAGAGATAAAAATGTCTAGATCTAAATTAACTATCAATCAATAAAACATAATTTTTTACTTTTACACATGAATATACATATTATTTATTATTAGTGTCTAGATTTATTTCATTATTGAATTAAAATTAACCTTTTTTTTTATTTTACATAAACTTTTTTTACATAAAATTGTTCGCTCTAAATGTAAATGGCTTTAAACGTCTTGACATACTGTTCCGTAACTTGAGGCACTATTCCTAGATTTAGATCTAGACTAGAACTAGGTCTAAAACTGTAATTCAACTCTAAGATGATATAATTTCTCTTCGCAAAGATAGTTTTAAGCTTTAACAGATGAACATACTAATTATAGTTCATTCATTTCATATTTTAATCAAATTAACATTGAAATTTGTTTTCTAAAGCATTTTCACACGATTGCAACTATTATCCTAATATCACGTAAATTAAGGTCAATTGGCTATTTTTAGCTCCATTCATTATTTTTTTTAACATGAATTCACGCATTTGCTTTACTTACAACATTATTATTTTCTTTTAATTGTTTCTAATGCACTATATCATTGACTACATCAGCAATACGCAAGTTAAGACCCGCGGGCAGAGGGTAATATTTGTCTAGTATAATTATAAGAATAAGATATAAAGTCATAGTAGAGTATTATATATGGCACACCTCATAGGATTCTCCTTCAGTAAACAGGTCGCTTTTTTTGTTTACAATTCATTTGTTTTTATGTTTGGAGCTAAAAACGACGTTTTGGGACTGCGCATGTCCAATTTTAGATAAGCTCCTGTATTTTTCCAAAGCCGGCAAAGCAGAGGGCAGTTTTTGAGGTTCTCGGAAACCATGTATGTAAAGCTATTGTTTTATTTTAACCTCCCCCAGCAATTCATACCCATACACTGGCAGATCCAGGGGGGGGGGGGGGGGGGGAGGGGGGGTTTCCCCCCCCCCCTCTCCCCCCCCCCCCCCCAAGGGGGGGGGGCGGACGTATTTTAGTATAGAATTCACACAATTGGTATACGAATTTATTACTTATGTTAATTAGTTTAGTTCCCCTTTCAGACCTTGTGGTCTATAGGGCAGATGATGTAAAGGTCATCTGATTCTATGGCCTACGGTTAACGAGGGTGTCATGTGGCCAGCACAATGACCAACCGCCTTTACTTTTCCCCAACTAATGTCAGGTACCCATTAGAGCTGGGTGGACTCAAGGGCGCCCGAAAATCCCGAAATAAAAATCCTAATCTTCACCAGGATTCAAACTCGGGACCTCCAGTACGGAAGGCAAGCGCTTTACAGCTCAACCACCGCGCCCTCTATGTTAATAATATATATTTATATACTAATTATTTTATATTTCTACATATTTTTAGATGATTTCGCCCCCCCTCTAGTATATTGGCCGATATGTTGGGGTCGGGAGGGGGCGGTGGCATCAATTTCGCCCCACTCCCCATAAGCTTTCGAGTGTATAGAATTCACATAATTGGTATATAAATTTATTACTTATGTTAATAATATATATACTAATTATTTTATATTTCTATATATTTTTAGATCATTTCGCCCCCCTCCTCTATATGTTGCCGATATGGTGGGGTCGGGAGGGAGCGGTGGCATCAATTTCGCCCCCCCCCCCACACAACCCCCTCGAGTAGGGGGTTGGCGATCCATTTCAGGTGGGGGGCGGCCGAATTTTATTATAGAATTCACCACAATTGGTATATGAATTTATTACTTATGTTAATAATATATACTGATTATTTTATATTTCTACATATTTTTAGATTATTCGCCCACCCCCTCTAGTATGCTGGCCGATATGGTGAGGTCGGGAGTGGGCGATGGATATTTTTATGGATTGATATTATTAGAATATTTTTCAACATTATTCAAAAGGTCCTTTTCTTATAGGATGAATGGTGAGCTCTACTTCAGGAGAATGCGTTTTTTTCGGTGGAGAATGCAACAAAACGTTTTTTGGCGTCAAGGCTTACGACATGAACCCTATTGATAAATAATGAGCTGTAGATGTCAGGAGAATGCGTTACTGCAGTGAAGTATGCAAGAAAACGCTTTTGGTGACGGGGCTTCGTCCCGGAATCTACTGATAAATAATGAGCTGTAGGCCTTTATGTCATGATAATGCGTTTCTGCAGTGACGAATGCAAGAAAACGCTTTTGGGGGAGAATGCGTTACTGCAGTGAAGTATGCAAGAAAACGATTTTGGCGTAGGGGCTTCGCCCCGAAATCTACTGATGAATAATGAGCTGTAGATGTCAGGATAATGCATTACTGCAGTGAAGTATGCAAGAAAACGCTTTTGGTGTCGGGGCTTCGCCCCGAAATCTACTGATAAATAATGAGGCATATATATCAGGATAATGCGTTTCTGCAGTGACGAATGCAAGAAAATGCTTTTGGTGTCGGGGCTTTGCCCCGAACCCCACTGCTAAATAATGAGTTGTATGTGTCAGGACAATGCGTTACTGCGGTGAAGTATGCAGGAAAACGCTTTTGGTGACGGGGCTTCGTCCCGGAATCTACTGATAAATAATGAACTGTATATGTCAGGATAATGCGTTTCTGCAGTGAAGTATGCAAGAAAACGCTTCTAACGAATCCCACTGTCAAAGCTTACAGCCCTCCCTCAGACCCCCCAGCTTGCCTCAACATGACTGTTTTTTGTTGTTTTTTTTCCACGAAGGTTACAAAACACTGCTTTTTTATTCTCATGTATATATATGTATATATATATATATGCTGTACGCACGTTTATGCATAGGGTTAGGGTTTACTGGGCGTTAGGGTTAGGGTTTGGAAAAAAAATTGCCCCCCCCCCCCACTCCAAAGTTCTGGATCCGCTAGTGTACCCATATAAGGGATGAAGGCTATATTATGAGCCTATTTGATCGTTGGCTGATGGATATATCAAAATAAGCTTCCAAACATCTTTAGAAAGACATTCCAATCACATTTATACTGTTAGTTGTAAAATAAAATTTAAAAAATGGGGTGTTTCATCAATAATAATGAATTTAACACATTCTCCTATAGTGCACAAGGTAAAATCGTAATAAGAAATATTATTGGGATTAATAAATCTATGATTTTTTCAATGAATAAACATGACCTAGATCAAGATATCTAGAATATATAAGTTATGAATGAAAGAAAAAGTGAGGGCTGCTAATTTGAAGCCAGAGACCATGCCCACTGCAGGGGATCACCCCAGGTGAGCTGGTGGTGAGGAGAGGTATACACTAATATACATATAAATAAATAAACTTGAAGTAACGTCTGTATTGTATAAAATAAGATATATATATAGAGAGAGAGGGGGGGGCAATATGAGGCAAAAGACTATAAATACATATTGCCTAATTGATTCTACTTCTTTTAATACAATCTAAATAATTTTTAATTAATAAAGATGTAATTTATTAGCAATTACATAGTGGTGTTTACTGACGGTTCTCGGTGTGCGCTAAAGGAGAAAGCACAAAAACTGTGTTCCTTATAAGAGCATGAAGTGACCTACTTTATTTTAAAATAAAATCTTGAATATGAGTGGTAATTCAAAGAAACACAGCTATTTTTATAATCCTTTAGTCACAGAATAAGAATCTGCTTTCAGTTTTTTTTTGTAAGCTAAACCTTCACGAAATAAAAAAATAAAATAAAAATTTGACCTAGTTCCCAAAGTCGGTGTACCATATATAAGACTCTACTATAGATATAAATTATATATATTTATTAAATATTTAATATATATATATATACCTTATTTAATAATACATCATCATAGTAATACTTAATACATCTATATAATATCTTAATATTGACATTGACTAGTCACTAGAATCTATTTAGATCTATATAAATATATATTATATAGACTCTGATGCAAAATACCTAGGCTACTACTAGGTGTTATAATAAATGGAAAACTGTCATGGAACCATATTGATGAAACAATAAAAAAATCACAAAGCATTAGGGTTTATTAAAAGAAATTTCTATAAATCAAAAAAGAACATAAGCTAAAATATTATTTAACCTCCGTTAGGCCTATAATAGAATATGCATCCTCTGTTTGGGACCCCTCAACTCAAGAAAACATTAAGAAACTGGAACAGACACAAAATAGAGCAGTGAGATTCATAACAAATCATATTCACATTTGACTAGACTAACACCTTTAGTAAAATCACTAAATTTAGAAAGCCTTTTAGACAGAAGACTCAAAAGTAAAGTAGCAATCATACATAAAACACTGAACCATAATCTTCAAATTCAAAAACAAAATTTAATAAAATACTCAGAAAGACACAAAGATAAAGGCACATTCCTCGTCCCATATGCTAGTCAAATTTGTACAAAAGCTCCTTCTTCCCTAGCGCTCTTTATTAGCGGCCCCCGAAAGGGGAAAAGACGCTATTAGTTTTGTGTGGCCTGTCTGTCTGTCCGTCCGTCCCGTTTAGTGCTCAGAAAGTAGAAGAGACATCACGATAATATAGATTATTCAAAGTTCTGATGCAACGGCTACTTTTTTTTTTCTAAAAGCTCAAAATCTAATTTTTAAAAATATTTTATGCAAGCAGTATTTAAAGAGAAAAAACCTAATTAGTATGCAATATAAATGAAACCTAATTTAATACAATTAATAATCTAACATAATGCGAAAGATTTCACGTTTTAATTGTTCAAATGTATGAGTATTCACTATTTAAGTAATTAACTCATTAAAGAGGTGTGGCAGTTGCCTTGAACATCAGCTTTACAAGGCAAACGTTGAGAGATCAAAGCACGGAAGATGTATATTTTGACCGCTGGGGCATTAAATAAGATCTGTCGTTTACCTTTGATATATTTTTTTTTAAAATGAACTTTTAGCAGCGACTTTCGTGTACTAGCGTAAAGCCCGGACATGACATGATTCTAAACTAATTTCTTAAACTTTTTTAAAAATCACATTTTAAAAAAATGTATTTTATTGCCAACATTAGAATGAAAGAAGCATATTTTTGTGCGTTTTAACTGTTTGTTGGTCTGTCCGTCACGGTTAGATAAAAAAACAAAACTAAAGGCTTTTGAAAATAATATTTAACCTTTACTTTTCATTCAGAAATATTGCGATAGTTTAAAATATCTATAATAGATTGTTCCGGATGTTTATGTCTAGATCTACATTGAAATGTTATAATAAACTAAAACTAATCTTCTATTTTTAAATTTAATATTGCATTCATTCTATTGATTATCTGGGCTTTTTATTTTAATTTTACCTAAATTTTATCTAAATTACATCCAACTTATTAATAATAATAATTAATAAGATATATATTAAGAGTGCTAAATCAGAAGTTTAGTTTATGTACATCTACATCTCTACAGATCAATGCTGAAAGATTATTTAAAATCGCTCGTGTAACATATTGTATATATCAGGCTATTTGTTTGTAACCAGTTAGCATCCTGAAATGATTATCTCGACGCTCCCGGGTTATGTGTCTGTTTGTTTTACATGTTTCGATTGTTTCTTCAGAGTTAAAGATAGTTTACTTCCTATTTCAAACCTTCCACAGGAGGGGATGGGAGCATGCAGTAATTGAGCCAGGGACCAACGATAAATCCGAACTACTGTCTAGTGCGGAAAAACCAAGATAAGGCAGGTTTATACCCTGCTCGCCATCCTCCGTCATTTAGCGAGAAGTTAATTATTTTCAACTTTGAAGGAACATCCGAAACATCTTGCGAATAAGCGGATCTGACAGGGATCCGACTCCGACGGGGGCCGCCACAAACAAACTCTCTTTGTAATCTTGTTTTTTTTTAAATTTTTTTTTGTGCGGTGATCCTAAAAGCTTTAATGTAAATACGTGAGGTATCTTATCTTTTCAATAGCAAATCTGTTGTATTTGCGATGTAGTAAGGGCATGTTATTTTCATCATCTGATTATTTTAACTAACAAATAGTAATTGTAAAAATCATGAAATGAGCAATATTTATATATTTATATATATATATATATATTCATTTTTTTATTTAAATGACAAAAATTTTAACACATTAGGTAAGAATAAAATTAAATGCCATTATAAACTATAAAAATTTAACATATATATATATGTAATTTTTGTATAAATAAGGTAATGTAAAAAAAGGTAAAGGTAATGTAAAAAAAGTGTAATCCTGATATGGGTGAAATCAGCCTAAAATTACGCATCCATTTTCAAGAAAGAGCGATTGAAAAATAAAATATAGTTAAACATGGTCATACGTCCACCACACTTTGGCCTTTGATGATAAGTTATCAGCATCATGGTCATAATTCTTCTAATCGCACTTCTATCTCTCAAATGATTTTCACTACTTCCACCAAACCTTGGCCTTTGATCATTACGTCATGCACAGATAATATTATAATATTACATTCCTTTACATCCAATAGAAGCACTATAGCTAAGTGCACACCCAGATTTACAATATTTTATAAAATTTCTCATCAAAAGTGCAAAGTGGAAAAAGAAACACTAAAAACGCATTAATTAGTAACATGTCAAAAAATATCAAAAAGCATTCTACATAATCAGATTTATATATTAGATGAAGTGTGGGCTAAAAGTCAAAGCCTCAACTGAAAATATTATTATTATTATTTCAAATAGGGATCCAAAACCGAAGCAAAAATCGGCACTTTTCAAAAAATTGCGTAACATTTTTTTTAGATTTAGGCGTTTTTCACCCTGCCATATCTTTAAGTAGAAATATCCGATTATAGTTAAAATGGTACCATTAGAAAGGTTATTTTAAGCCCTTTAATAATATGTATAACGTTTTTCCTGTAGGTTAAAAAATAAGGGTGATAATCCTTTACGCCGTGCCGAATAATCGTGCTAGCGGCTGTGATCGTTTTATACCTTGTTTGTTTTTTCGTAAAATGGGGAGTACGTCAACAAATGAATAATTTTTTTGAACATATGTATTTTATAGAAAAATGAACGAGCTTTACAATGGTACCAATAACTAATTGATTAACATTGTTTTTATATAAAGACATTTAAAAAATAAAAAAAGAAAATGGAATTTCTTTATGATAAAGACATGTAATCGTTTAGTTAATGTCACCATTGAAAAGCGTTGACATGCTCCCCATTGTAAGCCGAACAAGACACATAAAATAGCGATTTCGCCTGTGTGCGTAGTCTGCTATAATGTGCAAATATGCTCCTTAGCAACACATGAGTCGTGATAGAAAAATGATTTTTATTAAATCTACATATTATAATTTGTAAGAAAAATGCCTGAAATGGGTCAATAAGATGTTAACCATTAGAGATTTATTAGTTTCTTACCTTCTTTTATTCCGTATTTTAAAAAATAATTTATATCCCTACGTTAATGAAATGTTAATGTGTAACAAATATGTAAGTATTTTTTGTTTCTACGGGGTCATGTCATCGAAAGTAAACCTTTTTTTTTTTTTAAACGTATTATGAAATGTAAAAGTGATTGATACAAATTAAAGTGGAGGATTTACAATTCATAAAAAAAGTAATGGTTCAAGATATTTAATAAATAATTATAATTGTAATAAATGTATAGAAACGCATCACATAGTGGCCTTATCCGTTGCTAATATCAACAAATTGTGGCATTGAATGAAGCTATTCTAATATAGATTAGATCTGGTCTTTTAACTAGATCTATATCTATATTAAATATACAAAATAGATAAAATATAAGACTAAATTAAATCTATTGACATCATTACATAAAAATAAAGTCTTCAACTAGATTTAGACCTATTTCTCGTGTTCTAGACCTAGGGACTTCAAATTAGATCTAGAGTAGGCCTACGACTACGAGAGTTTTGACTTGTCCATATATAAATATAGAGACTAGTCCTAGATCTAGATCTTGGTCTAGAGCAGGGGTCGGCAACCTTTTGAGTCGAAAGAGCCAAAAATTACAATTTACACATTTAAATTTTTGTAAAGAGCCGCAACATCTTTTTTCTTGCCAACTATAAATAGTACTTAGGCCTACTTTTTAATGAAAAAAAAAGTTTTATTCCTATATTTGTAGTGTTTTTCACCCCCCAAAAATAGTTTAGGAAACAAGAAAACAGTTAAACCTTTACTCACAACACTAACTTATACTTGAATAACAAACAATTGGACAAAAGAGCGATGGCTCTGCACGGTTTTAGAAAAATTGGATACATTTAGCTCATAGCTTGTTTTTAGTTTCGAACACAACTCTAAATTTTGATTTGTTAGTTGGCTTCTTACTTTACTTTTAAATATATTTATGCAGGAGAACGCTTTCTCGCACGAATATATATCTAAAGATAGCCAGCACTCCTACTACAAACTTCTTCACTAGACTGTAGCAATCTGGATTTCTATTCAACACATCACCTCGCGGCATTCCTTTAAAAGCTCTCCACTTTTGTTACGTACATCATTTCTGGACCTCAAAACTCTTCCAACTTGATTTTTAACTACATACACATTCCACCCCACAAAACTTTTTAAATCGATCAATTGCATTTCTAGAGATCCAGTATCAATTCCAAAATCATCAATGTGGATTTTGTTCCTATTTGTGTTGAGAGGATTTACTTGGAATCCTAGAATGGTTGGCTTTGCACTGCTCAAACCTATCAAGAAATTCATCTTATATATATTTTTTACACCTGTGCTGAAGTAATTCATGTCAAAAGTTGCACTAATTTTAACGCGATTATATTGTAGACATTGAAAATGAAGTACCTTGCCGCTCTGAATATCTTCTGCAAAAGTATTTTTTCTTTAAAACAAAACCAATTCTTCTATCAAAATATAGACTGGGTTTTATTTTCTTTGCATTTTAAGATTCAGCTCATTTAATTTAGTTTTATATCCATCATAAAGTAACTTTCTTGCAACTATTTGTTGTTCTCTAATTCAGGGCGATGAGGTGTATATATTTCATTCAAGCACAAAGCAAAAGGTTCAAACCTTTGGAAAGCCATTGCACTTTATTGGGAAGAAACAGTCTCTATTTCCTTTAATAATTATTTTAACTTACTATGGTAGAATGCTTTTGACAAGATGCTGTTTACAATCTTGTTTACAAGATTTCTGTCTTTTCAATAAATGGTGGATGTGTCACAAAGTGCTTCCTGCTTTGGTTTATAATTCCGTGAAATGTAACAAGTTCGTGATTTATTTTGCTCAGAATAATGGTTGTTGCCCCTTTATTTGTTCCTGTCATGCCTTTGGCCCCATCAGTTGCTATTGAAACGATTTTATTTAAAACGAGCTTAATGTTTTCAATGTTTTTTTGGAAAGACTGACCATATGGGCAACTTGTGCCGTGTCTTTATATCGCAAGGCTCATCTATAGTAAGTGATAAGACAGAAGAAAGTTGAATATCTTTCACCTGCAAATATGTTACATTTGAAGATATGTTAGCTATTCTATCTTGTACTGTTTTAGAAGATAGTAGCAAATCTTTGTTGTTGTTTTTTTTTTTTGTCTCAAGATTTCTGGTTTGTTTTGAAATCACGAAACAGTTCTTCAGATCCAAAGAGCCGCATCTTTCATCTGCAAATATGTTACATTTGAAGACATGTTAGATATTCTATCTTGTACTGTTTTAGAAGATAGTGGCAAATCTTTGTTGTTGTTTTTTGTCTGAAGATTTCTGGTTTGTTTTGAAATCACGAAACAGTTCTTCAGATGCACAAAGGGAGCAGTCTTTGAAGTTTATAAATGGTTTGCCTTTTTATGCAATTTCTAGTCGTACCGCCATATTAGCATTACTTGTACATGGCTTCTAACTTTAAGAAGATAATTCGCTTCTAACTCAATTACTTGAAACAACAAAGTATACGTCCATTCCCAGCCAAAGCGAGTGCTGAAGACGCCAATTCGTCTTGCGTCGAAAGTGAATTAAAACCTACTTAGAAACATCCGAAACCACCGAGATATTCAGATAGGCTGACAACAGTGACAACGCGTGTAATGGGGTTGGGGTGTGGTGAAAAGAGAGTACAAGTGGCTGAGAGATTTTTCGGTGCCTAGTGCAAATTTAAAATTCGAACTTTTCCAATTTTTTATTTCTTTTCTATAAGAAATAATATTTGCGTATGGAACTAAAGAGCCGCAACTTCACATCAAAAGAGCCGCATGCGGCTCGCGAGCCGCGGGTTGCCAACCCCTGGTCTAGATCTAATCTTGGTCTAGACATCTGGAATTAGGGTCGTTCACGTTATTCGTTAAAACTTTAAACCAAATAGCTTCTTTAAAAAGAAACCATCTTAAATCTTAGGCATAATAGCTTATATGGCAGGCTATTTAGATTTACATTAGAAACATTATAATACATATGATATATATCAAGATCTAAGTCTAATTGTCTATATAGATCTAGATGTCATTTTTATCTTTTTGATGATTTTATTAGCTCACTACTTCACTGTGAACTATCTCTTAGTCTGACGAATCGTTGAGGCACCGCACATTATCTATATGACTGTACGTCTTTGTCCACTCCTCTACGTCCTTTTCCCTAGAATCTCTTTTAATGACAGGTCAGACCATTCTTTTATATTGTCTTTCCATTGTTTTCGTAGGTCTAATATAATAGATATAGACTCTGATTAGTAACTAACTGCATTTAAATAAAAAAAAAAAAATTCACATTTCAAGAATAAAACCTCTAGGCTATATTAGTATTTCATTTTAATTTGATTGCTCAGACAGGTCCAAGAAAAGAATTTTTAATATCTAGAAAGATATCTATGTGTTTATGTTTTATAGTCTCTAGTTGCAATAAAAGATCTCCTTTATAACAATGAATAGCCCTAAGTCAATAGGTATTATATTTAGACTACTGATCTCAGTTCAAAATTCTCAATATCACTATAAACCTGTTTTGTAGTCTTCAATTAACTAAATATCCACACAAAAAATAAACAACAAAAATTAATTCATATTCACATTAATTCATTTTAATTCTTATTAAATTAAAAATGGATTATAATGCTGTAATGAACTTAAGATCAGTAGATGAGTAGGTTTTATATGAACATATTTTTAAGACATCTAACTATTTATACTAATTATTGATTATTACAGGACAGTATTTTCCAATAAAGCAATGATAAACTTGAGACCTAGTTATTATATTATTTTTCAGAAAGTATAGTTATAGCTGCATAAACTATTTAAAAAAACTTTAATATTTTTTAAAGAAAAAAAGTTGTGAAACTTTGACATCTAAAAGATTTAGGCTACATAGAAGTCTATAAAGTTTATCATGTTGAAGGAAAAAAGTGACTAAGCTGGATGTGTTGAAAGTTAAAATCATAATGAAATCTTAAATTGAGAAGAACATATGGAAAGTAGCTAACTAAAATGAATCTTTCTATTTTGATCAACATGTCATTGAGATACTTGCTCTGATGCAAGTATTATAAATATTAATGTTTCTCTTTTTCTGATAGGCAAACTTCTCACAGCTTGATAGCTGAGATTGTAGGCCTAATAACAGCACATTGGCATTGGGTGGTAATAATATTTTTGTATCAAATTTATTTAAATTTAAAATATATTTTGAAGGAGTTAATTTTGGTTAAAAATTTGTGAATTTTAGAAAAAAAAAAGTTCAAGCTTGATACTATATTTCTAGTTCATGCAACCTAATCAGTGTAAATTTGCTACATAAAGATAATGAAAATAATGACAAATATACGTGTTTCTATGGTAAAATTCATTAGCCTGGGGAATTACAGTTTATATCCTGTATTTTCATGTAGAATTCTTTGTTTAGACAGTGAATATGCCAAAAATTATGTGTTTAGAATAGTTGAGCTTTACTGAAAAGAATTTACTGGTCATTACATTGCAGATATAAAAAAGCCTTGTTTAAAATTATTTCTGCACACAAATTGAGTTCTGATTTTCAGTTTATCAAATCAGTTTATAGAGTTTACAGATTCAATAAGAAATAATTGAATAGCTTTCAGCCAAATGGCTTTATAGATTATTATGTCAAGAAATCTTAAGTAAATGTATGGACTGTATGCCTTTTTTTACCATCATTGGTTGGCAATACACTTACACAGGTCCCTATAAATAAATATATGTTTTTCAATATTATTATGGAAGAAGAGAGAATTATCTAAATTATGACTTGTAACTTGTTCTTATTGCTATACTGGTGTCATATTTTTAGCTCATTAAAGTTTAGCTTATTTTAGAGTTTTAGTAAACCATTGCATATTATTGTATAAGTACAGCAAAATATTGAAATAAAATATTATTTAAAGTAGTTTATTCTTGTAGATCTATAAATTCCCCGCATTTTGACATATAGTACATTCATGTAGCATTTATAGCTTTTTTGTTACAAAATTTATAAAATGCACATTTTTTGTGTTTTTTACCTCCCTTTTTGAAAAATGCCAAAAATGATAAAATGCAACATTCGGCACAAGTAAATAAACTCAAATATTTTTTTGACAAGCTTGGAAAAAATTAAGCGTGTTCTATGTGTGCACATGAATGTTTTTCCTAAGTTTCATCTCTGAGGGCATTATAGCTTCTATTAAAATGTCCTTCAAAAACACAGGTTTGGAAGGCCAAAAAAATATCCAAAAAAACGCGTTTTTAAAAATGTGTAACTTTCTTAATATTTAAGCTACAGACATAAATTTGGTATCCTCGGTCTTAGAATCACGAGCTCTACCCAAATAAGTTAAAAAATTAACTGCGTGGCCATTTACAATAATCGGTTTTGGGTCCCTATTTCAATATCGAAAAAAAAAAATCTTTTTTTTTTGAGTTTTTGTGTATCTGTATGCAATGTTTTCTTTTAACATTCATAGCAAAAATAAACGTTATCATTAAATTTTTATATCTGAAAGACAACAAAACACTCAAACAATTTATAAATTATTAACCTTTTTTTTTTTTTTTTTTTGAAAATTTTTTTTTTTTTATAAATGAAAGAACAAACAAAACATAATTACTTCCCTTTCCCACACAAATCTATTATATAAAGGGATATGTGAGGCGTATGTATGTATGTATGAGCCGAATGGAAATCAAAACCGCTTGACCAATGTTGATTAAACTTGGCAGAAATGTTCCTTGGGTACCAACTTAGGCCGTAGTGTATGTATTGTATCCCTAAAACAAACGTAAGACCCTTAAAAAAAATAAAGTTGACCAAGTCTATTACAGCTATACTATTTTATGGATCTAGGCTTTGTTTAAAATGTTGACATGAGAAAAAGATCGAAAGGATTTAGATCTAGATCTAATTTAAAGAAATACACTTTGCACTTATAGATTTTTACTTTGACGCATGAAAATACAAAATATAGTCTAATGATTTTATTATTTAACAAAATTAAGCTTCAAATTTGTGTTTCAAAAGGCTTTTTACAAAAGTTCGTTGTTTATATCAGCAAGCGTAGATATCCTTACGCACATTCGTTCATTAGACATTTCACGAAATGTTACACATCGCTCTATTCCTAGCACAGCGAACGTGAAATGAGGTCACGTCCCTAGGTCTAAAACTCTAAGATGATAGAACTTCTCTTCGCAACGATAGTTTTATATTTTAGCACATGAACACACTAATTATAGTCCATTCATTTCATATTTTAATCAAATTAACATTGAAATTTGTTTTTCGAAAGCATTTTTCATGCATTCGTTCGCGAAGCCGTGTTTAGATATATTCTAATACTTTCATTCATAGCGTACATCTAATTAAAAAGGTCACGCATGCGCACAATGAACTCTATCCAAGCCAATATTTAACTCTAGATTACTCTATAGTTTAGATTTACATCTAGATCTATATTAAACTCAAGATCTACCTAATTCTTTAACACATGAGCATACAAAATTAAGTATATTTATTTCTAATTTTAATTAAATACATGTAGGCCTACAAGCAAATGTTTTTATTTGAAAATATGGACTTAGATCTACGTCGATCAGCTATTTTGAAAGCTTTATTCATACTATTTTACATTTACGCAGAGGCGTCACTAGGGTGGGTGTCACCCGGTGCGGTAAAATCAGGGTGTCACCCCCCCCCCCCCCCAGCGTTCCACTTATCCTTCAAATAAAAAACTATCGTTGTTCAGTTGTTGTTTTTTCTTGCACAATAATACAGTTCGTTGATTGCTGCTCCACAAAGTTTAAATGAGTATCGATTATGTTTTTTTTTCGTACATATTATCGTTAATCATTACATATTAACATCTACGATTTTTTAAATACAAAGAAAATAAAAACCAACTGAGCATGCTTTCCTAAGTAAACATTAAACAGCTCTTAATGGAAACTTTTGAATATTATAATCACATATAGTGGTAGTTTCATGAGGACAACTAATGAAAAATGAAACTTAATGAAAAGTATATTGATAGGTAAAAAAATTTTTAAAGAATTTTTTAACATATAAAAGTTTACAATAACTTTAGAAAATAAATTTTTTAATTTCCTTTTCAGGATTTCAAATTGGAAAACTTATAAAAAAAAAACTTTAAAGTCAATATATCTTGCTACTTCGTTTTCAATGGACAGAATTACTTAATTTGATTTCAAAAAAGTGTTGTTAATTAATGTTGTTAAATGAGAGAACGTTGTTAATTGATGTTTTAATAAGAGACCGATATTAGCTAATGTTTAAATGAGAGAACGTTGTTAGTTGATGTTTTAATGAGAGAACGTTGTTA
>JADKLZ010079391.1:8157789-8173515 GCA_021533235.1 Biomphalaria straminea
CTTTTAAAAAGATATATATTTATTTATATCTCTATATAAATATTTCATTAAATAATAAAGAAACATTCAGCCTATCAGAAGTTTAATTTCACTCATTCTCAACTTAATTAACATTTTATACAAGCTAATTTGATATATCTCTTTGCGAGAACCCGAAGGGCGTGTGTTTGTGCTAAATTACTACAATCCGAGGTGTTAAGTCTTTAACAGTAAACCATTGTTTTTTTTTTGTTTTTTTTTAAGGACTAGATGTAGATCTAGATCATTTATCTTTTATATGAAATACTATTTCGCTGACTGACAGGTTTCAGTTGTTCCATCTGAATTTAAGGTTATTACATCCTAGCCCAAACCTCACGAAAATCGTCGGGCATGCTTTGAACCCGATAACTTCGAGACAACAGTGCAGAGCGCATACCACACGGTGTACACAAAAAAAACAAAGAAACATGACCAGAGGAAAAGGGGGGGGGGTGTAGAAACGTGATACTGGAATTTACTGGCGAAAAGTAGGTGTGTGTTTATTAAATAGGCCGTTCCAATTTAATGCAACAGATACTGGAATTTAGGAGTCCTCAAGAAAAACACTTAAAGAAAAGTTTATATTAAGCATAGTTGTATCAATTAGTTTTGACCAGTCGTGTAATTAAATTTGTAATAGATCTAGAGATTCCGACTACCAATAATGAATCTGTGCGATTACAAATATTTTTACCAATTGTTTTTGTTTAGTGCAATTTCATGCTTTTAGCTTTCTCAATAGGCTATGATCCTATCACTTGTCTGGACCAGTTAGAAAAAAAAAAGGAAGGGAAGAGTTGAGTATATGGGTGATCGCTTTTTAAATGCATTTATTTACACACACACACACACAAAAGGTGAACGACTTGCATTCCAGCGAAGGTTCAATCTTCTAAGGCCAACACAAGGAGGTGTTTATGTTAATATGAGGTTTTATAGTTCTCTGTTGTTAGTTTCATGATTCATGTATTGAAGTTTCAGCTTGATCCGAGAAATTATTAACAGTAAGATATCAGCTACTTGTACCCCACCTTGGCAATAAATATGCACAGAGTAAATTAAATACACACCGAGATTCACAATATCTAGATTTCTTTTATTTACATATATTGTTTGATTTCTCCAGCAAAGCTACCTCCGCCAGACTTTGAAACTTTACTGGGCTAAAACCTCTACATTTTTTTAATTTGTACAATCAAATTTTATAAAGCTTTTTTTTTTTATTTGGTATTGGTATAGACGCCCTAAAATTATTTCGATCTGTATATTGAAACACTATCGTTATAGATACTTTTAAGTGCATTGAATGCCGTCGTCTTTGCACGTTTGAATTATTTCAACATCATCTACTACTAGGGCATCTATTTTTATCCTGAATCAAAGCATTGATTAGGTGTCGTGTTACTAGCTTAGCCAGTCAATGCCACATTAGCGCTTGAAGGCAATAAACCCAGTAGGTCATTGAGTTTGAAGCCATTCCATTGCTCTGACGTCCTCAACGATTAGATCTAGGTTTCTAGGTCTGTGTGTCACCATCTCTCTACGTGCTTGTAACTATTTTGTACCTCGCTTCTACTGACTCGATGCTTTATCGCATTTAAATTGTTTCGGATAATAGTAAGTATGTTGACGAAAGGTGTCCGTACACGAAACAAAATCGCTTTATAGGCGAGGCGAGTTTCAAAACAATAACGGCTTTATATAACAAGGGCCGCTTAACTCTTTCTCTCCTAACTGACGATACCAAAGTTGATTCCACCAGAATGTGGTAAATAATTACGGAGAGAAAGAGTTAAAAACAAAGCGACAAGTGCATTAGCGTGTGGGCGGCCCATTAGAAACAGTCATTCACGTTCACCTATCTCTTAGTCATTAGTCTGTTGAACTGTTAGGGCTCCACACAAGATCTGTTGGCCGTCTTTCTTCATTCTTCTCTATCTATTGCTTTTGGATAGAATGTATTTCTGGTCTGTACAGCCTTTCTTTTATGTTGTCATCTCATCGCTTTCTCGGTCTGCCCTTTCTTCTTTTTTTCCTGGTACTGTTCCCTAAAATACTTTTTTTTCCGAGCCCTGAGGACCTTGTGATTTGACCGTAGAGTTTAAGTTTGCGTTGTTTTTTTGTTTTTTTTACAGTAGTTAGCATGTCATCTTGGGGTCCAATTGCTGTATTAGTCCTGTTTCTAATATTTTCATTCGTGATGCGATCTCTGTAAGTGATACCTATGATCTTTCTGTAGCATCTCAATTTCATTGCTAAGATCCTCCTCCCTAAATCTGTAGTCAGCGTTCAAGATTCGCAAACATATATAAATGTGGCTGTGACCAGGGAGCGCACCAGTCTGACTTTAGAGTCAAAATGCCTTTTTCTCAGATTGAGTTTTGCAAGGTCTGATGTATTTAAAACTTCTGTCACTTGTCAGCTTTTCTCATCCAATACTTTCCCTTGTAAAACTCTGCTGGCAGTTACTCATAATTGTTGTTGTTTTTTTCGGCATTGATTTGCGATAGTCTAGTTTTAGTGACAGTCTATGTGCAGCAAGTCAAGCTAATTCTTTTTCTGTCGCTGCCAGACCATTTATGTCGTCCACAAAGCGCAAGTTGGTAATTCTTTTTTTCTCCAATGCTTACAAGGCACAACATGGCCTCAAAATTATGCCGATGTGCCAAAAATCAAAACCTAAACGAAATTATCCAATGCGTACAGTACCTTTGTATCCCTCTAGTGCAGGGGTGGGCAAATTTTTTCTATTGAAAGCCGTATTGACAAAATTATATAAAAAAGGGAGAGGGCCGCATATTTATTTATAGATAAAATATGTACCTACAACTTAGAAAAAAAGAAAAATGCTCTAGCTCAATGTCTTTTTATTTGCATGTATACTATATTATACATTTACATTTTTTTTTACACTTTAAGATATGTCAATTTCTAAATTAATTTCATGAATATTTTTTTATTATTTTGTTTTGTCTTTTACATCACAAAATTTCACCACAAATGTACAGTTGTACTTAATGTGAAGTCTTTAACTGTTTACGGGGGCGCGGTGGCTGGTGGTTATGCGCCTGGATTCCAAACCTGGTGTCGTGGATTCGAATCTCGATGAAGACTGGGATTTTGATTCGTGATTTTTTAAGGCATCCCCGAGTCCTCCCAACTCAACCTGCCCTTAGTTGGTGAAAGTTAAGGCGTTGGTCATAGAAACACATGACCTTAACATCTACATAACATAGAAGGCAATGCCTGAAGGGAAACTTTTTTTTTTTTCATTTAGCTGTGGAACTATCTTTAAAGTTGTTATCCCTGTTACTGCTGTCAAATTACAGCCGGTCAGCATCGACCTGTTCTTACACTTATATATTTAAGAAGAAAAAACTGTGGGTCCGAATAATCTGAAAGTTTAACATCATTTTTTTTTAGTAAAGTGTGGAAATACAGCTTCTGGCACTCATAGAATTCCCGCAGAAGAACTGAGTGGACTTTTCTTTCAGGCCATAATATCCTCTGGAGCTGGATCAGCTTCTGTACTCAATAGTGAACTGAGGGCATTGAAAACTGGTTCCAAGTTCTTGACGTCTTGGCTTTCAGATTCCACAATCAAGCCATCAAGGAATCCAACCATTTCACTCAAATTTGTTTCCTCTTTTAGCAAAGGAAAATGACAAACCCTATTCTCATTTGCTTGAAAATATTAAACTCGTACATACTTTTCATGTGCAAGCAACCTATTAAAATACTGCCGATTTTAAAACATGAAGTCTGTCTTCTATTCTTCCTAAAAAATATTATTAACATAATCACTATCAATGTCCTTCAAAGAACATAACGATTTCTTCCTTGAGATTCCACATTTTTCTCACTACCTTGCCCATGCCAAGTCAGCGGATATTATTGTGGTACCAAACATCGGAATGTTTTGTTTCCAAATCTTTAAGTCTTTGTCGGTTAAGACTGCTAGCTATGATAGTTTGATCACTGAGATAATTGGATCATTTATATATTGGAATGTTGGATATTCAATGCAGCTTTGCGCAAACTTTCACCTCTAGAGTTTATGGTTGGGATATTGTTCTTTAATTTATTTAAAAAGCAAAAACGTTTTTCTCATTCAAAGCACGGGTTCAATCAGTTGTTACACTTGCCATCTGTTTATAAGCCAATCCAACACTTTTGACACAGTTCTTCTTAGCATTGAATAAATAATGGCCTGAGTTTGTGTCTTTGACTTTAGACCATTACCGATACTTTAAATAGTTTAAATACTCCTCATTCAATGTAGTGGGTCAATAAAATACATTTTTACAATTGAAAATGGCACTTTAAAAATAAATAAATAAAAAATTACAGAGATATTGCTTTCACTTAAGCTTAGATGCGATTCATAAGTTGTCCACCCAGGTACGTCCTAGGCAACTGCAACCTATGCGGCCTCAGTGGGCCCGCACTGTCATAAGACCAGCGCTAATTCCAGGTGTAAATTATTAAATTAAACCTTATAACTTATAATGGGGTTCCCGAGGCCTCCTGTTTTTCTAGGAGCTCGTGGAAATCTCTTGAAATTATTCAAATTTTCTGAAAACCCTTAAAATTCTCCTGAAAAATCTTTGAGGCATATTCTACCAAATACCGCCAAAACCTCTGTAGTTGTCCACTAATGAAAGATACACTGCATTCTCAAACTACTTTGTTGCAGAGTATTTTAACAATTCACTTGTCCACCCATGGTTCATTTGTTTTTTGTTTCATTTAGCACAAATAGAACACGTTTTGAAGAGAACCACAAAAAGAATTCACGAACTAAAGGCCCAGCTACATGTCCGTTAAAAAAACAAACAAACGCGGGTATAGAAAATTTCCTAAAATTTGTTCTGTGTGCGTTCCCATCACTGTCTGTAAAATCAAGGCGGAGCCAGAACTTTTGAAAAACAAACAAACAAAAAAAAACAACACCTATATAACCTTATATTTAAACTGTAAACACACACACTAATTATGGTCTAGTTTGGGTGGCCAAACCTCCTCCAGGATCCGCCAGTAGTAAGAAATATTGTAAACTTTAGCGCCTTTCTGCACAGCCATTTGACGATTTGTTGAAAGAAAAAAAAAGATTTTAGAAATGGATAAGTTTAGTTTCAGATCTCCCAAGGCATCACTTTCTACTGGCTCTCAATATGCCATGTGTATATGTAAGGTTATAATAATCTTTACTAGCGCACACACACACAACTATATAGATCAGATCTAGGTTGGAGATGATATTTGTTGGTCCACGGACACAGGATGGAAGCAGGGGTGAGACATTTAGTCCCTAAAAAGTTACTAAAAATAAAATCGAGGTCAATGCTTTTCAATGTAGTGTGGTGTAAAATCTAGGTCAACACGTCTGGATCGGGCCTGCCGAGCAGTTCGGTGGTGCGCGCATCATTTATTAGGTAACTGCAACTACTTGGTGTAATTTATCGGTATTTCACTGACACTTTTAATGGATGGATAACTGGATTTAATCATGTATAATTATTTTAGTTTTAAATTATTATACCTAGATTTATATAGATCTAGATCTAGTATGTTGTATACAAAATCTAAATACAATCGAGCAATGTGTTCTTACAGGCAATAGACACGTCGTCACACTTCTATTGACAATCTATTTATTTATCAAAATTTATGTATTAAGACTTTAAAAAAATCTAGACTACATATCTCATCTAGGCAATAACTTATAATGCCGATTATAAGTTTAACTTAAGCCTTGTAGCTTACTAGCTAGTTGCACGTAGCGTGTGAAAGTAGAATTGTTTGAATACTGTTTCTAGTAGATCTAGATCTAGATGCTATTAGAATATGAATAGAAGATCATTGCAAGTTTTTACGTATATATATCTAGACATAGATATACAGGAAGTCCTTATACTTTGAACACCACATAGAATTCACCTGCCTTCAACGGGTCAGTTTTTTTTGTAAGTTAAACCTTCACCAAATAAAAAAATAAAATAAAAATTTGACCTAGTTCCCGAAATGGGTGTTCAAAGTATAAAAACCTACTCTATATCTATCTAGATTCTATCTAGATCTAAACTGTCTATATCTAACTATTATAGATCTAGATCTATATTATTATAGTCGTTACTTCATAAACTATATTAAAGTAACTATATATAGTCTAGATCTAGATATGTAAGATGGAATAATAAGCTTCCTATATTATTCTCCTAGATAGCATTTTCTTTGAAATGTTTTTTTTTTGTTGAAAAACTGAAAAAAAAAAAAGAATCTAAATTTCATACGGGTTGGGCTAAACCTTCTTAATGTAGTGTTTTTCCAATTTACTGTCAGTAAACATTTTATGCACCGTTGCCCCTGGAGTTGGGTCGCAGTGCCTCGTAGTGTTCGCTTCATGGCGTTGATGTATGTGGTGTGTTGTGATGCTCGTCTATACCCATCTGTCCGTCTCCATAGACTTCAGTTAGCTTACACAATTTACTGGAACTATTTAAAATAGAGAAATATTAGATCTAGACTATATAGACTCTTGAATCTATATGATGGTAAATCTATATCTAGCTCTGGATCTACTTGTCGAGCTTCTTTTTCACTGACAAATGCCACTCAGATTGATTTGGATACTGATCATACACTCAATACAGGTCATACTCATATTTATATTACTCATAACTGACATAACTCATACACTCATCATACAGTACTCATGTACTGGTTTGTTTTTATTCGTATTCTAACTATTCACTAATCTATATTCTATGAGTTTAGATTTAGAATAATTTAGATAGATCTAGATCTAGATTAATCTAGATTCTAGATCTAGTCATAATAGTCCTAGATATCTTGATCATTATTATACTAATTATAGATCCAGATCGATACATAGACTCATAATATTTTATAGATATATATAATATATATATATTATATATATATATCTAGATCTATTTTAACTATTTAAATTTATAATTTGATAAAGCCTAGACCTAGATCTATAGTAACATAGTAGATTTAAGTAGGTCTATATTGACTAGATCTACATCTCATGTGATCAAAATAAAATTATGATGATATCTAGAAACAAAAATAAATCTAATATCTATAGATCTACATGACATTAGATGTAAGATCTTCAAATCTAGTCTAGAATTATTATAAAATATTTAAGATCTATCTATAAATTTCTATTCTGTATATAATAGACTTTTAATAGACTATTCTAAAGACAGTCACAGTCTAGATCTAGATTCAAGATTTATATTCTAGATCTATTTAGAAAATATTATAAACTAATTATTAATATTCTAAATTCTATATATATATATATATATATTTTAGATTAGCAACTACTCTAGTATTAGAATAGCTATAAACATAATCTATAGTCTATAGTTTAAAATATAATCTAGAATTAGAATAGATCTAATTCTACATTTTAGGACAGGGCTTGATTATCTAGATAAATATAGATTTGTATAAAATTTATCTAGTCTACATCTAGATTTTAGATCTGTATTGTTACATTGTAGATATAGTCTTGTAGATCTCTACTCTAATTAAACTCTAGAACTACTCTAGAAATATAGAAGTAGTAGTAGACTCTACATAGACATCATAGATCTAGATCTGAGTAGACTAGAATAGATTCTATATTTAAATGGTAAGCTCATTTTTTTTTGACTTCATAAAGTCATCATTTGATATAGACAGTGACAGAGAAGTCTTTCAATAAAATTAATATTTAGACTTGATCTACATATGTCCAGTCAAGTTCAGTGCCAGTAGCTAAACAAGGATAATATTGCTCTTCCAAAATAGCTCAATCATGGATGTAGCCAGTTTTTTTGTTTTTTTTTTGTTTTTGTCATTTGCACACACATAAGACTTTTAAAACTCAAAACCATCTCTTGGCTATGCTCATATAGAATTTGGTGACTTAGTTTGCTTTAGTTTTTTATTAGAGGATTTCTTTTTTTTTTTTTTTTAACCTCACTTGGTTAAGTAATGGTTTAGTATTAAAATTTCCCCTCCTATAAAAAAATGAAAGCAGTAAAACAATAACATAATCCCCTCTTTTCTTCCTGGTGTTTTTGTGTGGGTTTGAACCTCCTTATGTTATGCTATAATGAGCTCAATACACTTAACATGTGTAGGGTAGGAGTATTTGGATTTCTGCATTTTAAAGGTAGATATAATAGAGTCCAGATCTCTTTAGAATTAATAAAAATATAATCTTTACAGAGTATGCATGTTTACAAATCATTTTTATTACATCTAGTTATAGATCAAGTGTTACTGTTTTAAGAAAAACTTATTATTACTAATTAATCAATAGATTTGTGTTTTTGTTTTCTGTCTTTTTTCTTAAAGATTTTTAATTCCCAGTTTCATTTATATAAATATCAATGAATTATCTTATTGCCAATAACATAGCCTGGACGTGCGGTTTGCTCGCTGGACTGTCATTTGGATTTATCGATGGTCCCGGGTTCAAACCCTGCCTGCTCCCATCCCCCGTTGTTCTGCTGGAGGTTGATGCTTGATTTAGTCTTCTGATAAAATGTAGATTTTTATTAATAACCTTAAGTAGGCAGTACTTGAATCACTCTTTCAAACAATTTTAATAGTGCCAAAATATTTTTTTAAAATATAGATCTATTTATCTAAAATTATTCTAAATCCATATATAGAAATATTTACTTGATTACATAGCATCAAACACTTCTTGAGGCTAAGTATTAATGTAGTGTTTATTTAAATGGTGTGACAGATTTGTGTAAGTGAGAATACATTTATGACCATTCTGACTACATGTATTGTGAATATAGACATGAATAGTCTGCTACTTATTCCATGATGTTAACAATATATCCTATACTCTTAAGCGAGCAATTCTTGTATATATTTATATATATATATTTATATATGTATATATTTCGAAAACGGCTCTTTCTAACGATTTTCTTTAAAATTTCAACGTATCTGCATATTAGTGAGAAAAAAATTCTCAACTCATTGGCCACATTGGGAAAACTCGAGGTCGACCGTTATATCGGAAAAGATGATGTCTTACCATCGAAAATTTAATTTTGGCTCTATAATATTTTATGGATGAAATTTTTTTTTCATGACGTCAAAGGGAAAAAAAAACTTGACACCACTTACGTCACTATAGGCTTACGGCAGTACAATTCGCAAACAAGAACTACTAATCAATTGGCCTAATTAAACATTTGCGCACCATCTTATTGTTGCTCGATCTATTATGAAACAAGGAAGAAAAATAATGAAATTAAATTTGATGTATGATCAGTTATTGTGTTTTAAAGGTTTCGTAAATGGGCCTCATTCACCAATCGTTAACCAACAATATTTAGCCATGTGATTCTCTATATCTTCTATACAAATTATGAAACTTGAAACTTTTTTTTCATTATTTTATAAATATTATTAAGTGGCGATTGGTGAATGAGGTCCATTGTTTACATTTAAATTGCGTAAACCCGTGAGTAACTCTTACTTTGTTATACTCTTCAATTTATCTACGCCTTGCTTGCACACACTGAACATGATATCCAGGGTCGACCCTAACATTTGCGGGTGGATTGCACGCGGTCCAGTCAGGGTAGAGATAAGGATAATAAGTTAAAATTAAGATTTTGTGTTAGAAAATAAATTCGTCTTTGTATTACAATTTTGTCTATTTTAAGGACATCTGTATGAGTTTCAGATTTCTTGGAGCGTCTTGAAAACAAGTATTAAAAGTTATAATGGTTTAATTTAATAATTTACACATTGAATTAGCGCGAGCTTAATAACCATAATGGACATTCGATAGGCTTACAGCAGTAAACTAAAATATTTAATTGCAAACAAGAAAAGAAAATCTTAATTGAACACACTCGGACAATGGTTATGCTTGCCCTGATTTGGCAAAAATTAGGTCACATCTCGGGCTGCGTAGCCACGGCAAATATTGCATTGTCATTAATTTTCGGATTCAAAGTCAAGCCTTATTATAAATATTATTTTGCTGGTAAATTATTACCATGTGTTCATGCTTCAGTGTCTTTATGTCCCGTACCAAAACAAAGGAAATGGTGATAACATAGCTTCTCTACGCCTTACTTACTCACACTGAACATGCTATCTAGCTAGCGGTCAACAAGTTTGCGTACGCTGCAGCCACTTTTATTTAACTATAAACCTTAGTAAAAAGCTTGGGGTTTGGGCGTGGTGACGAAAGGCCCAAAAGAGATTTGAATGGAGGGTTGGGCTGTAGCACCAGTAGCACCACTGGGATGGATAAATGGCAAAACCACGTATGAACTTCTTATAGTCCGACAGTCAGGCTGAGCAGGGCATGTATCCCGTATGGGGGACGAACATATTTTTTGGCTTAGCAGAGGTGCCCCACGGAAACGTTTCTTTAGAAAGCTAATGAAATGATTTAAGTCTATTAAGAAAAAGTGCGCCAATTAGTTTGTCAAAAAGTACCTGTTTTACCCTATAGCGTAGAGATTTGAGTCACTTGATGTTTCGTACTAAAGCCATAACGAATACACTAATTTCATAATTAAATGTCTGAACGTAACAATCTGAGAATTTACAGAGCAAAGACTTTCTTCCAAGCCAATCATAGTAGGCCTACAATAGTTTTACGCAAAAAAAAAAAATGAATTGTAAAACTATAAGACGGACGTGAGCTGTGATTTGTCTACACTTAAGAGACTTGTTATTTAATCGCCATGTACAACATTTAGAACTAAAATAACAGTAAAGCAACTTTTCAGATTAGTAGTCTTTATCCGATCGTTAATTTTCGTAATTACAAAAATATTCCCAAAATGACTTCGGGTATATAACCTTCCTTAAGAAATTATTTAACCGAGCAAGGCTCGGCCACCTGATATTAATGATAATGTGAAATGTAATTCGAAGATAATATAATGATATTATTTGTATGTTTTAAAGTCTGCTTCTTGTTGTATTTATAGCTTTTTTTCACATATTCATTTTTTTAAATAAAAATATAGATTAATACATCTTATCTTATAAAATACAGACATTCCTTCAAAAGAAAAGTTAATTGTCTTATATATCACTTAAACTTACAGACCATTTGTTTTCCTGGCTGATTCAGGCATCTCGTTCCATGCTCTAAAAACACCAGGGAAGAAGGAACATTTTTATGCATTTGTCCTAGCATATATATGAAATCAGACATGTGTTTTTGATGTATGTTATGGTTTTTACATGCAATCAATATAAGTCCTGCTGACCAAATGTAAACTGTAGGTTTGTCTAGTGTGATGTTAATTTTAATTTCCTATTTCAACAAATAAAATTGATAGATTCAAGACCTATCATCATGTGTTTCTAGATCTACACCATGCTTGCATTTTTGGTCTGAGGTTTTCAAGGAACTCATTCGTAATTCATGGTTCAAATAGAAATTAGTTGTATTCTACATTGGTATCTAGATCAAAGAAACTTTTTTTCCAAAATATTTTCACCTAATCTTCTATTTCAATGTTATTTACGGTAATAAATATATAATTTAGTGAAACAAAGCAACAAGATAATTTAAAAATAAAATATTTTAGAGCAAGACACGAATATTGTCTATATATCTAGGTCCGTATTTGTAAAGACATTGTTGCACATGACTTGGCACCTTCAATTACACTCTATGTGGAAAGTGATGTTAGTGAATTTCTTTTTTTCCCGTCAGTTAGCTAGGTTTAAAAGTGATAGTGTACATATTAGCCAGTTAGCACTGACTCGTTGATCACGAGATCTCTGCCTACTGATTCGCATCAAATTTCCTACTCCTATGTGTTCACTAAGAACCGGATTTGACATATTCGCTATTCGCGAAAAACTGCCATCTTTCTATCAAACCATCGACATAATAAATAATAATAATAATAATAGGCTTGTCTTCGAGTCCGAAGATTAGTGAGGAATACAGTGTTTCCCGTGGCTGTGCAGTCCCAGCTGTGACCTACATATTTTGCCACATCCAGGGCAAGCGAAACCATTGTCCGCAGGTGGTCGGTTTAGATTTTCTTTCCGTCGTCTGCGTTTGTCCTCGGCGGCAGATTTTCTTTTGGTCTCAAATGTGTATCCCGCGGCCTTTGTGAGTGACCTCCAGCTGTCTCGTTCCGACGCCGCATGCAGCCAGGTGCTCTCCTCTATGTCAGCCAAGGAAAGTTGACGCCTAAGCTGGTCTTTGAAGCGTTTCCGTGGGGCGCCTCTGTTACGTCGACCACCTTTTAGATCACCAAAAGAGGGACTTCTTATGATCCGACAGCTACGCTGGGCAGGGCACGTATCCCGTATGGGAGACGAACGTATGCCAAAGGCAGACATAATAAATAGAGACTGGAAAAAGGAAGTAACTTGAATTCGGATTTCCAAATTATGAAAAATAAAAAAATTGCATGATCTCCAGTCTTAGAGATTAAACAAATTTATAGACAAAATAAAGTACACATAATTGCAATTCACAAATTTTCGTTTCATAAAACTCTCTTATTGGCCAGTCTATATTTATTTATGTCTATGTATCAAACCTTTGCATTTATTTTTGGTATTTCTTCAAAGTCGAAGTCCATTTAGAAAACATAATAGAAATATGTCACAAAATTTTTTAAAAATTTTTTCCCTAAGTCTTCTCATTTGAATATGCCTTACGTCATTTCCACTTTCTTTTAGACGCGGTCTAAATAATAATAATTAAAAATTCCTAATAGCATTATTAAGATAGATCTAGAGTCTTTTTTTCTTTCTTTCTTTTTTTTTCGAGAGAGAAAGAACAAAAAAAAATTAATTTAAAAAAAAAGGGGGGGGGGTACAAAGTTTGTGTGGAAACACGAACTCTAAATTGCCCCCGAAGTGGTCCACCCATGCCGGTAAAAAGGCAGGTTTCAGTATTTTCAGAAAGAACATCAGAATGAAATTTTATCAAAGAAAAATGACAGAGAAGAAAGAAGGTTGACAGCGGTCCAGCAGAGGTGAATGTGAAGCTAGATGTGAACCAGACCTAACTTATTATGAATATCCAATTGATCTAATCTAATTGTTTTTAAAGGATCAATCTCTTATTCAAATCCTGAAAAAAAAACAACTTTCGTTAAGTGTTTTTATAGCCGTAGTGCAGCACTGCACTTCACGCACTAATATCAAAAACTACTTCTTAATTGTTTTTTTTTTTAATTATGTGCAATCGAATTCTTGACATCTAAATATTTTTACATAGGTAAAACATTAGCGCCTTTGCAAAATGGACATTATGGTTATATGATTCTTGAATTATTAAGCTGTTTAAAAATTGTATATGCACTAATGCTAACAGTGTAGTATTGGTGAGCGTCAAGATACTGTTGGTAACAAACGAAGGTCAACCGAATCACAGCACAGTTCACTGTATTGTGTATCATTTCAACAATTAAACAACTGGGTCAAGGTCTTGGCATGTGCCTAGCCTTCATTTTCAGACGTGTGAATGTCTGAGGAATTAAACGCGCTGCATGTGGCTGTGTGCGCGCTTGTGTAACACGCAATGGCAGCTGAGAATTATCAATTCATGCTAGCTCGCGGGCATTGTCAACAGTGATTCTGTTTAGAACGTTTAGACTTAGTGAGCCAACGAGTAATAATAGAAATCTTTGTTTAATAACAGAGTGGGGGGATTTTTTTTACATTGGGTTATATTAAACATCACAAGAAAAAAAAGATTGCTTTATTTATTTATTTTTTGTTACTTACTGAAAATGGATCCTTCCCAAGATACCGTCTATCAAAGTGAACTGAAGAAATGTGACCAGCAGAGACTTGGATCAACTATTACTTACCACTAGGCTTCACATTGATAGGATGCCATATACTTTTTTCTCTGATAAAAATGACTAGTTCGATCTCTTTATACATTATCATGCATCGCATAACATGCTTGTTTATAGGCCAAACTAAGTATCAGATTTCCATTGTCAGAAATGTGTTAAAACTATTCAATCCCTTGGAAATGTTGAAATACATGTATGATAATGAAATGAGATACCTCCATTTGATATAGATCCGTTTGTTCCCATACCAACTGGCATAGTAAGAGATGATATTTGATGGTATTGCTAATTTTTGCTGATTGTTGAATATTGTATCATTTTGTCTCGCTTTTATTTTGTAATGATTGCCAAAGAAAAAGACAAATGTGAAGTTAAAAAGCAATACCGATGCCTACATTTAACCAATCAACACTATATTTCTCTTATTCAAAATTTGCTTCTTAATCTTTTTTTTTTAAAGAATAGATTTAAATAAAATGCATTAAATAGAATTCAAAAAATAAAACTAGGTTGTAATGTAATTTCTACTGCGATATATTCGAAAATGAAAATTTGCAGTTTTATCGATTTTGATCCAAAATATTTTTAATCACATTGTTTTATCACATCTCTACCCCCCTCCCAAAAAATGTGAAAAATTGTTGATTCGTGTCTCTCTGGGACATATCTAGCTAGCAAGTTTTTGCCTCAACGTATATGTTGTCACTAAGTCAAGGTTTGCACTATCTATAACATAGGTTTTATTTTCTATGTTCCACTGGAACTTTGTTATGAAGTACTTCCTATTCATAAAGTATTGGATTGATTTGACCACTGTTACGTCATATCATAAAGCTGCTTTTAAAATGATGTAAACAATCGTGATAGTTGCGTTTATGAGTTTCATATCATTTGGCCTTCTGTAGTATTAAGTTTCGCATTAGTGGTACCGTAATGAGTGAGAACAACTTCAATGGAAATGGTGACAAGATCATTCTTTGAATGAGAATGTGTAGCAGAAGGAGGCAGTTGTATATCATGGCGGGGTTAGAATAGCTCCACAAACATGGCCAACTCACCCCTCCCCCCCCAAAAAAAAAATCGATAATGGCAGAGCCGAGGTCATTTTTTTTTTGTCGTCTCAAAGCAGTGTCTTGTGTACAAGTGTATGTCTACGTCATTCACGTGAGTTGAAGTGATTTGCTGGGGAAACTATTTCTAGTGAGCTTGCTGTACCTAGTGAAGGTTTCTACGTTTAGCCATACCTGTTTCTTGTGTGCTTCATTCTTCTTGACGTTCCACAAATGAGTACTTGATGATCCGTCGTTGGATTGTAGCACCAAATTGCTAGTGAAATTAAACCGTTGGAGGCGTATTGTATTCCAATTGTAGAACTTGAAATAACTTGAATACAAACTTCTTTCGTGAACAAAACGTGAATAGAACTTGTATTACAATAGACAGACATTGAACTTGCGATGAGATCTAGATCTGATAGTAATAAAATAATCTGATATTTCAACAAAATCTTAACTTACTATATAAAACACGTCTTAACTCTTTCAAGTCTTAAGGTCGTCTCGTCTCACTAACACCCACTTGAGTGTACCTAACATAAATTATGACAGACCTTGTCGAGGTTTCATCATTCTGCAAGACCAAAAACTGATGCTCCGTTTCTTCATCGTTACATTGGAAAAGCGCACTCCATAGCAGTAGTGCAGGCCTACTAGAAACGTAATGTTGATAGGAAAGTCAGCTGTTGAATAATGTAAACACGGATTGTTATTAGAAAAAATTCAAAACTCAGCTTCTAGATTAGAGATGTACATTTACTTTCTAGGGACTTTCATAAAGATGAAAGACA
>JADKLZ010079391.1:8173615-8218918 GCA_021533235.1 Biomphalaria straminea
ATGTTGTAGATGAAAGACAAACACGTGTAATGTTGTAGATGAAAGACTAGCACCTGTAATGTTGTGGATCTTTCTTTTACTGGAATAAAAAATAATAATATTTACGTTCTATCGTTTCTCCTAAAAATGTCATTGGTTGTAACTTGTAAGTGGTTCATTTTGTATGGTACCTCTAGTAGAATATTGCTTTTTTATTTTAAAACATACAGTTGTTAGAGCACGTGATCTGTTCGAAAACTGAACACTTTCAAAGTGCAGCGATTACAACTGAATGATTAAAGAGCATTCTTGCAGAGCTGAGATAAACTTGTATTTGGTTTTGTTGGTACAGTTTTTTGTTGTTGTCCTGTTGACTTGCTCCTCCTTGCTCGATTCTTCGTAATATTGACCGCGTAATGTCATGGCCATCGATCTGAGGACCGCGCTTCTCTCTAGTAGGCCAATAGGACACTTGTACTTTAATGGTTCTACTCAAGAAACTGGTGCTCAGATAAAATCGTTAGAAAACATGGGGCTGTGTAAGACTGTGTAGTACGAGCTTTTCTCATTTTAGAAGAACGCATATGAAAAATAGCGGTCAACATGAAATAAATTACCACATCTGCATATATATATAAAAGATGTTGTTTTTTTAAGCTCTCAGTCGAGTGAATGTATAGGTAATGTGCTTCCTTTGTCTAAAAGAGAGTGGATCTGACATGATTAATTGGTTTGGAAGTAGAATTTGTTTTGATTAAAGACAAATCTTGCAGAAATTCCTACACCCATTCTCTGATCAAGTTGAACTGTTGTTTTACCTAACAAAACATGAATCAATATAAAAAAGAAATGTCCTATTGTTGGTAATTAATTATTTTCATTGGTATCAAAAGGGAATAAAAGATACTTATTGAGAGATGTAGTGATTCCTCTTAGTACATTTTGTACTAGTTTTAGCAACCACTTCCCCTAAGATAAGCTTTGTTTAAAAAAAAGTTTTTTTTTGCTTGTTTAATTGATATAGATCTGTATGTAAACTTATTGATTCATTCAATACAAAAAAAACAACAAAGAACTAAGAAAACTTCATCTTGCTCTTCATGAAAAATCCTAAAATCAATACATGTTAAATTTATTAGAAATTCTATTTCCATCAGAAGCATAAATACACAGACTGCTTGCTTAAAAATAATAATGGGAATTCCCCTTAAGAAGTAGAGACAGAGTTAACCAATAATCATCTTGGGGCAATATATGCAAGAACAAGTTACAAACAATTTGGAGTATTTAGGACTGAAACTAAAATTGCACAATAGTGACGAAGAGTAGACAAATGCAGTAAACATTATTATTCAGAACTTCGCAGGACATCCACTGTTTTTTATTATACTTTTGATATTTTTTTAGTTGTTTTACTCCTATAATCAGGAGGACCAGTCCTTTCTCATTTAAACAAAGTTTTTTTAACAAATCATTAAGGGATAGGAAATTATAAATGTGATTCAGTGATATATATTATATGTATGCTCCTATATGATTGTTACAACTAAACTCTTTAAATAAATGGTTTATTAGTTAATTATATTATCTATTTATGACTTTCACAGTACCGGTACCGGTATTGCATAGGAGGTTGGGGTAAAACTTACATAGTACAACGGAACAACATTCACAGGATTCTTTGTGAATGTGCACTTTGTAGTTTACATGAAGAAGCAAATACATGATATAAATTATATAGTGGTATTTTCAGAAAACAGAAATCCTATGAAAACAAAGGGATTTGGGTTTGCCATTAGCCATTTTGGGTCTGTTTGATTAGCATTGTATTTCAATGGCAGCTTTTCATATTTGTTTTAGTGGAATTCTACTGGCTATAGTAACCTTAAGCAAATAATTTGTCATTTGTTTCTTAGTAAATATTTTACATGTTTCGGATGTTCCTTCAGAGTTAAAGGCGTCCCGAGACATGACGTTAAACTGCGCTCCTCTTTCCTTAGCACTTTTGGAGCTCAAAAGTGCCCTACTTCTTTTCTATCATTTTGTCTGCCTTCTCTTACTCTCAGTCTGCCTTCATTAACCATCACTCTGTCTCCTTATCTTCTAAAACCTCACAATGTCATGGACCAGTCCGTTTGCCGTGGACTGCGACGGGTAAGGGGGGATAAAGATATCCTGGTGTTTGAGTGGGTGACTATCTGAGGATGGACCACCGCAACACAATACTTTGGCTCCGAGTTCCCCTAGACCTGAGGCCCAGACGGTCCGCTCTGGGTCAACCGGCTGGTCATGCCGAGCTACCAGCATAGGTCCTCGATCTATGCTAGAGGGCGGTGGCTAGAGGGTCAATCAGCCAGCTACTGTGTCGGACACATGTCCGATGCAGCAGCTGACTGAGTATAGCACCTGTGTAGCCCTGGCGGGCTCATTCTGGACATCCGAGTGGCCCGTCCCCTTGTTGGACTTGATGGCGGGTGGGGAGCACAGGTGCCGAACTATATACCTTTTATATGGATACCAAAAAAAAAAACAAAAAAAAAAGAGACGTCGTGTAGAGACAAAGAAGGAGGAGGCCACAAAAAGCTGTACTACCTGGCCATCATTTCTGGTGGTCAGGTGTACAGAGGAGGGAAAAAGCCTGTCTAAACTGAGCCCTTTCATCATTTACAAGGGACTCAAGTCGGTAGTGGGAGAGCCCAAGACTGTATCTAAACTACACAAGACAGAGGAACTACTCGTAGAAGTGGGTAGCAAGGTACACTCTGATGGGCTTTTAAAATGCAGAAGACTCTGTGAACTCCAAGTGGAAGTCATGCCACACAAGAGTCTGAACAAAGCAGAGGTGTAATCAGCTCCATGGACCTACTGGAATGTTCCGAGAAGGAAATAGTGGAGGGTATTGAAGGAGTCATCCATGCCCGGCGCATTACAAGGCGCAGGGATGGTGAGGCAGACATGCCTACCGTCCCGCATTATGCGGAACCGTCCCGCAAAATCATCAAAAAAGCCCACATGTCCCGCCGTTCCGCATCCGCTATTTTTTGTTCGCCAAGTGTGAATTCCGACAAAAAAAATCGCCGTTTTTTCATTATTTATTAATAGTGCGAAATGAAAATACTGATTGGAAAATAAAATATATAGATCTGTGTTTATTGTTTACATTTCATCTCCTCCCGAACCCGGTGTTACGAAGATATGGTTGAGCTAGAATAGTGAATAGATTAGATCTAGATCTACAGTCTAGATGTAGATCAATGTAGTTGATCTACATATTATAGATCTAGTAGTCTAGATCCATTCTTAAAATCTAGTAAGCGCTAATAAGCCAAATGCTCCATTCAAATCCCTTTTCTTTCTTGACAAAGGATCCAGATCTAGAGTAAGTCTAGATTGACTAGATCTAGATTGACTAGAAATCTATATTTATATATATCTAGTAGTGTAGACTTGTTAGTGCTAGTGTAGTCGTACATCTAACTCAACTGTCAACATCATTCTAGATTCTAGAAGTAGGGCTAGAATGACTAGAAATAGACTTGGATTTTAGATCTAATAGCAATTGACCCTTTAAAAGTTTAAGGCCTTTAATACTAATAGTAGAATTATTCAATTAGAAGATGATAGATCTGGATGTAATAAGTTTAATTCTTAATAATAAGTTTAAATAAGTCAACTTGATCTAGATCTATAAATATAATTATTATAATCTGTGTCCTTTTAGACTTAGACTTGAGTTTGAGGACTGTTAGACCTAAATTAAGACTTAAATTAAGTAAATTGTTCTAAATCTAGTACTAGAGACAAAATTTAGCTCTTTTAGTCTAGAAAAGACTAGATAATTGTCACAAGGTCTATTCAATGTTGAATGATGTAATGTCCTTGTGATGCCGGGGATTCAATCTTTTATTAAAATAATTAATTTAATGTCGAACTAGAATTCACTGTAAAAGATTCTTTGTAGAAAACGAAACTCTGGAACTTTATTTGAATAAAACGTAAGTACAGCTTATGTACAATAGTAGATCAACAAGATGAAATAGTATAACATAACATAGGCTTCTTTCTTAATAAAACTTAGAGATGTTAGAAAACACAACCTTTCAATAAGACATTCACGCACCGACTGAAAATCTCACGCAATTACAGTCTCTGGGCGGAAGTTGTCATGTGACTGATGCAACCGACTGATGCAACTTCTAGCCAATAGATTTTAATTTCTATCAAGACAAAGAAAAGCTAAAAATAACTCTTGTGTAATACCAAATTAGAAATCAACCCAGAATGGCATATGTGACAATAATCAAGTCATACAAGTAGATCTAGAATAATCTAGTCTAATTATTACTAGATTCAACTAGATCTAGTAGTAAATGCAAAATAGAAACATTAGAATACATTTTGAATTGAATTGATCATATAGAGTTAGATAGAACTATTGATTGGATTACATGTTTAATTGTTTTCTGACTTTGAATTCTACTATTTACATATATAAGAAGCAAACCAAGCATGGTTATTTAAGTAATAATGGAAGTTTTATTTATTGCCTGCAGTACGGCTGCCAAACGTAAGTTTACGCGTTTATGTTCCACATTGGGCCCAAAATTCCACATTTTCAACCTGAGTGTTCCACATTCTGAGTATTGGGGGTAGGCATGTCTGGTCAGTGAGGAGGTCAAGACCCCCACTATTATCCTCATATTCGGAACTAGGACACCGCCAGAGCACGTGAAGGCAGGATACCTACGAGTTCCAGTGAGGCCCTACATTCCTAACCCTATGAAGTGCTTCAAGTGCCAGGGTTATGGACACGGCGCGGCAGTCTGCAAGAGGAACACTGTGTGTGCTAGATGTGCCGGAGAGGGTCATGAGGACAAGGGCTGCACAGCCCAGTTCAAATGCCCGAACTGTCAAGCTGGCCACTCAGCCTACTCCAAGGACTGCCCTGTGTGGAAACAGGAGATTGCCATGCAGGAGTACAAGGCAAGAAATGGATGCACCTTCAGCCAGGCAAAATCAGCTGTGTTGGCCCTACCCAAGGGCCAATTCGGCTTGACAAAGACGTACGCCCAGGCTGCGGCTAAGATAGGAAGATCCATAGCCACACAGACGGACACATTGACCCCACCCCCTCCTCCTCCTCCAACTCAAAAGAAAACACCTACTCCGCCCAAGAACTCTCCTCCAAAGAAATCAGAAAGCCCTGTGGTCATGCTAAAGAATAGATTCTCTGTGCTCGCTGATGAGAGCATGGAGACCGAACAGCATGTCCAAACCAACACTCCGGCAGAACCCGGAGTCACCATGTCTGATACAGGTTCTCCTCAGAGAACCCAGTCAGACACCCCAACCTCTACTGAATCAGAGGTTGACAAACTCCCTAAGGGGAGAACTCAAAACGGAGAGTATGCCCGAGGTGAGGGAGGAGGAAGTAGCCTCTGCGCTAACCAGAGGGATCTCTCCTCTTCAGAGAGAAAGACTCCCCCCAGGAGAGGGGTGTCCAAAAAAAGTCACAGGAATAAAGGAAACCCCCCCGGGGGCCTCCCGAAGCCTAATAGCTCCAAGTAGGTCATTTAGAATAAGCCATGGATTCCAGAATTGTACAGTGGAACTGTAGAGGCCTCAAGGCCAATTACGAAGAAATGCTGCTACTGATGGACTCAGAGGCTCCTGTAGCTGTCTGCTTACAGGAAACAATTCTGAAAGATAGCATCAGTTTCCGAAGCTACATTGCTTACAGCAGGAATGTTAAGGATGCAGAAAGAGCATCGGGTGGAGCATCAGGCATTCTTGTGAAGGACAACATTCCCATGAGAGGGTAGAACTACAGACCTCACTACAGGCCGTAGCAGCTAGAATAACCTTACACAAGGTTATCACTTGCTGCAGCCTGTATCTACCACCAGGCGCTCCATTGGACCCAGCAGACATGGAGGACCTGTTGAGGCATCTCCCTCGGCCATATATTATCCTTGGGGATTTCAATGCTCATAACACAATGTGGGGATCCAACAGTACTGACACAAGAGGTCGTATGCTGGAGGATATCTTCCTCCAACATGATTTATGCATACTCAATGATGCATTACCGACCTACTTGCATCCAGGAACTGGATCCCTCACGTGCATTGACCTCACCGTATGCGTCCCCGGACTTCTGGATGACTTCAAATGGTCAGTTAGTAATGACCTATGGGGAAGTGATCATTTCCCAATCATCATTACTAACAATCTCCCCTCAATGGGACAACCTCAGCGGTGGAAACTGAACAAGGCTGATTGGGAGGAATTCCAAAAAAGATGCTCAGAGGATATCACAGAAAGTATCCTCGATGAGCAGAACCCAGCTGATATTTTTGCTATCAAGCTACTCGACATTGCCAGGAAAGTTGTCCCCCTAACCTCCGCAAATCCAAAACGGCCCATCAAACCATGGTTTGATACAGCTTGTAAAAGTGCTATTGGCGATAGGGAAAAACGACTGGCTACATTCTTAAAAAATCCTTCCCAGGAAAACCTAAAGCTATTTAGGATAGCTAGAGCAAAGGCTAGACAAACCATACGGTCAGCCAAAAGGAATTCCTGGAGAAGCTTTGTCGGCAGTCTGGATGCCAAAACTTCTGCTAGAGCGGTTTGGAAGGCAGTAAGGCGAATCAAAGGGAAAGAATCAAATGCAATATGGCATTTGAAAAACCAAGGACAAACTGTCACGTCCCCCAGAGAAATAGCTGACTGCCTTGCATCCTCAATAGCAGAAAAATCATCCACTGCACACTACACGCCAGAGTTCCAAAAAGTCAAAACCAGGGAGGAAAGACATCCCATTGACTTCAGGTCAGAGAACAATGAAGACTACAACGAACCGTTCTCACTTGAGGAACTGTGGGACTCGCTGGACAAGTCACATGACACAGCGCCTGGAGAAGATGAAATCCATTACCAGTTCCTCAAGCACCTTCCTGAACCCTCATTGGCAGTCCTGCTAGGGGTCTATAACTGTGTGTGGCAAACAGGCGCTTTCCCAAACAGCTGGAGGAAAGCTACAGTATTACCTATACCTAAACCGGGAAGAGACGGCTCTGACCCAGATAACTATTGACCAATAGCACTGACTAGCTGCATCTGCAAAACCATGGAAAGAATGATGAACAGTAGGCTGGTCTGGTACCTGGAGAGGAATAAAGTGATCTCCAAATACAAGTGCGGATTCCGGCAGGGGCGGACAACAACCGACCACCTGGTAAGGCTGGAAGCATACATCAGAAATGCTCTACTCAGACGAGAACATCTAGTAGCTGTATTCTTCGATATAGAAAAGGCCTATGACACGACCTGGAAACATGGCATTCTACGTGACCTGGAGCTTATGGGGCTTAAGGGACACCTCCCCTGTTTTGTAGGGGAATTCCTGAAGGATCGAAAATTTAAGGTCCGAGTGGGCAACTCCACCTCTGACACCTTTGAACAGGAAATGGGCGTACCCCAGGGCAGCATTCTGTCAGTCACCCTATTCAACATTAAAATTAACAGCATCATAAATGTTCTGTCCCCTGGCATAGAGTGCTCTCTGTATGTTGATGACTTTGTCATTTTTACTTATGGGAAAAATATGAACACCTTAGAAAGGAAATTACAGTTAAGTTTAAACAAAATTCTAAATTGGGCAAATGATAATGGTTTTAAATTTTCAGACTCCAAAACAGTTAGTATGCATTTTTGTAATTTAAGAAGGCTCCACCCAGATCCTGAACTATTTATATTCAAAAAGAAAATCCCCGTTGTAAAAACTACAAAATTTTTAGGCCTCACCCTTGACTCCAAATTTAATTTTCTTCCCCACATTAAGGAACTTAAGAAGAAATGTCAAAAGTCGTTAAACATACTTAGAGTACTCAGCCATATGGACTGGGGGGCTGACAGAGACACCTTGCTGCTGCTGTATCGAAGTTTAATCCGATCCAAGTTGGATTATGGATCCATGATATATGGAGCAGCAAGGAAGTCTTATCTGAAAATACTCGAACCAATCCAAAATGCTGCCATGCGTCTCTGTCTCGGCGCGTTCCGCACATCACCAATTCCGAGTCTACATGTGGAGGCTGGAGAGCTCCCCATGGACATAAGGATGAAAAAGCTTGAAATGCAGTACATAGTAAAGCTAAAATCCAACCCCACGAACCCTGCTTTTGACCCCATATTCTATCCCACAGATGCTGAACTATACATTCGAAGGCCTAACGTCATACAGCCGTTAGGCCTTCGAATGAGAGAATCCATACAAAATTTAACCCCACCCATTGACCAAATATCTAAAATAGAAACCCCACAAAATCCTCCTTGGCTAACTAATAAACCCAAATTAAATTTATCCCTCCTTAATTGTAAAAAAGAAAACACAGACCCAACCCTATTACAAGTCCACTTTAGGGAACTGCAGGAGAGCTACGGAGATTGTGGCACCATCTATACTGACGGATCCAAAATGGATGGAAAGGTCGCATGTGCCTGCTCCTTTTGGAGCAAAACAATCTCCCGTAGACTCCCTGATGGATGCTCCATCTTTACGGCCGAATTGCATGCACTGTCGCTTGCACTTATGGCCATTAAAGCATCAGAAAGGAGAAAATTTATAATCTGCTTCGACTCCAAATCTGCATTGCAAGCTTTGGGGCGGATGAAGACTGACATTCCATTGGTACATAAGTGCCTAAAGCTGCTGGACCAAATAACAGCCAGCCATAGGGATGTCACCTTCATCTGGGTCCCCTCCCATGTAGGCATAGAGGGAAACGAAGCCGCAGACAGAGAAGCAAAGAGAGCCCTAAATCAAACAGTGTCAGGAACCCAAATTCCCTACTCGGACCTGAGACAAAGTATTGCCACTGCCACCTATCAAGAGTGGCAGGACCGATGGGAGGCTGAGAATCACAACAAACTCAGGTAGATCGTGGCAGATGTCCGGTGGCGGCCCACATCTAAGGGTCTGACAAGGCATGGTAGCACGGCCATGTCTAGACTCAGGATTGGCCACACCTACATCACACACTCTTTTGTGCTGAAGAGAGAGGGGCCTCCACTTTGTGGGTATTGTGATTCTCGCCTCACAGTGGAACATATCCTGATTGACTGCCCCAGATACCAGGATGTCAGGGAGAAGTTCTTGATAGCCACTGACTTAAAAATACTGTTTGATACTGTTGACCCTGGGAAGGTACTGGGCTTTATCTGGGAGGTGGGGTTGTCTTCGAGGATCTGATTTGTGAGTCTGTAGTTACGTACTATTTACACTAAATTTTTATCAAATATTTAAAATATTTACCTGTACTTTTGTAACTGTAAATAGACCTTGATTTTAATGAGTTAATTGTGTAGACTTTTTTATAGAGGGAGAGTAGTCCTTAAGGGACTGCGGGCACGACATGGCCTATACTGTGCCGATGTGCCTAAAATTAAACTAAACCATAGGGATGTCACCTTCATCTGGGTCCCCTCCCATGTAGGCATAGAGGGAAACGTAGCCGCAGACAGAGAAGCAAAGAGAGCCCTAAATCAAACAGTGTCAGGAACCCAAATTCCCTACTCGGACCTGAGACAATGTATTGCCACTGCCACCTATCAAGAGTGGCAGTACCGATGGGAGGCTGAGACTCACAACAAACTCAGGCAGATCGTGGCGGATGTACGGTGGCGGACCACATCAAAGGGTCTGACAAGGCGTGGTAGCACGACCATGTCTAGACTTAGGATGGGCCACACCTACATCACTCACTCTTTTGTGCTGAAGAGAGAGGAGCCCCCACTTTGTGAATGTTGTGACTCTCGCCTCACAGTGGAACATATCCTCATTGACTGCCCCAGATACCAGGATGTCAGGGAGAAGTTTTTTATAGCCACTGACCTACAAATACTGTTCGACAGTGTCGACCCTGGGAAGATACTGGGCTTTATCCGGGAGGTGGGGCTGACTGCGAGGATCTGATTTGTGAGTCTGTAGTTACGTACTATTTACACTAGATTTTTATCAAATATTTAAAATTTTTACCTGTACTGTTTTAACTGTAAATAGACCTTGATTTTAATGAGCTAATTATATGGACTTTGGCCCCTGTTTTTATAGAGGGAGAGTGGTCCTTAAGGGACTGCGGGCACGACATGGCCTATACTGTGCCGATGTGCCTAAAACTAAAACCAAACCAAATCAGAGTTAAAGATAGTTTAATTCCTAGTCCAAACCTCCCCCAGGACGACGGTGGATGGGAGTGGGCAGGGTTTGAATTCGGGACCATGGAAAAATCCAAATGACAGTCCAGTGCGCAAAAGCATGAGCTGGCAGCCATTCTTAGTATGACATATCATGAGAGTGAAATCCCATTATCATTCTTATGTCACTAATTAATTATGTTCTTTTCAGATGTTTAGACAGTAAGCTACAAGTATCTCATCGTAAAGGACTACCTCACGTAATTTACTGTAGACTCTGGCGTTGGCCTGATCTTCAAAATCATCAAGAACTTCAGCCAGGTGATCGTTGTGAATATGCTTTTCATTTGAAGAAAGATCAAGTTTGTGTCAATCCATATCATTACACAAGAGTAGAAGTTGGTAAGAAGTTAATTTGATTTTTACAAATCTTTTAAGTTGACTCATATTTCTTTCTGGCTAATTTTGTGTGTAGACAAGATTTAAAGGTTAGGTCACACTGCAGTGTCTACACAGCTTTTGATAGTCAGTTGATTTATCCCTTATATTAGTATAGAATTTATGTTACATAATACACAGAACAAGGGCTGCACTTTTAGGAAAACTCTGCAATTAAAAATGTGTACTTGGTACAATATTATGCAAATGGAGAAAGCAGTTTTCTTTCTCACAAACGGACAGGTTTCCTTTGTATTGTATAATTTGTAATTGTATAGATTTCTTTGACTCAATCCATGCACACATTGGGCTGCTCTGCATAGCTCTATATCTACAGCCAGATCCAACCATATTTGGCTAAAGAGGAAACTAAAAAACTTGCTATGGCATTCATATTTGCTTGCAGGTATACCTAAATACAAAGTAGCTAAGCTGTAGTAGAACAGAGCTGCCCAGATAGTCCTAGGCAAATCAAGAAATGGTTCTGTTACTGCTTTACTGTGTTCACTCCATTGGAGTTCAAATATTCAGTTAATTACAGGAGGAAACACACCTTGTCATTAGTGTTTCTATAAAGATGAAATGCCATTATACCTTAGTGAACTAATCATTTCATATTCTCCATGTATTCAATGCTTCTAGTTATGCCACATTTGTCCTAAAAATGTATGGTTCTTGGGCCTTTCAGTACACAGACTAAAGGTTGGTTTGGAACTTGCTCCCCATTGAACCTTACTTCATTTAAGAAAACTGTTTGGACCTAACTGTTCAAAACTATTTAGTTTAATTAGTCTAACTTTTTGTTTTATATTCTAATACCTTGAACCTACATTAGGTTTGTTAACCTTGTATACATTATTCATTTATATTGGTATTATTATTATTATTATTATTAACCACACTCTTTGAATGCTCTGTAGCTGTAACTCATCTATTTTCCTTTCAATATGATGTCTAGTAGCATTAGTTAATATTTACACAAATGATTCTGTAAGGTTGTTATTGCCAAAAGGGGTAATGGATATAAGCATTCTACTACCTATAAAATGCTTCCAATGGCATACATCTCAACTCCTAGCTCAGATATTAGGTCTGGGGGAACTGTTATCACTGATAGAAGGATCAAAGGCAAGCAACTGGTGCCTAAACCAGTAACTTAAGGCTCATTAACGTTGCCTTGCTACCTACCTGAATTCAAACCTCTGTTGCTTGGCAGATATACCAAGTCATGGGAAAGACTTATGAGAGTCAACCCTGAGGAGAATATCAAGACCCTTTGTCTTTTTGCAGTACACAGTGCTGGCAGAACCTGTGACACCAGTGATCTTAAACTGTATAGGCACCTGCCGATCCTTAGGACAGTGTGGAACTGCTATGTGTGTGTGTGTGGGGGGGGGCATCATTCAGACCCCAATGCACAAGCTTTCATCTGATTGTCTTTGAGATGATCCATACTTACTTTGCTATAATACTAATGATATTCTTAGATGCTACTTGTATGTGATATAATCATGAACCTTCTATATCATAGCTCTCCCAAGGGTCCTGGTGCCACGGCACACAGAGATCCCAGACATTTTACCCAAACTTGAAGATTACAGTACTACAATACCAGAAAACACGGATCTCCCTACTAGCAGTAGCATCAATGATACCCCTTTCAACATTCCAGGTATGTTTTTTTTTTCATTTAGAACACAAATTTTTGTGTAGAAATCTGGATTCCTTTTAAATTAACTTTTTTTCTTTATGTATGATTTTATGGTGGCTGAGTGGTAAAGTGCTTGGCTTCCAAACCAAGGGTTCTTGTGTTCAAATCCTGGTGAAGACTGGGATTTTGAATTTTAGGATTATTAGAGTACCCCAACTCTAATGGGTACCCTGACATTAGTTGGGGAAAAGTAAAGGCAGTTGGATATTGAGCTTGTTACATGACACCCTCGTTAACTGTGTGCTAAATTAACAGATGACCTTATATCATTTGCCCCCATCACAAGATCTGAAAGAGATACTTTAATTTTCTTAAATTTGAAATGTTTATATTCTAATGATAAACCATTTAACTAGTGAAATCTGCTTTTTTTTCTTCTTACCTAACAAAAACAATTTAAGCTAAATATTAGTAGGCTTCATTAATTTATTTATTTCTTGTTTAAAGTAGAACTTTGTTTCTGCACTGGTTAGAATTAAGTTTTGTCCCATTCTTTTAAATTTACAATATATTCTGTAATAGAAGAACCTCTATCTGAATATCAAATGTTTCAAATGGTTGATTTATCACTTGAAAGTCCTGTTTAATACAAAATAAAAAAATATATCTATGATAATCTTTGAAAAACCTGCAAACTATATCACAGAAATCTGAAACTTATATTTTTGATATTTTTATTTTTTAAAAATTATCTTAAACTATACTCATTTCAGATACTCCATCTCCCCCGGGGTATCTGAGTGAAGAAGGGGACACAACTGATAGTCAAGGCATGGGTAAGTTTCTCATCTGATAGATGGCAATCAAAAATATTGATATCTGCTAAGTTATCTGTTATACTAAATTTGGAAATCACATTTTTAATCATATTTTATTTTAATAAATATTTATAAACTAATAATTTTTTTTGTTCTACAATATTTTCATTGTGGCAGCACAGCCTTCTAGGGCATTAGACTTTTTTGTTCGGATGATACTAACTATAAGTTCATACTAGTTTTTTCTGATACAATATATTTTCAAGAATGTGACCAACAAAAGAAATAGTACACCTGCTAGATCTTCTGCTAAGAAGCCAAGAAAAATGATTCAAATACAGCAAAACAAATATTTTTCATATGGCAAACATATCAAATAACTGCAGAACACTGCAACATGATTAGTGCTGTGCATGCAAACACTTAGGTATTAACGAGAGAAAAAAAAAACAGCACATGTAACATGAAGAAAAAATACCCAGCCCAATGTTCATACCTGTTCTATGAAAAAAGAATACCCAGCCCAATTTCATGCCCATTCTAGGGATTAGCTTTATGAATGGTTGTTGAATTGTTACCAGCTCTTAAGAAAAGACTACCTGTACTTCATAATAATTGTATTGCAAATTGATTGCTAATGCTTCCTTTAGTAAATACCTTTCATCCCTTGTGTTCAACAAAGTATAACTTCAATTATTTTCCTGTTGCATCTGCTGAACACATTTGTTTGCATATAATTCTTAACATTTTTCTGTTACAGATGGCATTGACATGTCACCAAGCCCACCCCTAGGTAAATCAATAGTTAAACATAGTAATTATAATGATTATCCCATTGTTTACAAAAAACTTTTGTATGCTATGCCTGTTATATTTTTAAATTTCCCATCTAGATAACAATGCTGAGTTACAGCCTGTAACTTACAAAGAACCTGAGTACTGGTGTTCAATAGCTTATTATGAGCTGAACATGAGAGTTGGCGAAACTTTTCATGCGTCACAACCATCACTCACTGTTGATGGTTTCACAGATCCCAGTAATTCGGAAAGATTTTGTCTTGGGCTCTTGTCAAATGTCAACAGAACACAGCAGGTTGAAATGACCCGAAGACATATAGGTATTTCATATAGCTGTTTCTAGATTAGTATTCTTTATCCTGGTAAAGAATAGTACCAGTACAAATAATTTATACTACTATCCCAACAGAAACTATTATTTACTAATCAGATAAAAATAATTTTATATTTTCATTAAATCTTGTTGGAAATTAAAGAAAAAAATTCTTTAGTTCATTTGCAAGTAGACAACATAAGCAAATATAAAACCAAAAACAATGACATTATATCTTCCTTTTCATCTCTTGCTCTACATATTCCTTAACTTAGACTCCTGTAACAATTTTTTTTTCTAGTTGGATAAATGAGAAGTAATAGTAAAATTAAATAAGATCTAAGTTTCAGTCACTAAACACTAAGCAGCATTTCTCAAATTCAGTGGCGATGCTACATGCTTATTTCTTTCAAGTTAAAAAAAATTGCTGTATTTGCTTTGTACTTATAAATCCATTTTTGCATAATATCAGCATGGAGTCAACATGCATACACTATATTTGTTTCCTTTTCAGGGAGAGGAGTGAGGTTATACTACATTGGTGGTGAAGTCTTTGCAGAATGTCTGAGTGACAATGCTGTTTTTGTACAAAGTCCAAACTGTAACCAACGCTATGGATGGCATCCTGCCACTGTATGTAAGATACCACCAGGTATTCAATCTCATACATTACTTTTTCTGTCGTATGAATCTTCTCATAGCGAATATAGCACACCTCCCTTTACGCAAAATCTATATAAAAATGATCAGTCAGTATGCAAAGAAGAATGTAGCCTGTCATGTTTCATATCCTTTTTTTTTCTAAGTTAGCTTACAAGTGGTCACGGAGGTCATGCTAAGACATCCTATCAGGGTCAACAGATTTGGTGAGGTGAAGGAAGATGTTACGCCCAGATTGTCCAGATATGTGGATTGCTTCTTGATAGCAATTAGCCTATTAACTGAAGAAAACTCTAACAACTAGATTTATTATGATCTAGATGTCTAGATCTGGCTCAATTAAGTCTATAAGGGTTGCTTTCTAAATACTCCTGCATGAAATGATAATCTTCCTTTTTTTTTTCTATATACAATTTATTTATACATATTTGTTTTTAGAAATCCATTCTAAATTTCTATGAAACATGTATGTATGTATGTTTTAAAAGTTGTTGTATATATATATATATATATTACATCGCGAACGCCGGTATGGACAGTATAGAGGGACTTCTTATGGTCCGACAGCTACGCTGGGCAGGGCACGTATCCCTTATGGGAGACGAACGTATGCCAAGGCAGTCTTTTCTGGTGAGCTAAAAGGTGGTCGACGTAACAGAGGCGCCCCACAGAAACGCTTCAAAGACCAGCTTAGGTGTCAACTTTCCTTGGCTGACATAGAAGAGAGCACCTGGCTGCATGCGGCGGCGGAACGAGACAGCTGGAGGTCACTCACGATACACATTTGAGACCAAAAGAAAATCTGCCGCCAAGGACAAACGCAGACGACGAAAAGAAAATCTAAACCGACCACCTGCGGACAATGGTTTTGCTTGCCCTGGATGTGGCAAAATATGTAGGTCACAGCTGGGACTGCACAGCCACGGGAAACACTGTATTCCTTACTAATCTTTGGATTCGAAGACAAGCCTATTATTATTAGAGAGAAAGAATAGTAAAAAAGAAAAAAGTAAAGTTCCCCTTTCAGACCTTGTGGTCTATGGGGCAGATGATAAAAGGTCAACTGATTCTGTGGCCATCGGTTAACGAGGGTGTCGTGGCCAGCACAACGACCAACAGCCTTTACTTTTCCCCAACTAATGTCAAGTACCCATTAGAGCTGGGTGAACTCAGAGGCGCCCAAGGATCCCGAAATAAAAATACCAGTCTTCACCAGGATTTGAACCCGTGACCCCCGGTTCAGTAGAGTACTGACAAATAAATCCATTAATAATGAATATATTTGTTAAAAATATGCGGATGAAAGGAAGCTTTAATTTTCAAGAAGGAAGTAACAAGGTCCTCTTGTGTATTAATTTCCTCAATGATTCAGTATTTGTATATCATCCAGTTATTTCAAGTTTCTTTAAAAATAAAAAGAAATTTGTGTTTGTTTTATCTCCTCAGGCTGCAATTTGAAAATATTCAACAATCAGGAATTTGCTGCTCTTTTGGCTCAGTCTGTTAACCAAGGCTTTGAGTCAGTTTACCAGCTGACACGAATGTGTACTATCAGGATGAGTTTTGTGAAAGGCTGGGGAGCTGAGTATAGGTAAATAGTACTGTACCCCATGGTTGCTAGAGATTTCATGATAGTGTCCACAAATGAGATTGGACCAAGCGCTCTGAGCATGCTATAAGCATGAAAGTAGCGCTATATAAAAGCTATAATAATAATAATAATAAAAAAGTGTAAATGGTTTATTTGGATGGAAAGAAAGAATTGATCAGAGACTTTATTTAAAGGATAAAATTTTAAAAAATAATCTAAAATTCATAATAATAAAAAAAAGCATTTGCATTTTCCTTTAGCTAACATAAAACATAATGAGCTCAATAAATGGTAAAAACACTTCTTTTAATATTGGTTTCTTTGGACTTTCTCTTTAGGATGCTGATTTTACTATTTACTATTAACTAAACCCATAAATGGTTATTAGTAGGCCAAATATACTTTTTCTTTCAGAAAGCCAAAATGATTTCATAATTTCTTCTTGGATAAATGAAGAACTAAAGAACTAAACTACTTTAGACACAAACATTTTGAAATGTATCACCTTCTTTGACAGTTCCTTAATTGAAGCTGAAAAAACACAGCTAAAGCATTAGCACTTACCTACAAACTCTTTCAATTCAACACCTAACATTTGATATTGTAGAGAGGAGCTTTTCTTTTGGTCAGCTTGCTGTTGATGTTTGAAAGATTTTTTAACCCTCTCTAAACATGCTCACATCAACCCTTTGCTCATCCATCTCTCTACAATGTTTCTAAACTACTGTGTATTTTGCAGGCGGCAGACAGTGACAAGTACACCAAGTTGGATTGAGATTCATTTAAATGGTCCTCTACAGTGGCTAGACAGAGTACTGACTCAAATGGGCTCCCCTGGACTGCCCTGTTCATCAATGTCATAAAGACTTCTCATTGTTGACTCCATATGTCAGTATTGATATGCAGGGATTGTGCTGCGCAGAGACAGACTCACAAATCGGCCAGCATGTTATTCTTCTAGAATGTATAAAAGCAAAACATTTCAATTTCCTTGTAGATTGTGTTTTTTTTTTATGTTTTTTTTTAAAGGAATAAATGTTTTGGTTCATTGTTGCAGCTGTGCAAGCATGTATTTTTATTCATTACATTTTAAGTTAATGATTTTAAACAGGTTTTTTGAAAAAATGTGTTTACTTTATTTCATTGCTCTGAACATATATTGCTGAAATTATTATGTTTCAAACTATTGGATTGCACCATAAAGACTGGATTTTCATGTTAACATTGGTACAAGAATTGTATTCTTATTTTGTAGAAATGTATTCATTTCAAGCGCGATAGAAGTTTAAACAAGTTTTAGTTGTAGCTTCATTTTAATCAAGTTTTAGTTCATTTTTTATTTTAGGGATATAAAAGTATTATGGAGGTGTTATATCGATTGTAACACATTTCATGGCTGTATAGAAAACAAAAACAAAACACCTTGTAAATGAGCAAATAAGCATCTTGTAAATGTATGGCCAATTTCCCTATACATTAGCCCTTTAGTTTTTTTTTTCAACTGTCCCTTGTTGACTCTGCACTTAATTTTTGCTTATGATAAATGTCTTTAATATCTAACAGACTAGATGAAGACCAGTTTCTGTTTCAATAACCAGTTTCAGTGAGAGTCTGTAGACAGGGCTTGGAACAATCTCTTTAGCATTTAAAACAGATCAAAAGAATTTCGGTTTCAGAAATAGGAAAATTGTATTCCTTGTTAAAATACCTCAGTTTGCAGTGCATGATTTGTTGAATATTTGTACAACACATTTTCTTGTAACAGTAGTGGCATTTTTAAAGCTCTTGGAGACAATAACGATAGGAATTGTGAATTTAGGTGATTCAATTATATGTGTGAATTTAATTTGTACTTCCAATTTAATATTGGATATTGTTATTATAATAGGTCTTTACACATGAGACTGGTAATATAGTAAAATTATACATTTTAATAGATTAGTTATTTCTGTACAGGATTTGTATATGTTGTTCTCATTTGAATACACATAATAGTCATTATTTGGTTATAATATTTGTGTGATGGTAAAATCCTTTTATTAAACCATGTTCAACACTGTGGCTTTGTGGCTCTTGTCATCACAGCAGATACAAAATATTTCTTATTAATGTAATATCAATCTTTATCTTGAAAATGCGTCTCCAAACTTTTGAGTTAACGATACTTAAATTCTTTGTTATTACATTTTGAAGCAGTAGCTTACTTGTTTGAATTTTCATATTCATATGTTTTTAATGCCCCTGCAGATTTTCTATAATTTTATGAGTAGCCAGTGTTTGAGTTCAGTGTTAATTTGTATATGATGTCTAAACCCCATCAGCATGTAAGTGTAGTGTACATTCAAAGCGTTGATATCATTTGTTGAAAAGAATTATACCAGTGAACAAAAAGTGTTTTTTTTTCGCTAAAGAAAAAACTTGTCGGGTAAACATTTGTTGTTTGTGTATTTTTTGTATTGGACTTTCTTGAAACCAGACTTTTGTGTCCACTGTGATAGCTCTATGTAACCGGTTTATAAAACAAAATGTTTCTTTATATATTCATTTTTTCAAGTTTTATTATTAGAAAAGAAGCAAACATTTTTCTACTGGGAATATAAAACACTTCTTGGGCCAATTGTAGCTGATATTCATCCACTTTTGTTCACTCCACCAATCATTTAAAACCTACATTTTTGTACTAGCTCCAGGTATGTGTCTGATGTTAGTCTTCTTGCTGCATTCACATAATTGTTACTTGTACTCATTAGGCCAACTCTACACATTTGCTGCATGCTACACTATCATCCTGACACATCATCATCTGGTTGTTTGCTATTGACAATTTTTCTTACACCTAGGTTTGACTGAAATACCCAACACATTACAGGTGTACAAATGTAGTCTTAGATAGAAATCTTTAGGGTCGATATCACTATATTAATATTATTATTTGTCTCTAAGTAAAAAAAAGTTTTATCTGAGTCAATACATTTGTTCATTCAGTCTTAAAACAATAAGTTGATGAGCTAATGTACATTTGTAAACATAAAGCTTTTGCGTGTTGCATTTATTAAAGATTTTTTTGAGTATCTTAGTGATCCAGCGGTATTGAGCAATAGTGCATCAATAGCCAAGTCATTTCAGTCAAAGTAAAAGCAGTTCAATGCATACAATAGATATATTTAATACTAATCCATTCAATTGCTTTTTTTTTTTTTTTAATTTTAACTAAAATAGTTGAAGATTTTTTTTTATGAATGGAACTTTTATTTTAAAATATTACCCTGCAATATCTTTACTGAGAGTTTATTCAATAGAATGAAAATTATGAATGTTTGTATTTTATGAACCAAGTTACAAGTTTGAGCTGATCATTATTATTTGAAGTGCTAGACATGACTTTCCTATTGCTCTTTTGGAAGCTAACATCAGCATAGTACTTGTTTTCATGACAAACACATTTGAATTTAGAACTATTATTCTAAACTATAGTAGTGCATATACACATTTATATCTGTACTGCTAATAAAAAGTCATTGAAAACAAGTTCATTCTAATATTTATTTTTATCATGTTTCAATAGATTCAAATGAAAATTTAAGTGTTTGTTTTATGTTGACAAATTAACTAACACTGTCCCTTTCTTCATCTGTATTTTTTCTATAATAGCTTTTTAAAATCTTGATCAGGAGAACAGTGCAATTGTGTCAAGTAGACTTGAGCAAGTGATTGTAATGATTAGCCATTTTACAACCTACTTAATTTATTCAACTTCAATGTTAACCAGAAAGTTTTGTTGATAGTGATGGTTGGCCTCTTGTCTCATTGCTCAGATTTCAAGAGTGCATAAGGTAGTTCCAAACTAAAGATGAACCATTTTGTGCTTGAAGCTAATGGAAAAACCATTCACAAGTTTTAGGTTGAATGTAGTAATTGAATCTCTTATTTCAATCCACCATGTGTAGAGTGATAGAAGAATTCTTTATTTTTAAAGGGCAGTGATTATTTCTAGTAATTTGTCAAGATTATTTGTATGAAGTAATCTTCCAACCTCTGTGTTCCACAAGATATTATCAGTCAATCTTGTATTTCCCACTGAGACATAAAGATCTAGCCCATACAACTGCTGTTCTGATAGGACACTGTAACTATACAAGACAGAAAAGCAGTGCAATCAGGCAAAGACAGAGCACTATAAATACAAAACATTTTTGTATATATTAGTCAAGCCTAGTAACAAGTATGAATGTTTTGTCTTTGTTAATTATATCATTATAGTATGAGTTTATTCATTATAGAAATGGAAACAGCAAGTTGTTGATGCAGATAATTAAGATCTCCTACTGCACTAACATAGTAAAAAAAACAATAAGACATTATCACTTTCACTTTGGCTTAATTGATCATCTCTTCCTTAGTGTAGTTCAATTCTAGTTAATTGTAGTCAATGTCAGTTCAACTGGTCATCATTGTGTAGTCCTTAATGTTTTGTCAGTTTTTTGTTTAGACTTACTTTATGACATATTCATCTCTCAAGTTATGAAATAAAATTAATTTAAACAACTCTAATTTTTATTATTTTTGTGAATCATTCATTTAGTGTTAGAAAGTTGCAATTGTGAAAAGGTCCAAATGATACAGAACAATCATGGTTGTTGACAAAGCAATAATTGGTAAATATTTTGCTGTACAAAAGATGTCTAGAGGGGGTCCTGGTTTCAAATTATGGGGATTTTAATTTCAGGATCTTTTGAGTCCACCCAGCTCTAGTGGGTACCTGACATTAGTTGTGGAAAAGTAAAGGCTGTTGGTCATTATCGGTAATAGATGACCTTTACATCATCTGCCCTTGAGATCACAAGGTCTGAAAGGGGATTTTACTTTTACAGATGTGTAGAAAGGACTAGTATCACTTAATGACTAAATTCAACTATCCACTGTAGAAAAAGGGGGTGAGAACCTTTATAAAGACAGCATTGTCACAAATTGCTCAACCATTTAAAAGAAAAAAACTGGCACACTTCACTAAAACTTTTCTTATCAAAAGTGCACTAGCACTATGCTCTAAACATTCACAGTATTTTCACATCTGTAAAACATCTTCAATCTGTGCAGAAGCAAGATAAAAGTTTTACTCTGCACAAAATCTAATTGCAATACGAAATAATATCTTAGTCACTTATAAGACTATTAAAAACATTCTTTTTATTCAATAAGGTAACAACTTTTCTTTACACCTTCAATTTACAATTTTTTGTGCATTTACTGAATCTAATGAAATAAACATAAAAAATTTACTCAATAAAACAAAAACTAATGGAATACACTGAATTATTTTAAAATAATAAAATGACAATTGAACACAAAAAAAACCAACCCTAAACAATGTTTTATTGGGTTTAAGTTTAATATACTAACATCCAGGACTTAACTAAATCCAACAGACTTTATTTACACTTCTCTTTGAGTGTAAAGTTACTATTTACATTACAGTTCAATCAACAGCTTACATAGTAAATACAAGTGAAAAAATAAATCACATTTGTAACAAGCAATGGACGATTCTATTACAACAAAGGGTCTTGTTTCAAGTCCCGGGTATTACAACTAAGATGATATTGTCTAAGCCAGTCAGTCTTTAGACATATGCCCTTTTTAAATGACAAAAATTGTCACTCATATCTATATCTGATGACACACTAGGGATACTGCTAGTAATCAGAGACTAACAGAAAAAAATATTATGTAGAGAAGACTAACTGTAATAATTCATAAGGCAATATATGTCAGACCTCCACTCTTTTTTATTTGTTCAAATAGAGAATTGTCTATTCTGCAATACATTTAAGACATAATGTCACAACAAGGACTCCATACGTTGCATAATTTTTCTACTTAGACTTGTCTAATGACAAACAATTAAGGGGCTAATTCTTTTCACTAACTGGGAGAATAAAAAACCAAACCATTCATAACACTGTTTTTCCCCAGTGGTCCATTCTAATTGACTTTAGAACTAACTTAAAGGATGATGTGTAAACACCAGTAGAGAAATGTTAGCACAACTGGTAGAGTGTCTGCATTTGAAAAACAAAAAAAAATAATGCTTTCTAAACAGTCTCTTATTATTAACAATGCATACATCAATTCAGTTCAATTGCTTGACTTTTCCCCCTAAGTTTTAATTTTTTAAATTTGTATGTTTGATAAGATGAAAACCCAAAGCCTCTTGATGATGCTTAAAACATTTCTGTGTTCTCTAAAGGGTTTATGTGAAGATACTTGGTTACAGTCAGAAATTTTAATGAAAAAGACTAACATCTTGGCAAAAAGACAGAGGAATGGAGAGAGATGGTCAACAGATCATGTGTGGTGCCCCAACAATGCAACAGACTGGTGACGGTGAAACAAAACGTAATGTTTAACCCAGTTCCCAGTTTGGTAGACACTACACATGACATTGTTACATTTGTCCTAGTTTGGTAGACACTACACATGACATTGTTACATTTGTCCTAGTTTGGTAGACACTGTACACATGACATTGTTATATTTGTCCCAGTTTGGTAGTTCTAGAGCAACTGATTGAACAAGTCTATTATCCTCTTGCAGATTTTCATTTGTCAGAACCAGTGTTAACATCCGCTCTTCTTAAGGTTGCCAAATATTAGGATATAAACTAAAACTAGAATCCTCAGAATTTTAATAGATAGCCTGCATCCAAAAAGCTCTAATAATTAGTGACACATTAGCTAGATTGTTCTGTAGTGGACACAGCAAGAACTTTGCTGTTATGTGGCTTATTTTCAGTTACTATTCCTTGCTCATCTAGTAATTTACTTTCAGATGTTGATGTGTTAACAGAGTTTAATTCTCTAACAGCAAAGCCTAGTCTGATTAGCTCATTGGCAATATCCATATCCTAGGGAAAACAAAAAAAAATTTACATTTTAATATAACAAAATAAAACTTAAGTCAATGTATGTCAAAGTAATAAAATTATCACAAAAAATATGTGAGCATCTCTTGTCAATCTTTGTTTCAATATTTTATCTGAATATGTTGTGAGCATCTCTAGTCAGTCTTAATTTATTTTAATAATATTATCTCTTAATAGGTACAGTTTTTTTCATTTCTATCGAACAGTGAAATAGGACCAGAGGACTTTAATTAATACACTGGAGTAAATTAAACTAAATAACTTTTTCTAATTTTATGGCATACTTTATCAATAAAATTTTGCAAATTGAAATACCTCTAGCATACAAGGGCCTTTTACACTAGTATTAATTTGTTTTAAAATAAAATTGACACTTGATAGTCTAAGTTATATAGTCTGGTTTAACCATGTTTTCAAAATATATGTCTGAGTTTTCTAATTCTAATAAGATCTTTAAATCTGCTGATTAGTTAATACTTTGGAATACTTTGAAAGTTAATTACCAGGGTTTAAAAAATATTTTTTTGGGGGGAGGGGTTCACATTGACAATAGAAATTTGGCTAATGGTTAGTAAAATTAATTTGAGATAGATTTTAACATGTATAGATCAGACATCAAATAGTTCTGAATGTAAACTAAGGTAACACACAAGGTACACAGTGGAAAGATGTATCCTCATTACTTAATATATCATAGAATGCAGCACTAATGATAAAAGCAATAAATAGCATGAAAAATAGAAAAATCTCCAGGATGTGATATCAATGAAAAGATCTATCTATTTTATTATATTATTTGATCCTAGATCTGGTTTGGTACCAATCCATTGGGCCTGGTATTATAATTATGAAATCTATAAAGGTGTCTATAAAAGATTTACAAATTATAATAGTATATATAATTATATTAGTCATCACAGTTTAGTTAAATAGTTAGTTAGATTTTGGTTATAAAACATACACAAAATTTAAAAAAAAAAAAAAAAAAAAAACAAACACCACCAGGACAAAGTTTGGTGAACTAAATGTGCAATCCATCACTATGATAAGAGCTTGAATACAGTTACATCATACAATAAATATTTCTCATCTTTGAGGTAAATCTGAACTAAATAAACACTTACATGACCCTGACTTTTGTCAATCAGCTTTAGTAAAGGCATTTGTCTTCCTGTACTGTCTACATCATATTTGACCATCTCAGCTGACAGAACCTTCCATTGTGCACAGTGAGTTAGATTTTCAAAACAAGTGATAGCTTCCTCAGACCACTGACCACCTGAAACAATTCATTTACAGAAATGCATATATTGAACAATACTAATGTACATTGTCTTCTTTAATAAACATAATGTAATTTTGAGTCCAAATATGTATTTTAAACTTGAGAGTACAAATGTATATGAGTCAGTTTTTTTTTTTAAGGACAACAAAATTTATTAGCTTGGTAGTTATAAATTTATATTTAAACATTGATCAAGTAAAAATGACATAATTACCAATATTTAAAAATGATTAGATTATGTGGTAAATTTTTTTTTCTAATCTTGGTTAGACATTGCATACCTGTATAACTAACACATATTCCTTCACATGTACTAACCTAGCAGTACATGTACATTAAAGACTTTAACTCTACTAAGTCATCCAAGCATAAGAAATTTGCCTTTATCTTAGTGTGGGAGTATTTTATTATATCAATTAAACTAACATACAAAATAATTAGATTTAAAAAATAGTGTCAGTATTTGCAAATACTGACACAAATAGTAGAAAGCCATATCTCTGACCAACCTCAGAATTGTCTTTAAGTATAAACATAGAACTGGATAACAAAATAAATCAAATCTAATCTTTAAATAGTTCCTGTTTGAACAAGGACTGGCTGGTAATGCTCATAAAGATTTGTTAATAATGTATTTTATATATATAGGTATGAATATTAAATTTAATTTTTTTTTTCGTATTCCTAGAATGTAGATATTCTAAATGAGTTAATCATACAAGTTTTTGAAATCAGAGATTTAAACAATAATTTTTTGTATAATATAAGTTGAGAAATGGAAAAACTTACCTTTCTTTTAACATTTAATGCATAAGCAGAAAACCCTCTAAAAAAAAATTTTTTTTAAACAAATCTATAATTACTTGTTATTAGGTTGCGAGTGACAAAGCAAGAGTCAACTTACCAACTGGTTGTACTGTGGCCAGCTTACACTCTATGGCTTGAGCAGGGAATTGGATGAAATCTGACCTGCGGTCAAATATATACTCTTTAAGTGTCCAGACTGTGAACATGACTATGATTTCAAATGTGTCTAAAAGCAGTTGTCTTACCTTAGTTTAAAAATGTTTTCTTTAAAGGCATAAGTATTATCGCCAAAATCAATAAAGTATAAGTCTACTTGTCCATCTTCTGACTCTCCCAGGACTTTAGCTCTATAATAGGTCAAATCATCCTCTTCAAATTGAGCAGCAACAAGGTCACCGGGTGTAATTTGTGTTACATAATAATTCTAAAATAGACATTAAATATGTAATGTATCATCATTGACATTGTGCAATCAAAAATTCATACAGCTTTGCTTTGTATTGTTTTCTCTCACATTTATCTATTTCTTGAAATAAAAATAGAGTGTATCCTTTTTCAAAAATCCTTTTTTTCTTCGGTATAAATTGTAGTTCTGTTACTTGCTTTATCAAATACTATTAAGATGGTTAGTTTTTGTTTTTTTTTTACTAATTATTAAATTTTTTTAAAAAGTGTATACAAGTCTTATGTTTGTTTTTCTTTTTACTTAAATTCAAACATATAGTGCTGTTTAAATTAATGCTGTTAAAATTAAGACTAAATAAAATTATACATTTACAATTTTTCACTACACAAAAAAGTCCTAAAGCTAGAGAGGGCTACTTAAACAAAATGGGAGTCTGTGTCTTAAAATAATGGAACTCTCCTGTTGCTAAGAACAACTGAAGTTGGTTAATGGTATCATCAACTAAAAAGTCAGCAAGCATCTGGTAGGAAAGGGAGTATATTCTGGTTCTAGCTACAAAATGGTAACTCAGGGGGGCATTACAAAGATTAAGGTTTTCTCATGACTATAGATTGTACACGTTTTTCTAGATCTAAATTTAGATCAAAAGGGATAAAAGTACAAAATGGAAAGATCATTTGTACACTGTGCTTTATTTGTACACTGTGTGTTGGTTCAATACTTTCACTGTGGACTCATTTATTCAATTTGGAACTGTCTTCAGTGAATTCTATTCAAATGGACTCACAGTAGGCCAGTGTGTTAGTATCAAACTACAACAAAAGTACAAGGCAGCATTATAGTCTGAATGCTTATTTTAATCCTCCTTATAAACAGTACCGATAACATTTACAACTGTACCAAAATACAAACTGAAAATGAAGTTTTTATCTATATTATCCATGTATCTCGTGTAAATTTTTTTTATATAAAAGTAATTTATATATAAAGAATATAAAGTAGTGATGTACCTGATACTACTTTTTTTTATATATGACCAGAGCCAAATTTAATTAAATAGTAAAAAACAAGATATCCGGCCAGGCCAGAGCTAGAGACCATCCTTGTTACTGAACATTTCGCAAAATTTTTAAACACTTATGTTTATAGTATTTATATTACTTTTTTTTACACTTTTATTTTAAACTCAATCACTAATTGATGAATTTAAGTTGATCAGCATTTATTAACAAATACCACAGACAATATCATGTAGGATGGAGGACATAGGGGATGTTCAACTCTGCTTCTGGAGATAGCCCCCACATCACTAGACAGTCAACTGGTCAGTATCACTTAGTTAAACAATTTAATATTGTTATAAACCCGGTGGTGGCAAAATTGGGGGTAGTGGCATGTGTAGTCAGCCGACAAAAATCGCCCCAGGCCAGATGAGCGGTCAAGCGTGACGAGCTACTACGGTCAGCCGAGACGCGTCTGGACAAGAAGGTTCGTGAACTATCACCGTCGTGAACAGAGCTCAGGAGCGTTACGAGAATCGTAGTCACCTGACCACCCAGAAAGGTCGAGCGGCGTTCGGTCCGGTTCGAGAAGGCCAGCAGGGACCCTATATAAAGAGCGAAGGTGTCGCATTCAAGACAGTCCGGAAAAAGGGGTTCAGAGCACGGTCGACTACAGCACAGTTCAGCGGTGTGGTTCTGTACGAAGCATTACGATGGTTCAGTGCGGGGTACTGTCAAGTACAGTTGAGACGGCTGGCGTCTTGATCTATGATCGAGTCCGGCACATCGAGCCCAAGTGTTTAAAGTCAGTCCTGAACTGTTGAACCCAGTGCAAGCCCGGAACGAGACGGAGAGACCAGTGCAAGAATTGATACCACGATACGGTGCTATTGGAGAGATAATTGTACAGTCTGTGATATGTGTTGCCAATTGTACTATATTGGCTGTTCTTTATTGACATTAAACTTTTACGTTACTTTGGAGCCCGAAGTTGTCAAGTTCTTTCAGTTGGTGGTGTATGGTGCAGTCTGGATAGTGAGATTTGTAACAGTATGTTAATTGATAACCCACTGTAACATCAAAGGTCCACAAACTATATAAAATGTGTCTACACCTTGACAGCCATTTCTGCTATCTAATGGGGTGGAAATGTATATATGTAAATAATGTCAATAATCTCTTTGCGTTCTAAAGTAGGATACCCTTTATTCACAGTTAGTGAGCTAAACTCACAACAACCATGAATAGTGAATTCATCTACCCTTCAACTAACCAGATACTCAACAGCTACTCTATGAGCAAGTTGACAGCCAGTCGCTATTTAAGTTAGAAGTTATATTTTAGTGTCTATGTGTGGTCCAGTATTTTGGTTACTCTCTACATTGTCATACAATTGTGATACTTGAAGGAGCTTATTTAGAGATTTCTTTTCATGAAGCAATATTTTATCTAGTTTAATAGATTGGTTATGAACTCACCAGTTTAGCTTCATCAGTTGTTACAAAGTCAGTAATATCTCGATGTATCTGTTCTAGTTGTAAAGCTTTAAACCCAACAACTTGAACCCAGAAGTGTCCAGGATGTTCAACAGCTGATACATAAATATTAACCAGTCCAGTCTAGATCAACAACAAAAAATAGAAATGTAACAAGAATACATTTTGTAAGTTAAAATGAAAATACTGACATCAAAGGATGCTTGATTTACCTGATCTAAGTCCTGGGGGAAAGATTCTTGTGGTTTATCCCAGAGGGTATCATCTATTGACAATAAGAAGTATATGATACAGCATCACTAATTTAAGATCTATACCATGAATACATTATTTAAAATGTGATTTATAATAAAAGAAAAAATGTATATACATTTTTATTTTAGAAAAATAACATCAACAGTCCTAAGATAGTTCTTCATTATACACATATTCAATCTGCAAAAATAAACCTTTTCTCTGAACAAAACTCACAATGTACATCTAAACATATTTTGAAACACTTCATCATTATTTCCAACTCATAATTTTTACATCCTGATTCACATAACCAAAATAACAACTGACCTGAGTTGACCTGTACAGACTTCAGATGGTGATGGCTAACATGGTTTTTACTGTTTCTCTCCTTACATCTTTTCTCTTCTAATGCATTTAATTTCTCTTCAATGATTTCCTAGAAGTAAACAAAATAAATCATTCAGCCTTGAACGCAAGAAATACAAAATTACTTTGATTAAATTCAAGTTGTGGGGTAAAAATAGCAGTCATTGGATGTAAACAACAAATAGATGTATGGACAAATAGACAGTGAAAGTCAAGACTAAGATATTACATTAACATTTATCTGAAATACTTTTTTCAATTTAAAGGAATGTGTTACCAAAGCTTTATCGATTTGTTGCCTGGATCCTGTCAGTTCTACAGCCCTCAGGTTGCTGGTAGTTTTAGTATCTTCTATTCTTTCTATAAACACCTTAGCACCACTAAGATGTGAGATTTCTCTAATAGATGTACCACCTTTACCTGTATACACACAGAGCATTGGATTTATTGACGCAACAATTATAAAGTAGTGCACTTATTCCTAAAACGTTTGAAGCACTGAATTGTATTTATAGACATAATGGAAATCATAGGTGCATTCAACACCTGCTCATTTTAAAGTTCAAATTTTAATCATTCCATAATTCATGTCTGCATAGAATTATTGGAAAACAGTCACAAGTGCTGTTCACTAAAGCTTAAGATATATGAAGTAAATTTAATAAAATATTACTTTATAATAAATATATTATATTTCTTTCTGTGTATTGATCATTTCCAGTAAAAAAAAAATATATATATAAATTAGCTTTTAAAAGCAACAACATTGCTTATCTTATAAATTAACTCTTTCTCTCCATAATTATTTTTTCACATTCTGATAGAATTCTTCATTTGGCTCATTACTATTTAACTATCCAGTTATGATTAAGCTTCAATAACTTTCTGTTGGTTATGAGAAAATGTTTTAGTTGGTATAGAGTTAAAGATAAATGCATGCTCTTTTTATATAACACAAAGTAAAGTTTATAAAATCAAATATTAATTTTAATAAATGAGGTCAAATCAACTATGGTATCGTCAAATAGGAGAGAAACAGTTAAAGAAGTTTCTTCAAAAGAGAAGATAATTATATCCTATGCATATCCATGTGTTAATCTACTCATGTATGTTAATTACAGACTAAGTCATTGGTTTTCCTGGCTGATTCAAGCAATGCTCTGATGGCCCTAGGGAAGTAGTACTTTAAAAAAAAACATTATCCAAAATACTGTATTTTTATGTTTTCATTTCATTAATGATAATTGGTTACGTTGTTCTCGCATGTACTCTAAACTAGACTTTGGTGGACAATTATTAGGAACGTTCAGATGGTGTTAATTTTGCAAAAGTTGATTTAATATTTTTTTTAATTTGATAGTGTCATTTCTTCAGCTATTAGTGGTTTTTTTTTAAAAGCTAACAGAACTACTCAATGATTATTTTTCCTATCTTTCCTAAAAAGCTCATAATCTCTATTGGAAATTACTGAATTTGAAATGCTAAGTTACTGTTCCTGCAATTATGTCTGGCTTTTATCTTGGTAATAAGATTTCCAAGTCTGCTGATCTGTTTCTAATGAAGCTTATTGCTTGGTTTATAAGATGCTATGGTATTACAGCCTGAACAAGTGGATGGGTCTGTTGTTTTAGATCAAACAGGAGTGCAGTTGGCTAGCAGTTGGTGAACTTGATTTCATATAGAGTTTAAGATGGTGTATAAGAAGTCTCTGCATCGTAGGACTCAAACAGTCCTGATGTAATCCACATGGTATTCAGTGCCATGATGCATCTTTCTATTAAAACTACCAAGTAAAAGGACTAAGAATATAGACCTTCAAATTGTAAGTCATTTTCTATTACCATCTTCACAAAAATGTTTTCTAATAGATCAGAAAGAGTAAACTATTGTCTCTCATTTAATTAAGTACTTGCTACTAGTTTACATAAAGAAAAGAAGGACTATAAGCAGTTCAGGTTTAATATTAGCGATAAAAAATAATTGTTAGCTTATTAACATTTTTCAATTTTTGATAGATTTAGTTAAGACATTTACAAAACAAATATTTATTTTATATTACCCTTTAAAAATATTGATTAATATCACATAAAAGCAATTAGAAAAAGATTATTTGCAATGTCTTATAGTCCATGTATTCTACCTATTATAGCTCCAATAGAATAGCTGGGCACTTGTATTTGCTCTGTAAGAACTTCTGGGATACTGGTGATGATCTAAGAAAACACAATATGCAGATAACCTTTGTACAAGGACTGGAATTAGTTATTACCATAGATCTCTAGGCACTCTTAATACTGCATTACACGCAGAAAATGAATAGATTGAAAAAAAAAAAAAGATTTAAAATGTCAGCTTACCTGGTAAACCATTAGCTCTGCTTGTTGTGCACATTCAGGGCTGCCTTGTATAGACAAAGTACGGGCTGATAGGTTGTTGCTAGAGTTATCACCATTCTGAGACTTCTCTTTAAAATGTAACCTGGCTCCAGTCTCTTTCTGAATCTTCAAATAAATGCATTAACCTTAATGAATTATTCAAAGTTTGGTATCTGATAATGCTTATTCATAGTTATAAAAGTTCCAAAGAACTTATTATGATATGACAGTTAAGAGTAAAAATATTATTGCTAAAATAAAAATTTAATAAAAAAAATAAATGTTTAAATTATAATTTTTCTATCAGCTGATACCAGGAAAACAAAACCAATGAGTTTGTACTTTTACTAACACTTTGGCTAGCAAAAGGTTCAGTCATATTTTAAATCAAATCACTGTTGAAAACCATCAATAACACAATGGAAGGAGCATAAAGAAAGGGTCTTCCAAAGAAAAGCTGGTTGGAAAATATAAAAGAATGGACCAACCTCTATGTAGATATTCTTCTAAGGGCAGCCGCTGACTGGGAAAAGTGTATGAAAAGTGGTCATGTAACCCCTACCATGTAATTCAAGGGAAAGATGATGATGATCAGCAGAAAGAAATTCAGAATAGAATAATTTTGTTTACTTGTTCATTTTTAAAAAAAATAATATTTAGTATTCAAAGAGTTGTTTTCAGTCAGTTTCATTTTTTTTTAATCCTAAAAATGTTAAAATCCAAAATTAGTGTGCCATTATCAATTTTCACAACATTGAATTGGACCTTTAGGCAACTTGCAGAACAGAGAAATATAAGAATAATTAATATAATAAATATTGTACAATCATTGGAATACATGCTAAAGGTTAAATTCTGAAGTTGTTACAATTATTCTTGGTCTACTCTAAATTAAATACATATACATTTAGTAGTTTCATTACTTGTTTGATGGTAGCACCTTGCCGACCAATGATAGCACCAACAGCTTTAGGGGGTACAGACACATCTATGACAACAGTACGTGATGTAACTATTTTTTTATCATCATAGGACTCCTCATCTAAAGACAAAGAAACCAAAGGACATAAGAATGAAAAATATTTATATTAAAATGAAAATGTGAATTTCTGAGATTAAAAAAAAGTAAGTCTTTATCTAACATCATAGACATATTATGAAAAAAAAAATTGTTTCCTTTAATAATTAAAAGTATCAATTATAAATTTCCATATATGTAAAAGATGAATATGTTTTCATATAAAAAAAAATATATAGTGTTATCCTTTTATATTCAACTACATAAAATCATAAGTAGACTATTTCTGTCTGATATATGATAGCACAAGGTAAAAATAATGACAAATAATTTCTCCAAATTAGTTTTTTTTTATATTAATATTTGTCTAGATCTATATGCCAGTTCATCTGTTTATTTATTAATAAACCTGATACCTGAATATCTTCGTTTATAAAGCCAATACAGCAGCATAATACTTGTGGGCATAGCTAGAGCAAAAGTTATCTTCGTTAGTCTGCTTAAATGCAGCATAGTCAATCTTGTGTTTTCAGCTGATTCTGCACAAAAAACAAAACAAAACAAAAATAACAGTAACAAATGTGAAATGAAAACTGATGAAAAATTTAAGAAAGCTTACAACTTAATCTAGATCTGATCAAGAATTTCTAGACTCTAAATCAATTTATCTCCTCTCTCTATATATACCGGTAGTTATATAGATCTATGTGGGGACGACACAAATAGGGATAATCATAAGAGTAATCATCTTACTATTCTTACATAGCTAACACAGGAGCTAGGCAAGCGGTCAACCGTGACCAGTAGTGACATGGCAAAGCTTCAGGAAAGATCTGTGTTGTGAACACTACTCATGCCCTCCATGTCGGATATGGTCATGTGATCATCCAGAATAGAACAAATGAGGCGTTTGGGAACCCAATTATATACTATATAAAGACGAGCAACGTGTCAGATTTAAGTCACTTAACAATTTCAGGATTCATGATCAAGGAACCCATGATTCAAGATCCAGTCTGGTACTGTGAGTCCAGTCTGAGCTTTGTCTAGAACATTTGAATGATTGAATCCAGTAGGCCTACAAGGCGGAAAAGCCAGTATTATATAGCTTGGTACAGCAGTACAAATATCAGTATGTTATCTACAGTGAACGTGAAGCATTTTTACTGTTTACAGTAACAGTAGTACATACTAGTTTACTAGTACTAGTAACTACTAAACTAGATCTAGACAGCAATAGTATTCTCTCTCATCTATCAGTCACTTAAATTAAATTAAATGTAATTCAGTAATTTTCATGCTGCCTAACTAAAATTCTAAAATATAACTATAAAAAATAACTAATTATAACATAACTAATTAATACTATTATAATAATAATTGCATCAAATGATTAACATAGATATTACTAATATTAGATAGATCTAGATCTATCTAGATCATAGATGTAGATCAGTGGTTCCCAAACTTTTTTTGTCTCGTGGACCCATTGACATGTTTTCTGGTTTTCCGTGGACCCCCTGTTTAAGTTATCTTAAATTTTTCTAAAATTCATCATTTTCAAATTGCACATTTTGTTTAAATAATTTCCAACCAGTGACATGAGGAGTGAAAAAGTAATTAAAAACTACATTCATTTTCAGTTAAATTCATTTTTTTTTACTATAAATATATTAACAAATTTGAAATTTAAACCCATTATGTAACAGTTAATATGAATCGTTTACTATCACTAAACACATTGGAAACTTTTTGTTTTTAAAGGTTTGCAAGCTCGACTTCCATTGCTAGGGAGATTATTTTTCATATTGAGATTCGTTGTTTTAGTAAAAGGTTTCACAAAAAGCTGTTTTTCGTGGATTTCTTGAGCCATAATAATTTGAATAAAAAAATAACATCATTACCAGACAAGGTTGACTCAGCCAGCTGTGTAGAGAAATATATTGTTTGCAGAAATATGTTGTTTGCAAAGACTTACATTAGAAGGAAGAAATATTTAGCTATATTCCAACAGAGCTCTAGAAGTTAGTGAACTCTTTTACAATAACAGAGTTTTCATGGATTGTTCTCAGAAAGCCACCACAAACGAAGGAGCTGGAATACTTATTGAATGGCCCAATGGAGAAAAAATAATTAAAAAATTAAGATCATTATAACTAATGAGCTCTATGACAACCACAGAGAAGAAATAGGAGCACTGCATCATAAGAAATGGCACATTAACACTCTCTTGTTTGACAAGGAAGTAATGAAGTTCAATTTCAAATACTTAACGCTGTACAGTCTTCCTTTCTTTTTGTTAAAGTTATAACTTATAACTAGACAAAACTACACTATGCAAATATAGTTATAAAATTAAATATAACAATTTTTCACACATACAATACATCATGCACTCCTTTGTGCTGAGAATTAGTTCTGCTGTAATTTGGTCCTTTCCTGGTGCTTTGTGATTCAACTGATGAATGTTCTTGTCATTTTCTCTTCACATCTGAGAAAGTAATTGCATATTTCTCATAACTGCGTTGATAACAAATTGAAGATATTCCTGCAATCAAGATCTACTACTGCTCCATTTGTTGCTACTGATATAATAGTTACAGGGTTTGCTTTTTCTTCGAACGATTGCTTCAAAACTTCAAATGTGTTCGACTTTCTTGTCAATTATCAGTTTTCACAAAACGAAATTTTGTCGTGAATTTCTTCATCCATAAATAAACGAACATGTGCCCAAAAAAATGCTTCATGACAGGAATAACTCGGTTCATATATAGACCTTTGAACTATTTGTTGCTTAGAAGAATTCTTAGCAAATATCAGATGCAGGTTTGTGTACAAAATAGTTTTAAAAACTTCAGCGGCTGGCTAAATCATTCATTTTTTTTCACCAATTGTATGTCATTTTCATAAATTTGCAAGATATTTTAAGACACAGCAAACCATTATATTTTCCTTAAAATTTGAAAACAAATATTTTTTCAATTGTAGAACTTTTCTCAACTTAATCATGGAGTGTTCAATAGTTTTTCAAATCTTATCAGGGTGGCTTTGTCTCCAACGATCCTCCAGCTTAGGTGGTTTCATGGTGTCATTAGGCCTACATAAAATGTTAAATAAAAGACACATCTAATAGGCAATATAAGTTTGACGAGAAAAGAATTTAAAAAATTTTGAAAATTAACACCACCGTCTATTTTATATTTAGACTCAGCCATGCTAAATATTAGTTATCTCTAGACCAAATTGAGCTATTTAAATGAGGTATTAAAATTTAAAATATGTTTTTCATGCCTATAGCGTTTGTATATTTAATGGCCTACCTATAATAAAGTATAAATAATGTATTTTTGTATGATATAATACTATAGCTAGGTGATTCCATTAATATGAGATTTATATAAAAACTCAATTAAATTCCTTCTTAAATGAGATCCACTCTCGTGGACCCCCATTTGGATGTCATAGACCCCCAATTCTTTTTTTCCCTTTCGTGGACCCCCTGGTCCTGGAAGTCCTCGTGGACCCCTGGGGGTCCATATGGACCACTTTGAGAATCACTGATGTAGATGATTATCAAATTATCAGCTAAAAAAATTACTTATTGTCCACTTTACAATGAATAATGAATTATAAATATTATTTTATGATCATGATGTGACACTGACAGTGACACTACCAGTTAGTACTAGACTCTATACCTAGTGACAGTCACTCACTGACAGTGAAGTCACTCAGTCAGTTCAGTCACAATGACTGAATGAGTAGTGAATGAGACAGTCACAATGAGTGACAATGCCGTTTAAGTACTTTAAGTTTAAGTCGGAATAGATCTAAATTCTAAGGCTAAGCCGCGATAAGGAAAATAGAATATAACAGAAATAATAATTTTCAACAGTTTTCCTTACCTTTACTAGCCTTTAACTTTAGACTTAGATCTAGATCATACAATCTATATAGATCTAGACTTTAGATCTAGAATCTAGACTGTCTAGAACTATATACATCTAGATCTAGATCTAGTAATAGTATCTAGATTTCGACTAGATTCTAGATCTACAATAACAATCTAATCTTAATCTAGACTAGACTCTAGATCTAGAATAGATCTACTATCATCTACTAGATCTATGATCTATATCTAGACTAGATCTCTAGACCTAGTAGATCTATATCTATCTACACTGTCTTCAAGCTAAACTGGCTAAAGATTTAGAATTTAGATCTAGATCTATTAGATTCTAATCTAGATTTGATCGTGGTACCAATTTTTTAGGACACAAAAGAATAAGTTGACATTTGTCTATCCACACGTATGCGGTACAACCATAATAGATCTAGATCAGGCATGTCAAACTGGGTGTTCGGGGGCCTCATGCGGCCCGCGACCACCTTGCATGCGGCCCGTTTGGCCACCTATACACAAATATAAATAATGTTACACAATTACAATGGAAAACAAGAGATGACATGCTACTGAATGGAAAAATAGTATTTGTTTAACTGAACAACGAGGGTGAGTCTGCAGTGAAAGCAAGCTACATTTAGTCAAACTTAATTTCAAGCCATTTCAAATCATTTTATAAATGTGATTTTATAAAGGAGTGTTTCGTTAAAGCCGAAGTCATTTATTCAGAAAAAAGGAGAAAGCATTCAAAGAAATAGCGTTAACTAGTGACACTGTTGCAGATAGAATAAATGGCATGTCAGTAAGCTTGCTTGAACAATTAAGAACTACAGAGCTGATTTTGAATATTTTTCATTGGGTCTCTATGAGTCAACTAATGTAGCGGGTGTAGCACAGTTGGATATATTTATAAGGGTCTTTAATAGGAATTTTGACATATACCAGGAACTATCTGAGTTCTGTTCTATGCATAACAAGCGAAGATTTTTTTTGGAGAAAAGACAGGAGGTGAAAATGCAGTACAATTTATCTTTGGTAAAGCCATAAAGTTATGGCGCACCAACCATGAAATGAAATGGTTTTGATGCAAAGTTACTTGCAAAAGTAAGTAAGTAAGTAAGCTAATTTTAAATTTGCTCATTTTCAGTGCATCATTATTATTAGTATTATTATAGCTTTTTTTAAAGCGCTACTTTCATGCTTATAACATGCACGGAGCGCTTTGGTCCAATCTCATTTGTGGACCAGTGGGGGAAGGGGGCATCTAGGAGTTGGTTTTCCGTACTGCCATTAGGCGCTCTGCTCGAGTCGGGTGTCGAACATCGAACCTCCTTCTAGGTAGCCAAGCCAAGTTCAAGCGCACTTAGCCTCTCGATCACGCGATTTGATTTGATTTTGAAAATGCTGCTGGAAATGTGCAACTAGGGCTGATAGAATACAAGTTTCTTAGTTGAAATCGAAGAATATTGAAATGGCTGTGCCATAATTTTACAGTCATTTACCCTGAAAGGTTAGTTAAATTTCGGAAATTTGCAGCTAGAATTCTAGCTATTTTTCCATGCACTGGTCTCTGTGAGCAGTTCTTTTCCATAATAAAAGCTATTAAAACACCTCACCGTTCGAGATTATCTGATCAAACTTTGTCATCTGTGTTGAAAGCGTCAGTGGAAAGCTTCAACCTGACATTAATAAAATGGTATCCAGAAAAGATGTCAAGCATCAGGAGAAAGAAAATAATGCGTAATCATAGTAGTTTTTAATTAACCAATAGTACTACAGATTTAGCTAAGGGACATGTATGCCATTAATTATTATATTATACTGTATCATTTCTAATTTACATAAAACTAGTAGGCTGTTTCACAACTGATTTTTTGCTGCGGCCCCTCATGTCATAGTAAGTTATCTATGTGGCCCATATACCTTAATGAGTTTGACATGCCTGATCTAGATATAGATCTAGATACATGCCAGTCTATGGGTCAGGGGCGTAGCTAGGGATTCGGGGGCACGGGGGGGGGGATTGACCTCTTTGGGGGCCCCTTGCATTTTGGTATTCGACATATGACATGACATAATGTACGCAAAAATATATACGCCCAAGATCAAATTGGTTCAGTATATCAGTAAACATAACAAAAAAAATATCATTAAGACTCTTTTTATAAATAATACCGTTGTTTATTAGCTAAATAATGCACACGTGACAATTCTAAGTTCATATCGCTTCACGTCGTGCATTCTGTACAGCAAAGACATCTATAACATCATCTACACCGATACTTTCTAGTATTTGTGACTTCACTGACATTAAAGCCATGATAAGCCTTTCGTGCGTCATTGTGCTCCTGGGATAGTTTTTGATGAACTTGAGCTTTGAGAATGACAAAATGGAATTGGCATGAGTTAGCGGTATTCGGAGGAGGTTGCAAGGCTTGAGCACACGTTATTACCATATGAAGCCCGTTTCCGCAATATGTCTATAGTGGATCGTATTACTGGTTTGTTGATCAAAACTGCTCGTACATCAATGACATCAGTGAACAAGCGATTTGCCATTTATTTCATCATACAAACAGGAAAAAGTAATAAAGTTTGTCATAAGCGTGTCATCATCCAACAGGTGTCTTGGTTCAAAAAGAAACCCAAAGGTATACATTTTTTCCAGCCTTTGTAATCTGTCCTTCATCCCCATTTGAAATCTGTCCAGCACTTCTGTCGCAACACGTTTGAAACGCAGTTCTATTGACAGTCCTACATTAGAACTCAATTTTCCATAAAGTCTTTTCTTTCTTCTGGTTGTTTTAATTACAGGAAATCCATAGTATTCACTACCTTCTTTTGCTTTTTCGTTGGATTGGGTGATCAGTTTCGTCAGTTTCTCGTCATTTTGCAGAAAGCATGCTCCGATAAGCATCACAACTGCTAATGAGTAGAAGACTCAATGCAAGTGACAATGAGAGACAATGAACTGAAAAATATGAATCCATTCAAGCTTTAAAGCTCAACTTAGAGATCATGGACTGTTTGGTGGATCTTAAAATAACGACTGCAAGTAAACTATGTATGTATAGTTAATCTTGTGTTTCTGATTTGTCTTTTCATTGCCGTCAATTAATCATCTGTTCTTAAACCAACTGATCAAAAACTATTGAAACCATCGGTAACTGAAAATGCAGAGACATTACTCAACGAACGACAGATGAAAAGCAAAGTGAAATACGATGCAAAAGCAAGACTACCTAAAGATTACTCTGTGAAAGTTCGTCTAGAACAAACATGGCAGAAAGTAGTTCTCATTAAAAAAAAACATTCCTTAACCAAATCTTACATCATAAACAAACAATGGGAAAACATACAGTAGAAATCAACGCTTTTTGAACAATGGTTTCGATCACGATATCTTTGAGTACAATGATACCGATGAAGGCAACGAACAGTAAACTGTTAGAACAAACGAAACAGACAGTTATAGACCAACGTCTAGAAAACCTGTTGTGCCAGTCAAGACAACCAGAAGTGGTCGAAATGTTTAAGTTCCTAGTAGATATCAGTTTAAGAACTTTAATAGGAAGGATGTGATAATAACTTGACAGACGGCCACTCACTGTGGCTTTGTTATCATAGGTTTAACCAATGCACCACGCTGTTTTGTAGCCCCACCCTGGTCAACCCGAATAATGGACAATTCTAGCAATATTAAGAATAATAATTATTAAGAATACGCTGTATATCATACAGTTTTATTCGTGGCCTGTGGCGGCCTTAGGGAGTGGCAAGTGGGGCAGCCGCCCCAGGCTCCGCGTTTGAGGGGGCCCCGCGATCGCAGATTTTATTGTCACAAACTTGATCACCACATATTTTCCTAATACAAGCCGATTGGATGTCGATGTTTTCTATACGAAATAAAATATTTGAATTTGTTGCTTCCGTCTATTTGTTTTTTTCCCAATAAGCTATGACCATGAGAGTAATTTTTAAACTTTTGTTTAAAGTTGAAAGAATTTTCTTTATGCAGAACAATGACTATACAGTATACTCATTAGCAGTTGTGATGCTTATCGGAGCATGCTTTCTGCAAAATGACGAGAAACTGACGAAACTGATCACCCAATCCAACGAAAAAGCAAAAGAAGGTAGTGAATACTATGGATTTCCTGTAATTAAAACAACCAGAAGAAAGAAAAGACAGCGCCTAAGGGGGGCCCCGCGCTGGGAGATTTTATTGTCACCAACTTCGAAAACTAAATGAGTGGTCATAAACAAGGACTTGCTACTCAATATTTTCCCAGTATACCAATATACCAATTGCTATTGCTATATATATATATATTTATTTATTTATTTCGAAATACCGTTTTGTTTCGGTAAAGACAGACGAGTCTTAGAGGCTATCATCGTTTAACGTTCACAATAAAAACACATAAGTAGAAGCAACCATTCCTAATCGTTTCGACGTCTAATCGGATTTTATTTGGAAAATGCGTAGTGATAAAGTTTGAACTACTTTTTGCATTATGAAAAATTGTATATGAAAAATACATTTGTAGTAACAATAATGGAACTTTTGACCAATTGGAGTACGAAAAACAATGTAAAGAAAATAAGGAAAGCATTCCAAATCAAGGACACTCAAATGTATTTGACAAATACAGATTAATGAACAAAATATCGGCATTCAACGAAAACATTGACAATATGGACTCATGCCTCATCAGATTTGAAGAAATAGCTACAACATCTGGTCTACCAGAAGCACAGTGGTCGAGCTCACTCCTCAGCCTCTTGACTGGCAAAGCTGTCGAAATTTGCTCCCAACTGTCCATAAATGAACGCAACACTTACTCCGATATTAAAGAAGCTCTACTGCGCCAATATGGAGCAACTTCAGCCAACTATAGAAAGAAATTTTACAACGAAAGGCCACAGCAAAACGATGATCCTCAAATTTTTGTAGCTAATATGTCAATGTGGTTTGACAGATGGATATCTTTAGCCAAAATAGAAGAAAGTTACCAAGCTCTTCGGCAACATATCATTATTGACAACATCACACATGCTCACTCAGAAGATATTCAATCATATATTATTGAGAGAAATCCCACTGATATCCAGACATTAACCAAGATCATAAGACAATATAAGGCAGCCTATCCAAACAAGTCAGTCAAACCATCAGTTGAAGAAAATTTTGTTTGCTTTGCTCAAGACCAAAATACCAGATATAAGCAAGATAACAAAAATAAAATGCAACAAATGTCACAAACTAAGGCATTTCACTTATCAATGCCGCAGCAGAACCACAGAATGTTCCTATTGCCATAAAAAGGGTCACCAAACTCATGAATGTTGGAAAAAACAATCAGTCTCCAGAGATCAAAATTTTGATAGGCCCACATACCAACTCAAAGATACAGCAATAAAGAACAATATTATGTCAACAAATCACCTGGCAATTATAGACCAGATAACAAACCTCGCTACAAAAATCATTCACAAGACTCCAGACCACAATATGTACCAAACAGAAGCTCATATAATAGAAGCTATTCCAATGAGCATTCAACAATGACAGTCATTGCAAAGTCAAATGGTCTCAAATTTTATCCAGGCTTTGTAGGAGACAAGAAGGTGGAAGTTTTACGCGACACCGGAAGCACGTCCACATTAGTACATGAACGTTTCGTCCACGCAAACCGTTTCACAGGCAACCATGTACAAGCCACTGCCTTCAACGGAACTGTCAGCAACTTACCCGAAGCCATTATATATGTCACTACACCATTCTTCAGTGGTCAAACAAAAGCCTTAGTAACACCAAACTTACCAGTGGACCTAATAATTGGAAACATAGAGGGAGTTAAAGAATGCACTCCTCAAGAACTCGTTGAATGGACAAATGCCATAGAGCAAGGTCAAAAATGTTTGGCAGTGATTACCAGATCTATGTCCAGACAACAAGAACATTTGGCACCTGAACAAGTTAGCCAAAATAATCACATGGCTACCACAGATACTCAAGTTATGCAGAATGTAACAGAACCAGTTACCAGTTCACTAGCCAGCAACAATCAAGAGTTCGAACATCCAACATGGACACCCCTATTCACAACAAGCCCATCCCTACCAGTCATAAGTCCACCTCCAATTCCCGAATGTCCATCGTTGAACTTTGAAGAGCAAGATTATATGTCCAGAGTCTTCAACAATACAAGAACTCTAACTGACCTAGCCGAAATGAGTCAAGACAATTCATACTCCAGACATGAAGAACTCAAGAAAGATGAATGTGACACGAAACAAAAAGAAATAAAAGATGATACAAATGATACAGATCCACAAGAAGATACAATAGAATCAAATGAACAAAAGAATGATATAAATGAAGCAAAGATTGAACCAGATCACAAGACAAGAATAGATTACATTGAACCTATGACTCAAAACTCAAGCAAGTCAACATGTCCAGACCAAACCACTACTTGTTCATCCCCACCTGCCAGTACATGCCCATCCCTAACTGAAACTACATGCCCACCCATACCCAGTACTTGTTTATCTCCAATCACTAATGATGAATCCATGCCTCAAGACATGAACAAGGCTACATCTACTTCAATATCCAACACTACTATGACAAGTATAGACAATCCCTGCCACAATCAAGACAAGTCTTATCAATCAGGTCAAGAAGCAGAAACCAAAGAAGTTTGTCTCATATTTAGTTCAAGTACACCAGACAAAAAGAAAATAGTGCAACATGACTTTATTACTGATACAAGTATTGCTCAATTAAAAGAATGTAAGTCAACTAAAAAAGACAGTTCAACCATGAACATTAAAAGTCAAAGAATTCTATATGAACACATGAAACTCAGACAATTTAAACCAGGAGACAAAGTATGTCTAATGTAACAAGCTGTTCTACAAATGGCAAGGTCCATTCACTATCATGTGAAAAATTTCAAACTTACTCTATGAAATCAAAATCAACAAGTACACCAGACTACTTCATGTTCACATGCTCGAACATTATTATGAATCAGATGAAGAGGACTCCATTGCAGAAGTCCGACACGTCACATGTCCAGCAACTATTCCTGAAGAAGAAGAAACATCATCAACACCCATTCCTGAGATAGATGTTTCATTGCCAGCATCTCAAGTTGACAGTCAAAAAGTCATCACACTGGATGACATCACAAAACCATTGAAAGGCATTGTCATACCCAGAGAGCATACTAAACTCTCTACAAGTGTTCCTGACACGTTCCCAGTCCTATACATTGACTGTTATCCAGAAAGCAGCAGCATGAACCGTGAAGTTAACTCCGCAACCAGCAACATGAACATTGACAGCAAATCAGAAGGCAACAATGAGGACAACATATATCATCACCCTCCATTCACTCAATGGACAGATTTTCTTCGAAAAGAAACAAATGAACTTTTCAAACATTGCTGTATTGACAGCTTGAACTTCAACATGTTCAGTCATTGCTCTATCGGACATTCTTACACAGAGCATTTTACTAACATTATCATACAGCATCAACGCGCATCAAACAGAAAACTGAGTTTTGGTATCGGACAGTTCATATTTTTGCCAAACTCAAACGCGGTTCAAACAGACATTATTTGTGTGCTCAACACAAGATGGAGACAACAGCTTCACAAACTGAAAGACCTCTTCTTCAAATTTAGACAATGCACACGCACAACCATGATGGCAACTCTGAAGATTTTTTGAACGCCATACTTACATTCTTCATATGTACTATAGTTATTATGTGCAATTTGCCTCAATATCATTCATACTCGTCCAGGAAGAAGTTGTGTCTAATTAATAAATAATTTTATCTTCACATTATTTCCACAGGTGTACCATATCAGTTTTGTTAACATGTATTTCATTTCAATATCAAGTATCATAGAGAGAAGTCACTCATTCAAGATTTAATTTCCAATTACTTTATGTTTTATTACATATTATGCCTTGTAAATTTTTGCTGTTGTTCATGACAAACATTGTCTCATACTATTGTATTTTTCCTATTCATGCATTCAATCTTGAGTTTAATAGGCATTTATTTGGTTGAAATATTTATTACCAAGTCATCAATAATTTTGTTCTCATATACATGACATAACATTTGAATATTTTTTTTTCTTGTATGCAAGTTGACACATTATTTTTCAAAACAGTGTGATGTATTGCCTCAACCATTTTTCTATATTCTCATGTATGGTATTTTGTGTCCATTTTTAAACATTTGTTTACTACTATGTAAGCATTTATATTACCATACAAATGCTAGATGGAGAGGGGGGTAATATGTCACATATGCCATTCTAGGTTTATCTGTATATTTCATATTTAATAAGAACATGTGCGCAAATATAAATCTGGGTTTTTAACTGTACCTCGGATTTACCCGGTACCTATTTAAAGCTTGTCATCAGACATCATGATTCAAATCCATTGGTTAGTTTGAATATAAAGACATTTTAAAATAGCGGGCAAAAAGAGTGCGCCAAAGGAGTCTATGTGAAATTGTTCTTGAATGCAGATGTGTTTTTAGTAGTTCTGAATTTAAAGAAAGATGCCTTTGTTCTGCATTTTATTTTATTGAAATATATTCTGTACATAGCTGTACTTATGTTAAGTTTAAATAAAGTTCCTGTGTTATTAATTCAACGAAGCATTACTCTATTTGAATCCTAGATCGTCTTTGTTCAAATCTATATATTATTTCTCAAAGAATTAGGTCAGACAACAACAACAACAACGAGTAAATAGGGAAGATCCCATGGCGCACGCACCACGGTGTGCATGGACCCAATCCGCACCGCACTATTTCATTCACAAAATAGCATAGACATAAAGAAATCAATAGACCGGGAAAAGGAAGTAGCTTCCTGTAACTTGAAAACACATGTATATATATATCTACTATTGAATTATGATTTCTAAATTATGAAAAAAAGAAAAAAAATTGCATGATCCTCAGTCTTAGAGATTAAACACAATTTAAAGA
>JADKLZ010079391.1:8226217-8240611 GCA_021533235.1 Biomphalaria straminea
TAAAATTATGTCAGTAAAAATACACTTAAATCTATCGCCAGCTTACATTATTGTGTTGTCTTTTTTGTATTTGCATGTTAAAAGTTTATTATCATGTATTATTGCTACTTTACTTTTTAGATTTCAATCCTGAAATGTCTCTAAATTTAATGATTTACCCAATGAAAAATGTGAATATTATTTTGTTACAAATCTCAAGGCTCTATTTTTCTTTTTTTTTTTTTTTAAGTTTCTTTGTTTTGTTAAGTTTATGGAATCAATCAGATGACTCATATTCTTTTATTGGTCTAAACAAAGTTAAAAAACATTTAAATTTGTGTGTTCTTGTTTTTAATGTGTAAACACTTCTTTTATTAACCACTAGTCGACCGGCGGCATAGCATACGCCGCTATTTTCCAGGGCAGGCCTTAGGCACTGCAACATATGCGACCGCAGTGAGTCCCGCACTTTCATTGGACCCGTGCTAATTTTTTAGGTGTATAAATTATTAAATTAAGTTACATGAAGTTAATTCCTTTTTCCAGTCTATATTTATTTATGTCTATGCTATTTTGTGAATGAAAAGAGTGCGGATTGGGATACACCATTTTCATTCACACCTTGCTGCGCCATTGGATCTTCCCATTTACTTGTTATAAGTGAATTCATGAATAAAAAATACTACAACATATGCGACCACAGTGGGTCCCGAACTTTCTTTGGACCCGTGCTAATTTTTAGGTGTATAAATTATTAAATTGAACCATTTTATAAAACATAACAGATTTCCCGCGGCCTCTTAATTTACCAGGAGCCCCCTGGAAATCTCCTGAAATGTTATTAAATGCTATGCCGCCGGTCGAAAAAGTCCTGGAAATTTCCGGACATTATTAAAATCTTTTTAAAGTAAAAAAAAATTATGCTATGCTATTTTGTGAATGAAAATAGTGCGGATTTTGGATATATTATTTCCCATTCACATCATGTTGCACCATGGGATCTTCCCATTTGCTTGTTATAAGTAAAGCGAATGCGTGAATTCATGAATTAAGAGTACTATGAATGGAGCTAAAAAAAATGGCTAATTGACCTTAATTTACGCGATATTAAGAATATAGCTGCACTCATGTAACAATGCTTTAGAAAAACAAATTTGAATGTTAATTTGATTAAATGGACTATAATTAGTATGTTCATGTGCTAAAGCATAAAACTATACTTGCGAAGAGAAGTTCTATAATCTTCTTAGAGTTGAATTCGAGTTTTAGATCTAGATCTAGATCTAGGAATAGAGAGATGAGTTACCTTTCGTAATCATGTCTAATGAACGAATGTGCGTAATTAAAGTACTTTCTAAAGTGAAACCTGAGAGTATACTCTATCCGTGTATTGTTGTTGTTCTAGTTTCAATAGTCTAACGACACAATAATGTGGAAATACTTTTAATATTATGACAATAATCTGAGAAGAAGAGATAATTATATAAACACCACTTTCATTCACAAAATAGTGCGGATTGGGATGCACCAATTTACATTCACACCGCGTGCGTGCGCCATGGGATCTTCCCTATTTACTTGCCGCTGGCATGTTGTGTGTTTGAACTTTTGTGTGTTTGACCTCTTACTTAGAGGATTATATATATAGATTACAATAATTTAAACTTCCAAAAAAAGTCACTTATACCCTTATGCAGAGAGTATAATTTAGCAAAGCTGACATTACTGCGTTACAGTCGCACACAAACAATGGCTGATCAAATATATTTCTGGCCTCAACTTCCTGGAGTATTACAGTGTTTAATAAGACCAGAGGAAGGACCATTAATCAATGCTTTAAGTCCGTCCCATCCGGATCTTGTGTCTGGTCAGCGGCAGAGCTTATCCCTGCCTAGATTGATCTGCGTGTCACACTTGGGAGAACCGATAACAAATATGATAGATCGCTGCTTGATTCTCATCATAGAATTCATTAGTGGAGCTACAATGTTTAGACGATAATTAAAGATCAGGAAGACATGTTTGTTTTTACATTTGCTGTTCCGCCCCTGAAAAGCCCTTCATCTTCCTACACCGTAATGATCTATTGCAAAATAAATCATTTGAAATCGCCATGACTAGTGTTGACCGGGTGAACACAACGAAAGACCTTTGAGGTGCGTCTTTAACTTTGTTGGCACTGAAACACTTACCTTACGGTGAATGTTACTTAGAGAAAAAATAATATCTAATATAATGATAAGGCTTGTGTTCATATCCGAAGATCAATGAGGAATTCAGTATTTCCCGTGGCTTCGCAGCCCCAGCTGTGACCTACATATTTTAGCCACACTTGCGCAGGCATAACCATTGTCCGCCGATGGTCCATTTAGATTTTCTTTTCTCTTGGTCTCAAATGTGTATCGCGCTGCCTTTATACCTGATATAATGACATAAATAATTGCAATTAATCATTTATTTTTAGATTCATCTCATAGATGCATGTCATTGGAATCATTGTAAAGGCAGTGGAGTGATTATATCCATTACCACTTTCAAACAAAACAGCAAAACGGAACTAGAAAACCTAGAATTAAAATTACATGCTAAAAAATGCAAATACTAGATCTACATATCTTCATCAAAAAGTTGAAGAAGTAAACTCTATTACGCATTAGAAATATCTTAGAATTAATCAGAATGTCACTTGAAACCATGAAAATGATAATGTTACTTAATTTCCAAGTACAAAGAAAGAATCAGTAAAATAATGAACGCCAAACTGCTATGTAGGAGTGTTGTTATTGAAATAAATAGATGGATCAATAGCCGACTGTTTTTGGTGTTTAAAAGTGGCATGGTACTGATATTGACAGCTTGACTAGACAACTATTTACCAACTTTACTTTTAGCACCAAAGTCTTACACCATAAGGTTGTATCAGACGTATCGCCAATCGGTGGAATTAGAATTCCAAAGAAATGTCCAGTTTTGTAGCATAGTCACTAGAGTTAAGATCGACAGATCTGCATTCTTAGTGTTAAAAGTTGGACACAAATCCTCCGAAACAGAAAGTCTTGTCAAGGCAATACACGCTCACTAAACAATTATGAAAAGCAAATTCTGAGACATAATGACATGAACTCCAAGTCGTTGGTATGTAGTTCCAAACAGCTGGAACAAATAAACCAATTTTTAAGCAGAAATTATAGTGAGTGATCAAAATTAGTTGACTATCTATATAGTATAACCTACTTATTGATATTTGAACCTATTTGTATATTTAGTCGCACCAAGCGCTAATGTCAAATTAAATAATTAGTAACTATAAAATTAAAGAGAGTTGTACCAGCTGGGAGGGCGATGGATGCAATCGACCCCACCCTCCAATCGGAAAGACAAAAACTTTTTTTTTATTTTCGTTATAAGGAAATCTAGCACTCATATAAGTTATATATGCTTTTAATTTAATACTATATCGAGTCACCCTACCCACCTACCCATATTCTTTAATGTCAGATGCAATCGTTAACAATAACATGGTGGTCATTTATCCACATAGGAATAGTGCGGTGTATGGAATCTATAATTGTCATTTTATATTTTTTACAGAATATTTTGAAAGTTGAGCTTTTATTCCTATCGTCTATCTTGCATATAAAAAATATTTTAAAAAAATATTTAAGTGTAAATTATGTGAAATGGTTGTGGTTCAGAGACGAGCTTCTACTGGCGAAACTATAAACACACCTTTACATTGGTTCACAATTCCTGCATTCAGTTTAGTAGCGGTCAAAAGAAGCTTGTGATATGATGGTCTGGAATAATTAGCAATGTAGTTTTTACATTTCGTAATTTAGGTATTAACTTCTTTGAACCCTGTCATTCCCTGTGTTTGTGCTGTTACAAAAAGATACAACTACTAAATTGTAAGGTAGACAAAGAAACCATTCTAATAGATCGATGTAGGCTCCAAAATTGTACTTTAAAAAACATTAAAAATTGAGTACTATAGGGGTTGATACAAAAATGTACTCCGTCAACGTAAGATAGAATTCAGAAATGCAACCTTTCAATATTCTTGTTGATTGAAAAGATTTACATAAAAGTGTTGATCCAAAATTATACTACATCAACATAAACTGGGGTCTTATATATAATATATTAATAGTAACGTTGTTTTTTTTTCAAAGTAAATACACAATACAGGATTTCAATAATGACAATTTGGGATTCCATAAAAATATTGAATCCATGACATTTTTTTTTTGGACGCGCTCATTACGGTATAAATTTTCCGCGCCCTCTTACAACGAGCGAGTGTAGATATTGAGAAAATGAGAACTTTGTAGTTGGTTGAACTGTAGTTGTTGCTTAGTGTAGCCAGACCTGATTCTACATTGGGTAAGAAACATTAAGTATTGTTAGATTTTGTTTTTCGTTTTCATTCAGGTCATACCCTTTTATAGATCTCGTTGTGTAAATAAAATATCCAAGGGAGTTTCATTGCTTGCCAGGTGGGGGAGTAGATTTTACCTTTACTAATGTAGCTGTTGCTGGGCAGATATTTAAGGCATTGTTATTTAGGGTTAAAATATATTTACAGCTAACACTAGAAACTTTTTATACGATTCTTTGTTACACAACATCATTAATAATTTTTGTTTCGTTTGAGGCCCGTCCTTCCTGCTAGCTGTGATATATGGTGAGGTCTGAATGAATGAATTACTACTTTTTTTTAACAACAGATAAACTTCAATAGCATACTATATCATAGTTTGCATTATATGATCTCTTACAAAAGATGTTCGATTATTATTATTCTTGCAATCTTGCTTCAAATGTACTATATATCGCGAAATATCGCTCATTCATCTATCATTACTATCAAGAGATTTTTGTAACCGCCGAAAGGATTCGCATGAAAGTTTGTTCGCAGGTTCCTTTTAGCTCTTAAGTGCTCGCTAAGAAAGTTTTCACATTAACGCTATTCGCGAAACATCGATAGCTAGTAAAATTTTGTATTTAATTTTCGGTTTTCCCCTTAATGGCCAGAGGCTATCTTGCTTAATGTTTAATGACACAAAATAGAATTCCCATACGATATCTAGGGTGAAAAAAAGAGGGGGAGGTTTAGGCAAAAAACAACAACAAACAAACAACAACAACAACATAGTGCCTATCAACTCGTTTAATCTTGAATTAAGAAATAGAGTTAATAATACATGTACGACTACTTGCTGCGGACGGAAAGTGTGAGAAAAGGGATTCTAGAATTAAGGGCCAGAAGCACAGGTGCGTGAGAGTTTTTACAAAAATGTCAATCAGGCCTTTCTAATTTAGAGCTACAGGTAATAGAATTTACAGGCAAAAGGCATTAATGGGAGAATGTTTACTTGCGTGCATTTCTATTATAAGTTCCTAGAGAGGTTAAGGGATACAAATCAATCAACAGGCTAAGCCAGTGGGGGATGCTAAATTTGTTTAATCAAATCTACTAGATCTTTGCTGCTAGTACATTTATATTCAAGCACTTAAATTTTAAAATATTTTTTAGTATGCTATGTTTACATAATGTAAATTGTGTTTTTATTTTTAAAAAATTTTTTTAAACATCAGATCAAAAACTAAAACAAAATCAAAAGACTTGCAAGAAAAAAACAGAAAGAAGTAAGAAAAAGAAACATTGGATAATTGTTCCTGGTGATGACGTATTGACGTAAAAGTTATCTTGTCTTAGAAGTCTGACACATTTCACAGTTTCGAGATTTTGTTTCTTGCTAGCACTAGACAGTTATGGCTGGCTCAGTACAGACCTTGAGTTTGTTGTTTTGTTTCGTCTTGGTGTCAGCATTATCATCGGGTAAGTAAAAAAGTAATGATTGATTTTCTGAGACAAACAGAGCAATCGCTGAAAACAGACATTAGAGGACATGTTAATTGATTTTTTTGTACTTTTTATGTTACCTTAATTCAAAGATTTTTTTTTCCGGTAAGGACACTTTTTTTTGTTGTTGATGTAAAGTTACACTCCAACATAAGGAAAACAAGTCCAATAAGACAAAAATCATTTTTTTAAAACAAAAAGCACACATTGACTCTGAGTGAAATTGAATACATTATTTTGAATCAATCATGTTACGGTATTAATTTTTTTTAATAGATCTAGATATATTATAATATATTTGTGCGATTCGGAAATATTTTTATTCAATGTTTTTGTTTAGAGCAATCTGCATGCTCAATGCACGTCCAATTACTTTTGTGGAGGGAGGAGGGGGGTAACAGATTGCGTGCCACCTTTTCAAAGGCAGTTTAACCAAAAATTGATTGTCTGAAGTCCATCTCGAGCCTCTATAATGTGCAAGTTACTCTAGCTTATACTTACACAAGAAAAAAGGTTTGATTTATTTAGAGCAGATACCCGTGCTGCGCTAGGGTTGAAATATACCTAATAAAGAGTATGTTCAAACACATTCTTAGGCCAAATAGTGATGGCTTTCTCGTCTGTCTACATTATAAGGCCCCTAGCACACACACAGATAAAGACAAACGACACACTACTTTCTAATGAAACGCGTTTCCTCAACAACACACTTTTAGCCCTTGTATGATTCATCTTAAATTTTTGTTGGTATCTCCAATAGAAATCTCTCATTCCCAACTACGAACTTTTAGGCCGCCCCACTTTTTGTTGTCTCCCTTAATGAAAAGGATAAAACAAAGCACACCATTCTTTCTATCACCCGAAAGTTACGCACCAAAGAAGTATTAATTAGTGCCTAAAGCAGAATAATTTTTATAAAGACTTTTAAATGTCGGTCTACAAGAGTCTGCAGTTCATTGCGAATAAATAATCGTTTTTGGTAAAGTTAACCGCTGCGATTTCGATCTTGAAAATGGCTAAGTTGTTTTAGGCTTAAGTTAATTAATAACAGGTTAAAGGATCGTATTTTATTGTCCACGGCAAGTAAGAATTAGTCAGTCATCAGGGCTAAGAAATTTATGCACTAGATTATTTTTTAAATATTATTTTACAAACTACCCAATTCTCTAAACAAGACTTATCTCTACTTAGCTGTAAAAATGTATATATAGAACAAAAGCATTTAAAACAAAATCTATGAAGTAAAATGAAGTTGTGTATTAGTTTCTTTTTGTATTGAAGGCATTTTTCATTCAACAATTTAATGTTAAATATTTGTTCAACAGTACTTCTACCTGCTCTGAAGCCTGCTTGTTCTTCTGAAAAAGACCTCCTCTGCTTTTCTATTGAGTCTGTTGAGAAATATTCTTAGCATTATCTTGGTTGGATGACCGATCAGACTTATCTTTCAATAGTTTTGGCACTGTCTTAAGTTCCCTTCTGGGATAGTGGTAGAATTAAAAATTGAGCCTATTCTGTCGGCTTTGTTTTTTTTCGTTACATATTTTCGGGGAGTTAGCGCTAACACATTTAGATCTAGTTATATGTGATCAGCCCTGTTTTTTTTAAAAATTCGGATTGTATGTTATCCATTCCAGGCTTTCTTTACTTCTGAATTGGAGCCTAGCCAAGGTCTCTGTTGACCCAAAGTATTTTATTTATTAGAATGTAGTTGTGATTTATTTCTAATTCATACAGATCTTAGCAATATACTGTCAGCCTTCTTGACACTAAATGCTGGGGAAAAGTGGCACTGGATAGATCCACATGGAAAGCGAGCATAAAGGAAGGGTCTCGGGTTGCAGTGGTAGAAAGAAGGGTGAAAATGCAACGGCGCCTGGTAACTACAGATGCCCAAACTGTGACCGCAAGGATTGGCCTCTTTAGTCACACAAGAAGTTGCAAAGATCGTCTCTCTAGACAATGCCACAGAACTGTCAGCCTTCTGCTTCTTCAGTCAGAGTTCAATCGGTGTTGTCAATCATTGTGCTTCTAGTTTACTTTATGTTCGTCATGTTTTTTAAATGTTTAATGTGCTTTTTCTTTTTTTGCTGTTGCCAACTTTCAAGCTACTAGTGTTTATAGTATGTTGTTCACTAATCCATTTTTTCTTCTGTTGTGTCATGCATATTTCTTTGTTGGTTGAACTGCATTCTTCAGCAAGGGATTAACACTATGGCATGTGTCAAGTCATGAGGGAGTTAAAAAAAGATTAAAACATTGATAGTATCAAAGCGCTATATCATAGAAGTGAAACAAGCATGTATACTCTCTCCAGCTCCATATTTCTGGAACATATTAGAAAAATTTACACAAAACTTGACCATAAACGTGTGGCCTATTTCCAACCTCAGGTTTGAAGACGATATTGACCTCACTGGAGAAAATGCAGACCAAGAAGAAGATCTTACTTTAGAAATAAATGCTGCAGCTAGAGGGGTTGGCATGGAAATTAGTGCTGAAAAAAAAGGAAAACACTATCTTGTGGTGGAGTTAGGACGATATGTTGGATACAGTTGAATGGCCAAACATTAGAAGAAGTTGACTCATTTAAATATCTAGGCTCAAACATAACAAGAGAGGCAGGATCAATAAAAGATATATAAACCCGTTTAAACTTGGCACCCGCTGTCATCATCATCATTATCATCTTTTCTTTGCATTCCTCATGGAACATAGAATCACAGCAAAAACACGCCACTCTTCTCGGTCTCTTGCTAGTTTTTTAGTCTAGCTCTATTGCTGGTATCTCTTCTAAGGGTGTGACCAATCCTCTGTGTCTTGTGTCCTGGGGGTTCCACTCTAAGGCCTGTCTATCTCTGTTGTTGGTATCTCTTCTAAGGGTGTGACCAATCCTCTGTGTCTTGTGTCCTGGGGGTTCCACTCTAAGGCCTGTCTATCTCTGTTGCTGGTATCTCTTCTAAGGGTGTGACCAATCCTCTGTTTCCTGTGCCCTGGGGGTTCCACTCAAAGGTCTGTCTAGCTCTATTGCTGGTATCTTTTCTAAGGGTGTGACCAATCCTCTGTTTCCTGTGCCCTGGGGGTTCCACTCAAAGGTCTGTCTAGCTCTATTGCTGGTATCTTTTCTAAGGGTATGACCAATCCTCTGTTTCCTGTGCCCTGGGGGTTCCACTCAAAGGTCTGTCTAGCTCTATTGCTGGTATCTTTTTCTAAGGGTGTGATCAATCCATCACCATTTTCTCTCTAACTTCTGCAACTCTATATTTCTCTGTCCACTTTCTCCCACAGTTTGGTGTTTTCTATTTTGTCGTACAAGTGTATTTTCAAAATATTTCTCAGACATCTGGTGATGTCTGTACTTTTTTGTTCTTGTTTCAGTTGTAAATGTTTTAGAACCATACAGCAGAATCTCCTTGACATAGAGTTAAAAAGATTCTTATGTTAGTCTTGTTTTAGAGAAATTGGAAGATTTCCATGTAGGTTTTTTATCTGTAAATGTCTGACGCGCTAGATTTATACGAAGTTTAGGCCTAATGTCCTCATCAGTTCCATCTGATACACTGACTACACTCCCAGGCATATACAACTATCTACTTAGTTTATGGTCTGAGAATCCAGTTCTATGTCTCCATTTTGTTTCTTGTTTACCTGAGTAGTTTTTTTTTTAGACCTACTCATTTTCCTACTTCCTTTAAAGCTGTGACATTTTCTTGCATATCCGGTAGTCGGTGTAATAAACCCATGTCATCTTCGAATTCCAGATCCTACAGCTTTTATGTAAAAGTCCATTGGATTCCTTTACCTGAATTAGACTATATTATTTTTTTGTGTCTGACCCAATCCAATACTAAAAGAAACAGGAGTGGTGAAAGAAGACATCCCTGTTTGACTCCTGTTGTGAATGGGAAATTCCTCTGACAGTTTCCCCACTGTGGACTACTTGGCAAGTGAAAAAATCAACAAGGTTTTTGATTATTGTTATTACTTCCCATATAGATTCTTTGGCAATACTATGAAAGACCTTTTCAAAATCGACAAATGTTGCATAAATTGTAAAAAAATTCAAACAACAGAAATGTTTTGCCATGTGCACGTACCGAACGACCAGGCAGCCATATGAGATATATTGAGAGGGAGAAAAGAAGGAATATAGATAGATAGATAGATAGATAGAAAGATAGATAGATAGATAGGTAGATATTCTTATCTTATCTTATACAATAATTTTTGTACAAATTTATCCTAGCATATGGGACGAGGAATGTGCCTTTTTCTTTGTGTCTTTCTGAGTATTTTATTAAATTTTGTTTTTGAATTTGGAGGTTATGGTTCAGTGTTTTATGTATAATTGCTACTTTACTTTTGAGTCTTCTGTCCTGAAGGCTTTCTAAATTTAGTGATTTTACTAACGGTGTTACTCTAGTCAAATATGAATATTGATTTGTTATGAATCTCACTGCTCTATTTTGTGCCTGTTCCAGTTTCTTAATGTTTTCTTGAGTTGAGGGGTCCCAAACAGAGGATGCTTATTCTATTATAGGCCTAACCAAGGTTAAATAACATTTTAGTTTTATGTTCTTATTTCTTATTTATAGAAATTTCTTTTAATAAACTCTAATGCTTTGTTTGATAGGTGCAACGGCTACTTTTAGTTTTCTAAAAGCAAAGCGTTTAATTTATAAAATTAATTATGCAAGCGATTTTTTTTATAACAAAATACCAATTCTGAAACAATTACGTAAATCTAAGGGAGGAAATGTTACTTAAAATGCTCTTGGCATGTAGATATCACGCACATTTTTTAAAATGAATTTCTTTCTGTCTGTCCGTCTGTCACACTCAGAGCGCCAAAACTAGAAGAGATACGAAAAATATTATTTCACCATTAAATGCGGCTTGAAAAGTTTAGGTGCAACGGCTACTTTTAGTTTTCTAAAAGCAAAGCGTTTAATTTATAAAATTAATTATGCAAGCGATTTTTTAATAACAAAACACCAATTCTAAAACAATTACGTAAATGTAAGGGAGGAAATGTTACTATAAGAAACACTCTTAACACATAGATATCACGCACATTTTTTTTAAATGAACTTTTAGCAGCGGCTTTCGTGTACTAGCGTAAAGTCCGGAAATGACATGATTCTAAACTAATTTCTTAAATTTTTTAAAAAATCAGATTTAAAAAAAAATTGTTTAGTGCCCCCATTTGAATGAAAGAAGCATATTTTTGTGCGTTTTGTCTGTTGGTTGGTATGTCCGTCACGGTTAGAAAAAAACACACTAAAGGCTTTTGAAAATATGATTTAACCTTTACTGTTCTTTCAGAAGAATTAACGATAGTTTAAGGATGGGAGCATGCAGGAATTGAGCCAGGGACCAACGATAAATCCGAACTAAAGTCTAGTGCGCAAACATCAAGAAAAGGCAGGTTTATACCCTGCTCGCCATCCTCCGTCGTCCAGCGAGAAGTTAATTATTTTCAACTTAGAAGGAACATCCGAAACATCTTGCGAATAGGCGGATCTGACAGGGATCCGACTCCGACGGGGGCCGCCTCTGAGTTTGTGTATCACACAAACTCTCTTTGTAATCTTGTTAGTCTGTGTTACTGGTTTACCATGAATAAAATAAGTGGAATTTATTTGTTTTAGTTTTTTTTATAACTCTCAATAACTGACATTTTTCTGGGTGGAAAGACATGCTCCAATTTGATTCCCATTTTTGTAATTCATCTAATTCTCTTTATACAATTTCTGTATCTTGTGTTGTTTTTATTGTTCTATAAATTATGCAATCGTCTGCGAATAATCTAACTTTTGTTCCTGAACTAATGCAATTGGGTAAATCGTTTATGTAAATTAAAAATAGTAGTGGTCCTTAGACTGTTCCTTGAAGTACGCCTGGGTTTACTGTTATTGATGTTGATTTAGAGCCATTTATTATTACAGTTTGTTCTCTCCCTATCAGAAAATCTTTAATCCACTGATGCAGTGGACCATCAATGCCAAAATATTTTAATTTTTTTAGCAAACTATGGTGGTGAACTTTGTCGAAAACTTTAGAAAAATCTCGTAAGATAGCATCTATTTGCTCACTGTTGTCTAAGCCTTTTGAAAAATCATCAATAAGTCCTATTAGTTGTGTTTCACATGATCTATATTTCCTAAAGCCATGTTGGTATGGAGTAAGGACATTATGTTTGTCTAAGTGGTTTATGATGATGCTACATATTATGTGCTCTAGGATTTTACATGTGATGCTAGTTAGTGATACTGGTCTGTAATTTCCTGGGTCAGATTTTCTCCTTTCTTAAATAGAGGGTTGGCATTAGCTTCTTTCCAGTCCCTTGGTACTCTGCCCTGGTTAAGAGATGCCTGAAAAAGTATTTTGAACACTGATGCTAGCTCACTGCTTAGTTCTTTGAGAAGTCTAGCTGGAATGCCATCAGGCCCGGATGCTTTATTAGGTTTGAGGTTGGCTAATGATTTTTGGATTTTCTTTTCTTGTAGGCCTAATTCTAGATCTCCTATGTTGTCTACTTGGTTCAGATTAAGTAATATGTCTTTGTCTCCTGGGGCTGAGAAAGCTGATGCAAAGTATTTGTTTAAGATGTTAGCTTTAGTTTCATTATCGTTATGCGTTAAATTGTCTTCCCCTTTTAATGGCGCTATGCCAGTTGTTTCCATTTTCTTAGACTTAATGTATGACTATAGGTTTTTATTGTTATCTTTAGATATTACATTGTTTATGTACTCACCCTGCAGCTGTCTGCTTACTTTTTGGGTCAGGTGTTTAATTTTTATATACTTTTTATGAACTCTTTCTGCCTTAGTTTCTTTAAATTTTCTATATAGGTTTTCTTTCTGTTTACAAAGCTTCTTTAATCCATTATTAAACCAGCATTTATTTATTTTGTTTGATATGTATTTAGTTGGTATATGATTTTCTATAATGTTTTTAAGATTGTTTTTTATGAAATTCCAGAGGTCATCAACTGGTTGGTTAATGTCTTTTTCGATAAGAATGTTTCTTGAAAAGATAGATAGATAGATATTGAGATGGAGAAAAGAAGGAATATAGATAGATAGATAGATAGATAGATACAGATAGACAGACAGACAGACATAAAGACAGAAAAAAAAATGAACGAGAGATTCTTCATTATGTCTGCAGTAGATTACTGTTTTTGCTACTTTGGATACCAATTGTATGAAATTAAGGTAAAAGTTTGTTGACTAAAATTTGGACCAAGGAAATTTTTTTTTATTTGTAAAAAGAAAAGAAAGTAAAAAAATAGCAAGGTAAAATAATCCAGCTGTTTGGAACTAAAAAGAAAAACAAGTGAATAGATGACAGTGACAGATGCTGACTGACACAAAGAGAAAGAATTCTATCAGTGTCACTCGCACTTGGGCACGCAATTCTTGGATTGAGTTGTTTGATTCCGCACTGCGCCGCATGCACAGCTTTTCTTTCAACTTTATTTTTAGACTATTAGTATTGGACTATTTAGAGGATCACGATAAAGAAGAAGAAAGTCGTTCATTAAATTGAACATGTTCAAATTGGCGTCACTCACCTTTTATTAGACTTGCTCAACAAGCAAGCAAGTTGTGAGCAGAGTTCAACGTATACATTAGTCAATGGACGCTAAGAAAGTCAACATTCTTAGTTATGATTTTTTTAAATGGTCATGTACGAAAGGAAATTGTTGCAGTTTATCTGTGAAAATAATTTTGAGAATCAGCTTAACTTTTTTTTTTGTTCCGCCAATAAACATAACAATAGAAACAAGTCTTTTATTTCAATTCAGAGATGATAAAAAATGACATCTTCAAGCTAGCATCAGCCGATCTAATGGTCTATGTCTACAAGCTAGTATCAGCCAGTCTAATAGTCTATGTCTACAAGCTAGCATCAACCAGTCTAATAGTCTATACAAGCTAGCATCAGCAAGTCTAATAGTCTATGTCTACAAGCTAGCATCAGCAAGTCTAAATTAGTCTTTGCCTACAAGCTAGCATCGACCAGTCTAACAGTCTATGTCTACAAGCTAGCATCAGCAAGTCTAATAGTCTATGTCTACAAGTTAGTATCAGCCAATCTAATAGTCTATGTCTACAAGCTTGTATCAGCCAGTCTGATAGTCTATGCCTACAAGCAAGTATCAGCCAGTCTAATAGTCTATATCTACAAGCTAGTATCAGCCAGTCTTATAGTCTATAAATACAAGCTAGTATCAGCCAGTCTAATACTCTATGTCTAAATGCTAGTATCAACATTCTTATTATCTTTGTCTACTAGCTAGCAACAGCCATTCTAATATTCTTTGTTAATGATTTGGTATCAAACATTCTAATATTCTGTGCAATTTGGTTTTCAACTTAGTAATATTCTTGTTAACAAGTTAGTATCAACCATTCTAGTATCGAAACAAGCTAGGGAACAAGCTAGTATCGAAACAAGCTAGGAAACAAGCTAGTGTCGAAACAAGCTAGTGTCGAAACAAGCTAGGAAACAAGCTAGGAAACAAGCTAGTGTCGAAACAA
>JADKLZ010079391.1:8240621-8251944 GCA_021533235.1 Biomphalaria straminea
AGCTAGGAAACAAGCTAGTATCGAAACAAGCTAGGAAACAAGCTAGTATCGAAACAAGCTAGTTTCGAAGGATGCACTATTCTTTTACCACATTCTCGTCCTTGTAAAATGTTATTGACAGACAATGGTAAAATTATCTCCAGATATTAATGTCAGGTTCTATTGACTCATGACGTGTCATGTCAAGCTTGTCCGTTTACAGACTTGAGTTTCATCATCTCTGACAGGATATCAAAGGCCATTACTGACGGCATGACATATTGTGTCATGACATGTCACATACATAATTCAGTCAACGAAGGTATTTCCCCATCAAACATTGTGACTTATTGTCCAGTAACATTGTGACTTTTTGCCCTGTATAACATTGTGACTTATTGCCCAGTAAAACATTGTGACTTATTGACTAGTAAAACATTGTGACTTGAGTATCACAATTAAAATAGTGTGACTTATTGCCCATTATAACATTGTGACTTTTTGCCCAGTATAACAATGTGACTTATTGACTATTAAAATAGTGCGACTTATTACCCATTATAACATTGCCCAGCATAGCAATGTGACTTATTGACTAGTAAAATAGTGTGACTTATTGCCCAGTAAAACATTATTACTAACGGTCTGTTGACAAATTCGTTTTGTGAGTTTTTGTTTCCGCCACTAAAGAAAGCGAGTAAACATGGAAAACAAAGCTGGGAGCTGAACCATTCTAAACACAGTGTCCTAAATAGTTCACCAATTCTGTTGAAAAGTGTTTACATTCTTAACTGTCTTATAACTTTTTATAGACCTAGGCGTTTCCGCTTCAAAGACAATTTTACATTAAAAAACTATTAGGGTTATATAATTCTTAGGTATTCAACTTAATACTAACCAATGACACATCCAACTACATGAACAAACTAAATTGAGATTTTTTTAACTGCGTCAAGTTTGAAATGTTTCAAATGTTCAACAGCGTTAAGTTTTTTTGGCGTGTTTCAAAGGTTTTTACGAATACAACATTTATTACCCCCTGGGCCAAATCTCCTGCAGGTCTTTGAAGGCCGCGGTCAGGGTTCAAATCTGGGACTCTCAAGACGAAAGTCCAGCGAACCACAGGCCCAGGCAGCCTAATTTAGCCAATTGTAACACAAATTTCTTTACGGACAATAAAGATTATTATTATTATTATTAATTAAAGAACATAACAATGGACCTCATTCACCAATCGTAAACAAAGAACACTAAGCCACATGGTGCTCTATCTCTTCTATATAATTTACGATCTAATTTTTAATACGCGATGGCTGTCACGTGACAGTTTTTTAAAGCTGTTTTATCAATATGATAATTCTTTCACCCGAGATAATGAGGTCAAAAATGTGTTTGATATTCAATGCAGAGTGTATGTAAGAGTACATAGTTGGGATATTGTTCTTTGATTTTATTAACAAACCAATGTTTTCTTAATCAAAGCACAGACACGATAATAGTTTACGAGATCTAAACGGGACGGACAGACAGACCAAACAAAACTAATAGCGTCTTTTCCCCTTTTGAGGGCCGCTAAAAATCAAGTTGACATTTTATCATCAGCTGAAAGATGGAGAAGGGTAACAACAGTACTATACACAATCTGGAGAATTAAGTTGATCTAGTTCTCTTTTTCCCAACAACGTATGAAGAACGAACTAATGGAACATTTTTTTCGCATGTTACTGACTAATCTCAATAGCCTGGCTGAGACGTCCCATCAACCTAATGAGCCCATATTTTTTAACACATTTATTTTTGTTAAAGATTATTTTTTTTTGTTTACAATTGTATTTGTAAGTTAAGTAAGTTCCGTGATATTAACTACACATTTACAAAAAACAATGTAAATACTCTTATAAGTGGAACATAATTTAAAACAACAATTAATAAATAGTTTTTTAGCGGCCCCCGTAAGGGAGAAAGCCGCTATTAGGTTTGTGCAAAATGTCCGTCTGTCACACTCAGGGCGCCAAAACTAGAAGAGATACGAAAAATATTTTTTCACCATTAAATGCGGCTTGAAAAGTTTAGATGCAACGGCTACTTTTAGTTTTCTAAAAGCAAAGCGTTTAATTTATAAAATTAATTATGCAAGCGATTTTTTTATAACAAAATACCAATTCTGAAACAATTACGTAAATCTAAGGGAGGAAATGTTACTAAAAAATGCTCTTGGCATGTAGATATCACGCACATTTTTTAAAATGAATTTCTTTCTGTCTGTCCGTCTGTCACACTCAGAGCGCCAAAACTAGAATAGATACGAAAAATATTATTTCACCATTAAATGCGGCTTGAAAAGTTTAGGTGCAACGGCTACTTTTAGTTTTCTATAAAGCAAAGCGTTTAATTTATAAAAATTATTATGCAGCGATTTTTTAATAACAAAACACCAATTCTAAAACAATTACGTAAATGTAAGGGAGGAAATGTTACCATAAGAAATGCTCTTGCCATATAGATATCACGCACATTTTTTAAAATGAACTTTTAGTAGCGACTTTCGTGTACAAGCGTAAAGCCCGGCAATGACATGACTCTAAACTAATTTCTTAATTTTTTTAAAAAATCAGATTTTTTAAAAATAAATTGTTTAGTGCCCCCATTAGAATGTAAGAAGCATATTTTTGTGCGTTTTGTCTGTTGGTTGGTCTGTCCGTCACGGTTAGATAAAAAAACACTAAAGGCTTTTGAACATATGATTTAACCTTTACTGTTCTTTCAGAAATATTGCGATAGTTTAAGGATGAGAGCATACAGGAATTGAGCCAGGGACCAACGATAAATCCGAACTAAAGTCTAGTGCGCAAACATCAAGATAAGGCTGGTTTATGCCCTGCTCGCCATCCTCCGTCGTCCAGCGAGAAGTTAATTATTTTCAACTTAGAAGGAACATCCGAAACATCTTGCGAATAGGCGGATCTGACAGGGATCCGACTCCGACGGGGGCCGCCTCTGAGTTTGTGTATCACACAAACTCTCTTTGTAATCTTGTTTTTTTTTGTATTATCACGTAAACTGCAGAGCATCCACACTCCTATGGGACATTTTACTAAAGGATTTTTTTTTCTTGAAGTGTTGTTTTTTTAGGCTTTGAATAGGAGATTGACTCTTAACAAAACAATTAGATGAGCTGACCCAGGTTCACATCTAAGTTCACATTCACTTTAACCCAGGCATGGCAAACTCATTAAAGAGTATGGGCCGCATAGAAACCTTTCTATGCCATGAGGGGCCGCAGCAAAAGATCCGTTGCAAAACAGCCTACTAGTTTTATGTAAATTAGAAATAATACAATAGAATACAATAATTAAAAATTACTATGATTACGCATTATTTTCTTTGTTTTCTATTCTATTCTATTCGATTCGATTCTAGGTGTAAGACCTTCATCAAATGTCGCAACCGATTATTTAATCGTTTTAGTTCCTGTCAAGTTGAGAAGTGAACAAGATTTTCACTTCATATTTGGTTTATCCAGATTCCTAATTTTGCTTGAAAGCATTTCACATTATTGCACGCAGTTTTACAGGTGACCAGTGAGATCAACTGCTAATGCCAAATCCCGAACCCATTCGTCAGTTTGGAAATGTTCAACAGGTTCATCTTTCATGTACAGACACAATACGATTTCGTCACTCAGTGCAAAAAAACTCTTCAATACTTTATGACATGAGAGCCAGCGGACTTCTGTGTAGTAGGGAATTCAATCAAATTCATGTCCATTGTCACCCAGAAATATTAAGAATTAAAACCATGGGCACGAATAAAATTGAGAAGCAAGTAACACCGGTCTTATGACATGTTGAAACTGTTATTGCTTTGCGCAGAATGTTTCTTGTAAATGATGCACTGAAAATGAGCAAATTTAAAATTAGCATCAGTCTCTCTTATTTTTGCAAGTAACTTTGCATCAAAACTATTTCATTTCATGGTTGGTGCGCCATACCGTGTTAGACTAGCTAGCTTTACCAAAGAAAAATCGTATTGCATTATCACCACCTGTCATTTTTCAAACACATCCTCGCTTGCTGTGCATAGAACAGAACTCAAGTAGTTCCTCGTGTATCTCAAAACTCCTGTCAAAGGACCTCAAGAATATAGCCAAATGTGCTACACCCGTTACATCAGTTGACTCATAGAGATTCAAATAATTCAAAATCAGCTCTTTCGTTCTTTAATTGTACATGCAACCTGACTGACATGTCATTTATTCTATCTACCAACCACAGTGTCACTACTTAACGCTATTTCTTTGAATGCTTTCACCTTTTCTGGACAAATTACTTTGGCTTTAACGACACACTCCTTCATAAAATCACATTTATTAAACGATTTGCGATTTCTTGCAATGAAGTTTGACAAAATGTAGTTTGCTTTCACTGCAGACTCACCCTCGTTGTTCAGTTTAACAAATACTATTTTTCAATTCAAGTAGCTTGTCTTTTTTTTTCCCGGCGTAATAGTTTAACATTATTTTTATAAATTTTAGGTGGCCAAGCGGGCCGCATGCAAGGTGGTTGAGGGCCGCATGCGGCCCCCTAACGCCCAGTTTGACATGCCTGCTTTAACCTATTCCTTGGTTTGCTGGACCGTTGGCGCACAACACAAGATCTATCAACCTTCTTGGTCCATTCTTGTCTGTCATTTGCCTTTGATAAAATTTCATTCTGATATTCTTACTGAAAATATTGAAACCTACCTGCCCGGGTAGACCACTTTGGGGGGCCGATTTTGAGTTTGTGTTTCCACCAAACTGTCATTATAACCTTTAGACGCTTTAGAATGAACAGGTTGAAAGTCTTCATTTATTTCGTTTATATATTTTGGTCACTCAAAAAAAGTTAAACCTATATTAAAAAAATTTATGAACTAAATTTGTTCCGAAATTACTTTTATAGCCATTTGTCACTAATGGACTATTTAAATTGTAGCAGATTTACAGACTCTCAAGTCCCTTGATCAGTTTGCACAGTCTTCTCACAGCCGAGATACAGATATTATGATACTGGCCATCTGTTGGGACGGTCAGGCGTTTATTGACGAATGCCAAAAACGTAAGTTTACATGTCTATAGGCCTATATATAAATATATATATAGCCTATATAATGTTTCTTTGTGTCTGTGTGTGTGTTAGTCCAGTACAGTCAGTAATACTGAGAATAAAACGTTTCTACAAGATACTAGGAAGAGAAACTATTCAAATCTTGAAGTTCAACATAGCAAGGCTTGAAAGGGTTGAAGCTTCTCAGATTGGTAGACGTACTGTTATTATATAACCAAAGTATGGAAAGAATTATACAACATTTTTCTGGCAATACTGAAATTTTGACTGCCAAATAGTGCTTATCATGCGGGATGCTTGTATTCTTATATATTTTCATAACTACATATTAGAGTTGAATCCTTTGAAAGTAGGCCTAAATAATTAGAAAATTATATGATACCAGATACAAAAAAAAAACAAAAAAAAAAAAAGATACGAAATATTCATTGTTAATTAAAATCTAGGTTCACAGACAGCAATAAGCAAACAACAACCATTAGTGTCATGGCGGAGAACGATACTTTAATATATAGAACGCGTGCACCTTTGCGTACCATATCAACAGTCATGTTACAAGTGGACAGAATAAAGACTTCACTGGACTTAAAGGAGAACATGAGTTTATGTTCACTAAAAAATGTTGCTTACTCTTTGTTTCTGTTAAACAAATGCAATTGTTATTAATCATGCCTATAAAATATAGTATAATTATATTAAGTCATTTTTAACGATTTCTTTTTTAATAAAAGAATCATTAATCTTATTTGTGTTATTCGAAATAGCTGAATGACCTTTTGAAAGTTATAGCAGTGTCCTATGCACATCAATGATTTAGTTATCATGTCGATTACTTTAATTACAAAGTCATGGAGTTTTTATGCTGTAATAGCACTGAAGAAAAAATGACTAATAAGAATTTCTAGCATATAGCATAAGAAATAGTTCTGTGCGTTTATTCTACAATATCCCTATTCAAGTCAGAACTTCATGGAACCGGGAACATGCATGGATGCTGATCTCAAAAAAGGCTCTGAGGATTTTCCTAGAAATTCAACAGTTGATGTAGATCGCTGTAAAGAATAACTAGCTTGTTGGCCACACTGAGTTTTTTTTTTAAATTAAATTTAATGCTGCTTTAAATTTATTTATATTATATCTAAGCTTTGCTTTAGATCAGGGGTTCTCAACCTGTGGGTCGCGGTCGATTGACGATTGGCCAGGGGTCGCCTAAGACCATCGAAAATATGGATTGTTATTGTCTACTCTTCTATTGCTGTATGTGTGTGTTGGGGGAGAGGTCGCGGCAGAGTGATGGATTGTAAAAAGGGGTCGCCGAGCTTAAAAGATTGAGAACCACTGCTTTAGATCTAGAAAATGATCTAGAATTAGAAAAAATCTTCTACGTGTAATGAAGGTACCAACCAATAATTGCATTTTACACAATTTCCGCTGGCCAAATCGGCAGCTGATGGTGTCACGGGTTCAATACCTAGTTTGAACCATGCATTTTTTTAAAATTAATTTGTTAACAATTTTTATTTTATTTTATGTTGTATAATGGAGAAATTGTCTTTATGAAAAAAATTATTTCGAAATATTTTCTTGTTGTTTTTCTTTTAAACTATACTTATTTCAATTCAGGTCTCAATTTGATTCTAAATTCTAGTCCAATATTTCTCTTGCAGACAAAGGATTAATTCAACAACTCTTATACAAACTTTTATCTAAACTCAAGACACAAACACGAATCAGGTAAAGCATCAAATTTTCTTATTTGGTCTATGAAGGGAAAAGCTACTATTATTTGCGTTCTGTCTGTTTGTTCGTCTGCCAATTTCTTGAAAAATTAAAAAAATAAAAACATCGGCGATGAAAGTCCAATTTACTCATGCGGTCAATATATTAATATCGCATGGTCATTTTCTTTAAAAAAAATAAGAAAAAAAAAGCTAAATGACCGTTTCAAAGTTAATTTTCACTACGGCCATCATATTGCATGAAAAAGTTGCACAGACTATATATGTATGTTAGCAGGTCAGGAGGCACTAGACCTTTTTCTGCTAAACAGAATTGATTGAACCGGTAGGTTGGTGGTAACTCTATAGACCACAAGGTCTGAAAGGGGAACTTTACTTTTTTTTTTTTTTGGTGGTAACTCTACCGTGTGGGTCCGATCTGTGCACTGCGGTCTGCGACCAAAGGGCGGCCTTCGCCTGGGCGATCAGACCGCACAATTAACTATCAACTTGAGCTAAACTAAACTAAGCTATTAAAAGAAAATGACGAAACTAGATTTATCAGACAACTTATATACACTTTTATTTACACTTCACCAATTAACATAAAATCAATAATAAAATATTTATCAAACAAATAAAATAAACCCTAAGACAACTAAATACACTAAATTATTCCTAAATAAACTAAACCAAACAATAATAATTAACTTAAATACCAAAATACTCCACTCGACCAAACCCTAATCAATGAAACACAAAACAATAAACTAGATCTAGTAACTTACTTTACTTAACCATGGAACTATACTAAAAACTACAAAAAATCAAACAAACTCAGAATAACTCCAATCAAATACTCTAATTCCTACCTACTATCTATAAGTTACCAAACTACACTAAATACCCACTATAGTGACTATACCTAAGCTTAAAATACGGCAAACAAAAAGTACAAGAAGGCGATGGCAGACTAATGGCAGCAATATTGGGTCAGTAGGACTAGCATTAATGGCGAGGAATGATAGCCTGTTATTTAAAAATACAAACTAAAATAAGTCAATATAAAAAATAAAAGATTAATAGATTAGGCCTAGATTTAGGCCACACACAACAACATCATAGGCAAGAGGCAAAAACATATTACCTGCATGTGGCTAATTAAAGCCATCTAATTAAAGCCATACAACAATGTCTATGCCACAACCCACACAGGCTGGGTAGACAACAATAAAATACTAGATCTAGACTAAAATAACTTTAATAATAATAACGCCTAACGGGTGCCGCCATCTTGACACTAAAAACATGAAATTCAAAACAACATTCTACCTAATTATTAAATATATATTAATAAAAAATAACAACTCAGGAACATAAAATGAATAAAGAACTATTTACAAAAGAGTCAATATGGGACAAAAGTAGACCTAGCAAGGGGGATCGTTTAAGATGGAATTATTTAACATGAAGCCATTCAAAAATATGCCAAAAAATGGACCTTCCGGCTACACACCGGACAAAGGGCTACTTAACTAGGCCGAGATTGGACACAGAACCAATCGGCCTAAATCTAAACTAATAAAACTAGATCTAGGAACAATTAAGATAAAGCTAAACTAATTAACTAAAACAAAAAGAAATAAAACATTTAGTACACTTACAAACGATCCCAGCATGAAGCTTAATACTACATAAAAAATTTATTCACTACATGGTCACTGGCTGGCCGACCATGGCCCAGTCGGTCAACACCGGAAAAAGAAAGAGGCTGGAAATGGGGGGGGAAATCTCTATTTATGAAGCCGCATCATGCCTCAACTGGCCAGGAAAATCACACAAATTAGAAGCCAAAAATAAAAAAAAAACGCAAGGTTACATATATATGATAAAAGGCCATCTTGAAAAAACAACAAAGTTATAAATTATAGATCGTCATCTAGAAAAGTCCATAAATTAGAAATGGTCAACTTGAAAAAGTTTCAAAAAGTTTCTTTAAACTTTCTTCGAAACGTAACATGACCTGATTGATTTTAACGTAAGGAACAACGTGTGACCGCATTGACAATTATTTCTTTCCTTTCAAAAAAGTTGTGAAAATAATGTATTTTAATTTGAATAAAAAATGAAATCAAAAAAATAAAAGATGTCAACATTTTTTTTCCCAGTGACAATGATGAAGAGGAACAAGATCAAAGAATTCCACTCAAAAACCGCAGGGATGATGCGTCTGGTTTCTATAGTAACTGGTAGCCTAATATTTCCAGTAGGCCTACTCATTGTAAGCATTGGTTGTGTTGTTAGGCTGATGCACACTTTTTCAGGCCTATCATTGTTGAAAGCAGAAGACGGAAACAGCTTTGTTAAACCGAAGACACTGAAATAAAACTCATTCGAAACTACCACCAAGACTTGTTGTCTTGTTCTTTCCAACTGAAACCTCCGAGTGTTCACTAAGATATCTACTAGCTTCAATAAAGTCACCAATAAATAGAATACAGTAGTAGGACAACAAAATAAACACTTCAAATATTTGGAACACATTTCATTTTTCAGCAAAGGGAAATAAATCTTCCACTGTCGTCATCAGCACTACAAGAAAAAAAGTTATTCCCAAATACTTGTGAGCATTAGTAGGCCTATTACTAGAACTGAACTACCTAACAAGTCGCTATGCTATCAAGTATTTTTTTTTATTTTCATATACATTATTAGTCCTATTTTAAACCAATTCAGTCTGTCTAACTGTCTGTCTATTTGTACAAGTTATTTCTCCCACACCCAATCTCGGATCAGATGGAAATTTTGCACAATTTCTTGTACCTTACAAAAACAAGAATCAATAAAAAAAATAGTTAAGCAACAATCGCTAATTAATTATTTTGTTTTATATCACACAAGGGAAAGAAATTGTACTTGATAGATGAAGTGGTATAAGTTGCATTAGTCCCTTTTAGGCGTAGCGAGAAATCTGAAGTAAATTTATCAGGCTTTTAAATTTGGGACATTTTGGCAGCCGGAATCGGAGGAACATCTTGTACATACCGATTGCTTGATATTAGTTATTGGGAAGATTCGAGGAGAAGTCCAAGGGTGTGTGTGTGACAACCTGAGTTTACCTCACCGTGTGACACAAATCCTAGTGAAGCTACTGCGTACCTTTTAAAAAAATATTTTTTTAATAAAATACATTTAAAAACCAAGCGATATTGGTAACATTCACACAGATACTCCCTTCTTTCCCAACTAGTTTAGAGAAGTGATAGGATCATAGCGCATTCCCTTCACCTGCACCTTAGTATGTTGGACCCTTGGGCACCATGCAAGATTCGTCTACCGTCTTTCTCCATTCCTCTCTGTCTTTTAATGGCAGGCCCGTCCATTCTTTTATTATGTCTTCCCATCCCTTTATCTAAGAGAAAGCTAAAAGCATAAACTCGCGCTAAACAATAACAATTGATAAAAATATTTCTAATCAAGATTCTAAACAAGATTACAAAGAGAGTTTAGAGGCGGCCCCCGTCGGAGTCGGATCCCTGTCAGATCCGCATATTCGCAAGATGTTTTGGATGTTCCTTCTAAGTTGAAAATAATTAACTTCTCGCTAGACGACGGAGGATGGCAAGCAGGGTATAAACCTGCCTTATCTTGATGTTTGCGCACTAGACTGTAGTTCGGATTTATCGTTGGTCCCTGGCTCAATTCCTGTATGCTCCCTTAAACTATCGCAATATTTCTGAAAGAACAGTAAAGGTTAAATCATATTTTCAAAAGCCTTTAGTGTTTTTTTTTATCTAACCGTGCCGGACTGACCAACCAACAGACAAAACGCACAAAAATATGCTACTTTTATTCTAATGGGGGCACTAAACAATTTTTTTTAAATATGATTTTTAAAACAATTTTAAAAAATTAGTTTAGAATCATGTCATTGCCGGGCTTTACGCTAGTACACAAAAGTCGCTGCTAAAAGTTCATTAAAAAAATGTGCATGATATCTATATTTAAAGAGCATTTCTTATAGTAACATTTCCTCCCTTACATTTACGTAATTGTTTTAGAATTGGTGTTTTGTTATTAAAAAATCGCTTGCATAATTAATTTTATAAATTAAACGGTTTGCTTTTAGAAAACTAAAAGTAGCCTTTGCTACGTTTTAAGCCGCATTTAATGGTGAAATAATATTTTTCGTATCTCTTCTAGTTTTGGTGCCCTGAGTGTGACAGACGACAGACGGACAGAAGTTCATTTTAAACAAGATTACAAAGAGAGTTTGTGTGATACACAAACTCAGAGGCGGCCCCCGTCGGAGTCGGATCCGTCAGATCCGCTTTGATCTCTCAACGGGGGCCGCCTCTGAGTTTGTGTATCACACTAGCTCTCTTTGTCGCTGCTAAAAGTTCATTTTAAAAAAAGTATATCAAAGATAAACGACAGAAATATATATTTTCCGTGCTTTGATCTCTCAACGGGGGCCGCCTCTGAGTTTGTGTATCACACAAACTCTCTTTGTCGCTG
>JADKLZ010079391.1:8262067-8276357 GCA_021533235.1 Biomphalaria straminea
TATATATATATATATATATATATATATATATATATATATATATATATTTTCCTTCTATTTCGAAAACGGCTCTAACGATTTTCTTTAAAATTTCAACGTATCTAAATGTTAGTGAGAAAAAAATGCTCAGCTCATTGGCCACATCGGGAAAACTCGAGTTCGACCGTTATATCGGTTTGAAAAATGTCTCATTATGGAAAAACTTATTTTGGTTTGAAGGTTTTATGAATGACATGGAGAATTTATGAATGAAATTTTTTCCCACGACGTCAAAGGGAAAAAAAACTTGACACCTCCTACGTCACTGGCTTACATCCGTTCACTAAAGCATTTCTTTGCAACAAGTTTTATCGCGTTTGAATGAATAGACACAACTAGATATTTGCGCACCGTAGTTGAAGGTTTAAAACAGTGAACATCAATCAAGCACGTGGTTATCTGAAGACGCTCAAGTGCTTCCAAGTGTTTCTACAAATTAATCGCTTGATCCCTTTATTATAAGGCACGTTAAAATAAGAATTTGATTAATTGTATATTTTTAATATATATATAATGTAGGCCGAAAAGAAAGATATGGACGCCGAATCTGGAATCTGGATGTCTGCCTGGTCGAGCGGTTTGCACGCTGGACTGTCGTTTGGATTTATCGATGGTCCCGGGTTCAAACCCTGCCCGCTCCCATCCCCCGTCGTCCTGCGGGAGGTTTGGACTAGGAAGTAACTATCTTCAATTCTGAAGGAACATCCGAAACATGTAAAACAACAAACAAACAATCTACGTCTAGATCTAGGTCTTGATTCTAGACTTACAACTAGATTCTCAGTTCTCCGTCGAAAAAACCGCCATGTTGCTCGCCGTTATTCTTCCCTAATAGCAGGAGGTTTGCGGCGTTGAAGAGATCTAATAATAATCTAATAGGTTTTCTGTTGTAATTTCTAGAAGAAAAGATGTTCACAACTTTTCAGGAAAACAAATAGATCTAGACGTCTACGTCTGAGCTATAGGATTTCAGCCAGATTTCAATCGCTTTTTTTCCTAGACTAGATCTAGATGTAACAGCATTGCCAATTCCACTCTAAATTTATAGAAGACAAATATTTTATAATTTTGTTCGATCTAAATCTTTGTTTTTTTTTAGAAGGTCTTTTATATAGATTCATTTAGACAAACATTATTTATATAAACATAATAATTTTATTATTATTATTATTATTATTATTGACGTGAAGTTAATATTTTATTGACATAACGTTATTATTCGTAAATGCAATCATTAGTAATATCGTCAAGCTAGAAAATTATGAGGAGCGTTTAAGGAAACTTGAGGATCTGCGACTTCGAGCTTCACATCGACTCGAAAAGGAAACCAACACACAATATTCTAAGCGGTCAACGAGTTTGCGTACGCTGCAGCCACTTTTGATTTAACTATAAACCTTAGTAAAAAACATGGGGTTAGGGTGTGGTGACGAAAGGCCTAGAAGATATCTGAATGGAGGGATGTGTAAAAGCAGGCCATATCCTTCCATGGGCTGTAGCACCAGTAGCACCACTGGGATAGATGGATGGCAAAAGCCGGTATGAACTTCTTATAGTCTTACAGTCTGGCTGAGCAGGGCACATATCCCGTAAAATAATCTGAAGAGTTTCTTTAGTGTTCTGTTTGTTCTATATGTAATTGTACATGGCGATTAAATATCAAGTCTCTTAAGTCCTCTTACAGTCTAGACAGCGTAAAACTATCGTAAAACTATCGTAGGCCTACTATTATTGGCTTGTAAGAAAGTCTTTGAAGTTTTCCCCAATAACGTAGAAATTTGCGTCACTCGATGTTTCGTACTAAAGCCATAATTGAATATACTAATTCCAAAATTAAATGTCTGAACGTACCAATTTACATATAGAACAAACAGAATACTAAAGAAATTTTTCGAATTAGTAGTCTTTATCCAATCGTTCATTTTCGTAATTATAAAAAAAAAATCCAAAAATGACTTCGGGTATATGAAATTATTTAACCGAGCAAGGCTCGGCCACCTGATATTCTATTCTTTAATATTGTATGCTAAGGTTTAAGGAGCCTCTTAGAAAATTGGCACTTTCAAACTGGTTTCTAACAGCTCCTGTCAACAAATGTCTAACGTGTAGTCTCAAGACTGAAGAAGTCAACAGTGTAATGAGAATGAAGTTTTAATTCTTTAAGACATGAACATACAGACTAAATATGCGCGCTCTTCACTCTGCTAATGTAATGAAATCAATAAACAAATTACCCTTTCATTATGTATAAAAATATACAATTTTTCACATGTATGTTTAATACCATTATATCACATCCCTAGACAGACAAATACAAATATAAAGCTGCTTTATAAGGAAATATTTCTAAGACTCATCTGATTCCAGTGAAAAAAATGTTTTCTGGGCCACTTATAATGTTAATAACTAAGACTTTGCTTATGAAATACTTGCTCTGATATATTCAATCTATATAAAGTAGAAACAATAGTTATTACATTATTATTAACTATTCACCAAGAACTTTGAGTTGTACTATGATCTTTAAGGTGACTGTACTCCTATATTGAACACTGAAAGCGGAGGAAAGAGCTAGGTATTAGATACCAAGAAAAGAAGATAAATAATGAGTTTCTGCTTTTCACGTCAATATTCTGGCTGGCAAGGGAAAAGAATAAACGTGAAATTGACAAGCTCTCATCTCTAAACCCAAGAAAAAATCTATTATGGAAGCTATGCCATCTAAAATTAGAACCGGACACAACAGAATGAGACAACATATGTTCTGAAAGTTAAAAATTAAGAATAGTGAAATATGCCATTGTGGAGTATCACCAGAAAATACCGAACATATCCTTCCAAACTGCATTCTTATCAAGAGGCTTGAATAAGACACTGGCCCCAAAACACCTCAATAGAAAGTAAACTATAGGAAGAGCCCCCTGATTAGGAAAACACTTGTCTAGTCATAGTCAACTGAACATGAAGGGATCTGTTTTAGATTGCTATAACTACATACAGGTTTTAAGTAATGTTAGGAATCAAATAGCTTTAGACAAAGGGTAAATACTTGAGATTGTAAAAACTATGTTAAATACCCATTATTAGGCAATTTTAACTGCTAATTCATAGCACATAAACACTATTCAGTTCATTTTGTAAAGACTAGCATAAACAAAGTAAATAATTCTCAAAACAAAGAGAGTACTACAAACGAACCACTATTTATTCATGTTATGTAGATTTTAATATAAGAATCACTTTGTGAAAGTCCTGAACTGAAAATCACATACATATCAGCATATAGTGTAAGTACAAAAGAATACAGCAATGGTATATAACAAGAAACTTTTCATGTAATAAATAATAATATTTTTTTTACAAGTTTAAAATTTGGAATATTGCATTGACTAACACAATTTTCTTGAGCTAGGATTCCACAAAAATCACCACCTGACTTTGTCTTTATATTGCTCTAGAATACTCCATCTTTTGATTGTTTCGTAGCCTAAAATAATAAATATAGAAAAGGTCACAGATTGTACTAGCCGAGCTGATAGTCCTTTTGTCACCAGCCAGTAACCTTCTTCTGTCCACAGGGTTCGGACTGTGTCTCCAAACTTGGTGCCTTCAACCTTAATAATAATAATAATAATCATCTGTAATAATTTGTTTTACAATTGTGAAATTAAAAAAAAAACAGTACATGACAGGAGCAAACACTTTGTACAATAGCACACAAGGTATACATCCATACTCCAGTTTCTCTTTAACATTTCATGTAGGTTCAACCATTTAATTGCCAAAGGAACAAAGTTGTTGTGTCGGATCAGCATTAAAAAAAAAAGGATTTGAGTAATGAGAACGGTGACCGGTCATTTCATCCCCTGATATTTTCATCATCTGAATATTTTAATCAATAAATATTAATTTTAAAAATCATGAAAGGAGCAATATTTAATGTATTCAATTTTAATTTAAATGACAAAAAGTGTAATATGTTAGATTAGAATAAAATTAAAATTAAATGCCATTAAAAACTATAAAAATTTAACATGTATAAATATAGAAAAAAAATATGTAAAAAAATTGTTTTTGTGTTCATCTACATCAGTAAGATAGATATGATATTGATTGTAAGTACAGAAGACGATCCATCGATTCATACTGATGAACAATGTTTGTTATTCTCTTTTTGCATATTTCAAGAAAGAGTGATTGAAAAATAAAATAAAGTGAAACATGGTCGTACTTTCACCACAGCCTTTGATAATAAGTTATCAGCGAAATGGTCATAATTATTCTAATCGCACTTCTATCTCTCAAATGATTTTCACTACTTCCATCTAGCGCAGAATAATATTATATAATATTACATCCCCCCACATCCAATAGAAGCACTATAGCAAATTACACACACAGATTTACAATATAATATAAGATTTCTCATTAAGAATATAAAGTGGAAGAGGATACACTATGAACGCATTATTAACATGTCAAAAAGCATTCTACATAATCATATTTATATATCAAATATTTAATTGGGGATGAAATGACTGGGGGATGAAGTGACTGGGAACCATGAGAACAGACAAAAATCATCTATTTCAGTTAGCAAGGGGACACCAGTGATAAGCCAAGAAGTATACAATAACATTGTCACATTTTCAGCATAACAACTAATGGTTTGATGGGAAAGCATTGAGCTGACATTCAATGACAGTTAATATCTATTACTGCCATTGCTCTTAATTGTTTCAATTTCTTATCTAACTAAAGGATGTTTCTCTAATCAAATGTGAATTTTTCTTTGTTATGAATCTCACTGCTCTATATTGTTTCTAAATTTGGTGATTTTCGCCAAAGATAAATTGCTTAGAAAATGGAACACACCTGAATGCGAGCACGTATCACATCTATTGGATTTGTGATCAAAGCTGCTGAGACCCCACTCAGTGGAGCAGCCACAACTTGTATGGCCAGACGTGGAATGTAGGTTGGTATCACACCAGCAAATAAAACTAAGAAACAACAAGAGAAAAAAACTAAAAAAAATAATTAACACTCTTCTAACTAAATAGTAAAACCAGCCATCAATGGGATGAATGATAAAATGTTATTAAACTATCTAGAGATTGATATTGACAAAATGAATAATGTGATTTTACATTAGGAAAACAGATTGATAAATAGAGAGTGTCTATACTATTTTACTGGTTAGTTCATACAAACATAAAACAACTCGTAAACATAAATACTTTGTTCTGATTTTCTAATGCAGTCTAAAGAATGAATTTGCATATGAATACAGAAAATGTGGGCGACAAATTAGTCAATATTAAATCTCAATGAAGAGAAGCTGTTCAAAACTAAGGAAAGTAGAAAGTTGTTTACTACACTACATTATAGGGGTGTACCGGATAGTCGCTCCGGCTCCGGTCGAATATTCGGCACTTTTTCACTATCCGGCACTATTCGGCTCCGGTCGAATATCACTACCAGATAGTAAACCGGATAGTAAAAACTACAGCGTAGTACCTGTATTTCTTTTAATATTGTTAGGCACCTCCATGTGCTAAGTCTTTTCCAGATACGCCAAAAGGGAGGTAACACTTAAATATCGAAACAACACAGGCGAAAGACAAACAATATAAAGGTGTCGACGCTGATAAACGATGTCCAACAAGAAGTTTAAACTAAATCTCCATGTTGATAAAAATATACAAATATTCACAAACTGGACATGATTAAATAATGTCAGTTCTGAAATACATTTACTTTTTTTTGTTTCAAATAAAAGAATTTGTTTTTTAAAACAAACAATGACTATGCACCAAATCTTATTTAGTACAAAGATAAGGCGTGTAAATCTAAATAGAAATAAAATTATACATAGCAGCGATGTCTGGCACATTTTAAAAGCTTGTTTTGACCTTTGAGTGTTCTAGTAAACATGTAATGTTCATTAACTACGTCACGCTGATAATCTGTCTAGATGTGCGGGTATATCTGCAGAGGTAGAGATGAGCAACCCCCCACCTCCTTTTGTTTGTTTAGTCCATAACATTGAGATCACAGGCAGCTGACCACATTAAGCCAGATGCCAACGTGTCGACACTGTCTAGAGGTCTATCTTAAGAGGGAACTAAGTTTGTTTACTTGGAGAAGAAGTTTTATTAGGGGGCGGGACTACAAGCCATCTAAGGTTAATCTGGTTTGGGTTTGTTTATTATGAGATAGGTTGTCAATCAAAGGGTCAAAGGACCACAAGCCACACCTTTTATACTATTGGCTGGGTAATAAGTTTGTTTACTTGAGTTATGTCTCAATTAGGAGGCTGGACTACAAGCCAAGCAGACACTGACCAGTGGTATCTTTAAGGGAGGGCTCAAGAGACTCAACACCCTTAACTTCTTATTTGTTTAACTCATGACAATGTATTGATAGACATTGACCATTCTTAAGCCTGAATGGATTAACGCAAATTGTTACGACATATTGACATTGTCTATAGGTCAACAGATGATGACACTAAGTTTGTTTACTTGGAGAGAAATGTATGGGTGTATGTAGTTTTTTTCCTAGTCTTAAAACCTTTAGAAAGAAAGCTAATTTCATTGCTTAATTCTATTGACTTAATATATAGGACCTAAAGGAAAACCGTACAGTAAAATTTAACATCACAGAAAATAAATTGATCGCAGAAAAAAATTAATCTAACGCACCATAGTATGCTGGAATGTTAAGAAACACTTGACCACTGTAACTAGTGTACGGATAATGTAGCCTATCTATTTGCTTGACTGACCATGCCAATGTGTTATCTTTTTTTTTTGCCTGCACACTAAACACTATTGCGTATGCCCAAAGGAAAAAAAAAACGCGTGAAGGTCAACACAATCATCTATACACACTACACTAGGACAACATGTGTAGGTTCACTACGTCTATCTGACCAGGTTGTTACAATCAGTCGAACACAAAATCCATTTACGTTTCTTTTTTGGTAGGTAGGGTGTGGATGAGTTTTCGTTTATATTTGGTTTCCTAATGCTCTTTGATCTATTTATCAGTAGATCTAAACATCAATAATGTAGGTGTAATGGATGTTCCTGCTGTTAATAAAATATCTTTTGCCGCAAACGGATTAATAAATATATGACCTACTATGCTTCAGATTCCAACTTTTAACTAACAGCTATCAGTATTAAGTTTTTGAAGCCAGAACCAAAAACATTCTTTGGACTTAAAAATACAAGTCTGATGACCGATTGTTGGTCGAAATTCTTAAACACATACATTCAACCACCATACAAGCCAGATGAGAGATTTACATTCGTAACTAGTATAATATATACTAACATATTTTACAGTGACCCTCCAACACACAGCCTTTATGGTTGGTGGCTTCGTACATACCAACAGACACGCTCATGCTACTCATGATGATGCTACACAGATTAATTTCTGTTTATAAATACTATTAATCTTTAATAAATCAACCAGTAACAGATTTTAAAACAATTAGGTATATAAAAGGAAAAAATAATACCAAAAAATATAGATATGTTTTATAACAGTTTCGTAAAATGTTCAGCAATACAAGTTATTTACAAGATACTTAGGTATTCGGCTCCGGCCGAATATCAAATTTTATTATCCGGTCATATCCGGCTCCGGCCGGATATCAAAAAGTACTATCTGGTACACCCCTACTACATTACATTGTGCTTCTTACCTGTGTAAGAATCATAGAAAAACCACCAGAGAGCACTGTTGGGAGCAAAACAAGCCAGAGAGACAAAGTAACCTTTGTAGAAACCCAGTAAGCCATCTCTCTTGTAGATGGTCCTAATAATGGCATTCACTGCACCAAACCTTGAGCTTGAGACACGCTCATTCAGGTGTATGTTTTGAAGATTGGAGAGTTTTAATTGAGCTCGTCTTTCTTCTTTGGACCACTCACTGAAATCTGAGCAATACATTTAATAGTATACATCAATGATTAATTAATGACTAATACATTACTGGTATTCATCAATGATTAAAAAATAGACACACCTGACTGCACACATCACTGCTAACCAAGCATAAGAGAATTGACCAGGTTATTAGGTCACAGGTATTAAGTATGTTTTAAAAAAAAACTTGTGCTTATTGTTAGATTCAAAAGTCTTGAAGACCTTGGGGAGATGATTTAAACTTTTGTAAACAATCGTTGTTCCAAGTAGTGAATGTTCAGTGATCATTATTCTATGATTATTTAATCATCAGTATCTTCATTTTATTCAACATAAATATTATGTAAGTCAAGTTTATATTCTATTTGTACAAGTAATATATATTATATGTGGCTTGTTCGTTGCAAAACTACTAATTACGTGCTTCTTCAGAGTGTTTGAAAGAGGCATAGAAGGTCCTACGAAATTGCATATTACATGTCATGTAATTTGGGAGACAATACTACTCTCCAAAAGAAATTGTGGCAACACTAATTGAAATAGCAAGCAATTTTTTTTTAGATTAGCTTTTTATAAATACTTTTTTAAATTACTTATTAGTATGAACAGAATAAATGGAAAACAAAATTAGCTACTATTATGTTTCTCAACAGAATATTTTTAAAAAATAAAAGTTATATTTAAGAAGCCTAAATTAAGAATAAACATGCCTATCACTGTACAAATGGTAATGAGTCAGGAATAAACAGATCTGAAAGCATATGCTTCTACTCACCTTTGCATTTCTCCCGTCTTCCCATTAACATTAAATGCTGTGATATGATGTCTATTGGGACAGCTAGAGTTTGACCAGTGACTGATGCTAAGCCTCCACCTTTTTAGAATGAAAACAAAAATTAATGAAAGATTACTGTATTCCTCAGTTTTCACTACTGCCAATTAATTAAGAACATAAGCCAGGACACATATTTCTTATAATTTTTTGTAAGAAAAGAAAAATATGTAATGCTCCAAAGCTGGATCTATCTTGTCTTATGAGAATATTGCAGGACATTAAGTTCTAGCAAACCCTGCAAACCACATGTTCTCTGCTTAGAAATAAAAGGTTCTTTGTGATGAATTCTAACAAGATAGTTAAATTATGTATTTTATTTTATCCATGAAAACCTTCAACAATTGAATTTAATTTCATATTAGATAAATGCACATCTTACCCACAAATGAACGTATGCTATTTTCAGTAACTCCTAAATGTTCTTTAAGATAGTGTCTAGTTCCCTCGTAGGTTGATATGTAAGCCATAGATGGAAATAATTGTAAACATGATACCTGGTAGGTACAGAAACAAAATATATGCAAAAGTATTACTTTGGATAAAAAAAAAACAAAAACTAGACACTGACTGAAATAGTTTAAAATATTATATGAAATTGTTTGGGATGCATCTAAGTGAATCTACTCAGAGGAGACAAGGATCACAATAGTAAAAGTACAATTTCACAAAACTGCTTTCTTTCTATTCTTTATAAGATTTTAAGAGTTCATGTTCTGATAAGATAATTTTATGATCCAATCAAATGGAAATTCAGTTTGACTACAATTGACAACCTCAGTGTAAATACTGTACAAAAACAATATAGATGAAAAATTCAAACATTCAAGCAAGAAACACATACACAACCAGCGCTACATTAACATCAGATGAATTGCTGGTTCTAAACAGATCTCAGGAAAATATTTGTTAATACTCTAAAAATGTCAGTGTTGCACCATTAGTCCACTAAGCGCTTATAGTCTTAAGAACATCTCAAGAATGTTTTCTGTTGCCTTATAAATTATAAAAAGTTTTTACATCAAAATCTCTTCCCACTGCCAGATGAGCATGTGTCCACTCAATCTCTTTCTTATTTAACTATTGGTATCTATTCAAAATGTAACCCAACTAAGTGCATAAATTCAAACAGCAAAACATCAGCTTTAGTACTTTTTTACTAAATTTATGTGAAAAAAGAAACTTACCCAGAATCCTCTATATAAACCTGTTCTGCCTTCATTTCTTACAATTTTGACAAATGCATCAAAGGTTCCTCGATATACTGTGTTCCCCTTTTGAATTTGCAATCGTGTCTTAATCAAGACAAAAGGATAAAGCATTGTTCTTATTGTAAGGCCACTGAGTAGGGTCAGTGGAAAGTACTTCCTTTTGTCCATCATATGAAGTTCAATGACCTGAATCTCCTCCACTTCAAAACCCATTTTGATAATTCTTCAAGCAAAGTACACTGAAAACTGACTAGAAAATCTACTATCAACTCATTGTCTACTTGATTTACTTCACAGATGCCATTCTCAAGAAAATGATGTTGAGCATATGGAAAGATTCATTGAGGCTTGAAGTTCTTTTTAAGTTACATACTTGTAATAATAACTATTTTTTCAAATCTGCTTTAACATCTGTCACCTAGGAAAACAATACAATTTTAAATATAAAATAAACTAGACAGTAAAATTTAAGCATATTTATAAGAAGTAATTTACTAACTAGAAAAACAAAAATTTTTTTTTAGAAATGAAATCAGACTACAACCAGATCTAATGGTTTTTTGGCTGGATCTTTGACATCTAATTTTAAAATAGTTTTGTTTATAAACAATTTCTTGACAAGGTATGCAGACACCGGAAATATCTTAGCAACATTAAAAGCTGGATATTGTCACTCTTTAAGCAAATCTCCGGGACGGACAAATCTAAGATCAACGGCTGTTAATAGACAAGGGACAGAACTGCCAGTACAAGCAAATATGACATGTGTTATGGTCATGTGATTGAAAGCCTTCACAAACAAGAGATGGTGTGTAAGAAAGGACAGATGATTCCGGGACATTAAGGCAGTAAGGATGGTGCGGTAGAATATGAGTCCTCGAAAATGTTGCAGTACAAGTTCAGGAGTATACTACAGTATAAAGAGAGAGAGACTTGTATTGTTTAGTAGGCAGTTCTGTTAAGAGCAAGAAAGCATCTGAAGTTAGTGTAGTCAATTGTCTTGTATTTGCTGTTGATGCATTAGTTATTTTATTTAACTACCACATAGTTATTAGGAACTCTTGTTGTCAAGTTCTTGTATTAGATGTGTTGTGTTGCTTTTACAGAAGGTCTGGTAGAGAAAATTGAAACAATATATACATACTAGTCAACCGGCCGGTCTTAGGCCACTGCAACCTATACAACCCACTTTCAAAGGATCCATACTTTCATTGGGCCCGCGCTAATTCAAGATGTATAAATTTAAATTATACCATTTTAAACTTCAAACAGATTTCCAGTGCCCTCCTGTTGATTTAGCAGGAGCTACTGGAAATATCCAGAATTTGCAAAATATACAAAAAAAGTCCTTAAAATATATGGAAATTTAATATAGAAAAAAAAATGTCATTATGGGTTTTCATTCAATATGGAAAGCGCCAATCCTACGCACAAAAAATAAAATGGTATTGTGCATTGTGCAATTGTGGAACCAGTTGAAAGAAGCTTGTCGCGCCTCAAACTAATGAAGAATTACATGAGATCAACAATTCTCAAAGAAAGATAGAAACATTTGGTAATTCTTGCTATTGAGCGGGATCTGTGTAGGAAACAGAATTATTATGATATACTGTATGACTTTGCTACACGCAAGGCTTGTAAAGTAATTCTGTGCATAGTAAAGAATGAATAAAATGCATAGACAAATTTATTTTTTAATACAAACTCCTAAAAAATTTAACTTATTGTCCGCTTCCCTACCCAAACTTGGCCCTGCGAAATCCATTTTGAATAGGGCCCCACAATGTTTTTAAGTCCGAATTCGCTCTGAAGTGTTTGTAAAATATTTTACATGTTTCGGATTTTAACATTTTTAGTCCCAACCTCCCGCAAGACAGTGGGGGGTGGGAGTGGGCAGGTTTGACATTCCAGAGCGCAACCACCCATAGCGACGTGTGAATACCCACGTGTTCTCCCCCCTCTTGTTATTTTGTGGGTTGACTCCGCAGAAATAAGAGAGTGATCTTTCCTTTACTTCTTGCTCCTCCAAACTCTTGAGGGAAGTAGAGAATTATATAAATATATTATTAGATCTATAGAATAAAGATCTTTATGACAGATATATCTACATCTACTGATCATCATGATCAATCAGAATCTGATCAACTAGGACTAGATCTAGAATGACTTGATCTATAAATTCTATATATATAAATAATAATAATAATATTCTTTTCTATATGGCGGAATTATATTATTTAGTTCTACTGTAGACTCTAGAATTAGTATTGGAGTCTATTTAATTTGAACTAGATCTATTGAACTATTAATGATTAGTCTGATTAGTGTACTATTAGATCTAGGGCAATCTGAATTTAGGATCTACTATTTGATCTATATCAGGGGTTCTCAACCTGTGGGTCATGACCCCATGTGGGTCGATTGAAGATTTGCCAGTGGTCGCCTAAGACCATCGAAAATATGGATTGTTATTGTCTATTTTTATATTGATGTGTGTGTGTGGGGAAGGGGGTCACGGCAGAGTGGGAGGATTGTAAAAAGGGGTTGCTGAGCTTAAAAGGTTGAGAACTGCTGATCTTCTACTTAGAATTTTAATCTAGATCTATAACTATAATAATAATTCTAGAATCTATATTATAATATATATTATACTTAACTTTAACTTATTATAGAATATAGAATAGATATACATATACTGATATATCATATACTAGTGATACTTATAGATCTATTTAATCTATTCATTATTATTATTATTATCTAATCATTCAGACTAATCTATTATTTACTATTAATATTATTAATAATTATCTACTAATCTTATGATTTATCTACTCTACTCCTCTAGTGGGCTCTAGTCCTACCTAGGCCTAGTTCAGTTCTACTACTTCTACTGACTTCTACTTCTAGTCTACTAATAAAATTAAAAAAAGTCGTCACTTCACTGAATTAACTAACTGATAATGATAGATCTAAGTAGATCAACATAATCTAGATGATAGTCGAAATCTCTGGTTTTGAAAGTGTTTAAAATACTATACTATGGCCTATGGGGTGATCTAGATCTATTCTAGATCTAGATATTTAATTATAGCTTTACCTAGCCTTTGCATACAACTGATCTTGTCTTGAAAGAAGTGAAAGGTTATGTTTTCAACCGGAAGTAATTCTGGATTTCTCACGCTAAATTTGTATTTCGATTTTATATTTGAATTGAGTTACTTTAAATAGAACTATATTAAATATATATATAGGCATATAGATCTAGATGGAGATAGAGAAATACGGTTAAAGTAACTTAAAGAATAAAGTTTCACATTCTGTAGGCAATGGCGGATCCAGGGGGGGGGGCGGTAGGGGCGATCGCCACCCCCACTCGGCGGACGAATTTTAGTATAGAATTCACACTATTGGTATATGAATTTATTACTTATGTTAATAATATATACTAATTATTTTATATTTCTACATATTTTTAGATGATTTTGCCCCCCCCTCTAGTATGTTGGCCGATATGGTGGGGTCGGGAGGGGGCGATGGCATCAATTCCGCCCCCCCCCATAAGCTTTCGAGTGGGGGGGCGGTCCGATTTCCTTTGGGGGGCGGACGAATTTTAGTTTACAATTCACACAATTGGTATACGAACTTATTACTTGTGTTAATAATATATACTAATTATTTATATTTCTAACTATTCTTAGATTATTTCGCTCCCCCCCCCCATCCTTTTAGTATGATGGTCGATATGGTGAGGTCGGGAAGTTTGTAAAAAAAACGCTTTGGCCTCGGGGCTTCGCCCCGAAATCTACTGATATATAATTAGCTTTAGATGTCAGGATAATGCCTTTCTGCACTGACAAATGCAAAAAACGCTTTTGGCGTCGGGGCTTCGACCCGAAATCTACTGATGGATAATGAGCTGTAGATGTCAGGAGAATGCGTTTCTGCAGTGAAAAAAATGCAAGAAAACGCTTCTAGCGTCGGGGCTTCGCCCCGAATCTACTGATGAATAATGACCTGTAGATGTCAGGAGAATGCGTTACTGCAGTGAAGTATGCAAGAAAACACTTTGGCGTCGGGGCTTCGCCCCGAATCACACTGGCTAAGCTTACAGCCCTCCCTCAGTCCCCCAGCTTGCCTCAACATGACTGTTTTTTTGTTTTCTTTTTTTTCCTCCAAGGTTAAAAAACACTTCTTTTTGTTCTCGTGTATATATATTGTTAGGTAGTGTAGTTTAGTATTGCGCACATTTTCTAGATAGTTAG
>JADKLZ010079391.1:8279658-8305534 GCA_021533235.1 Biomphalaria straminea
ACGTATCTAAATGTTAGTGAGAAAAAAATTCTCAGCTCATTGGCCACATCGGGAAAACTCGAGTTTGACCGTTATATCGGTTTGAAAAATGTCTCATTATCGAAACATTTATTTTGGTTTGAAGGTTTTATGAATGACATGGAGAATTTATGAATGAAAGTTTTCCAATTTATGAATGAAAGTGACGTCAAAGGAAAAAAACTTGACACCCCCTACGTCACTAGGCTCACAGCAAGAAATGAAAAAAAAAAAAGTACACCTCCTACGTCACTGGCTTACAGACGTTCACTAAAGCATTTCTTTGCAACAAGTTTTATCGCGTTTGAATGAATGAATAGACACAACTATTTGCGCACCGTAGTTGAAGGTTTAAAACAGTGAACATCAATCAAGCACGTGGTTATCTGAAGACGCTCAAGTGCTTCCAAGTGTTTCTAGAAATTAATCGCTTGATCCCTTTATTATAAGCAGGGGCGGCCCTAGCAGTGCGCGGGGCCCTGGGCGAGCGTCATGTGCGGGGCCCTTAGCCGTGAAGGTTGACTATAATGACTATATATACCTGTATATATCATACCACATTTCGCTAACGGGCTAATCTGTTTCTAATGTGTCCGCCTTAAAGCTGTGGGCCTTATTTGTGTAACAAAACATAGAATATTACGTTGGTTTACTATTGGCCGTATAAGTGCATGTTAAAGGCTATTGTATTTTAATTGTTCTGCATTAACAGATGCGAATAAAAAAAGAAAACACTCACCACTTCTAATATTATGTCTTCTCTTTCACTCTGCAAATTGAAGCCAATAGGATGTTATATAAGAATAACGTGTGCTATAGGAGCTACAGTGGTCCATTCACTTTCACAGACCCGACTTTTGCGGAAGGGATGTATCACGGGTTTAAAAAAAAAAATCTATAAAAGCAAGATTACAAAGACAGTTTGTGTGGAAATACGAACGCAAAATCGATCCGACGTGGTCCACCCAGGCAGGTAAAAAGGCAGGTTTCAATATTTTCAGAAAGAACATCAGAATGAAATTCTATCAAAGACAAATGACAGAGTAGAATGGAGAAAGAAGGTTGACAGATCTTGTGTGGTGCCTCACCGGTCCAGCAGATGTATGTATAAGTGAAAGTGAATGTGAAGTTCGATGTCTACTTCTCCAACCGAATTATGAAACGCAATAATAGGAAAAACTACTTATGAATTGTTGTTTTAAATTATGTCCAACTTATATATATACTAAATAGATTTTTTCTCTTTAAAAAAAAAGTAAACATTTTTATTTGTGTAAATGTGGTCGTTAGCAATACAAATGTTAAAAAAAAAAACAACTTTTTAGCTCACCTGTTTAAAAAAGGGTCATCTCTTATATTAAAGAGCATGAAGTGTTTGTTACTTTTAATAGTGGATAGCTACAAAAGTGATGTGTGTTCTTAAAGAAAATGCTTGCATAAGTGATTTAAAAAATTCGATTTTTTTGGTTTCAGAAAGAAAAAAGAAGCCGTTACATTAGGACTCTGAATGTCTAAAATATTATGATGTCGGATTTTTACTATCTTTTCTAGTTTACGAGATCTAAACGGGACGGACGAACGTACGGACAGACATTCCACACAAAACTAATAGCGTCTTTTCCTCTTATATTAAACCGGTAAAAATATTCCTGCGTTTTTTGTTGATTTTTTTTCAACACGTTGACACAGATTTTCCCACGGCCGAACTATGTCTATGCATGCCTATTGGAAAAACTAGCTAAAAGCTGATTTTCCAAAATAGCTATACAAGCACATCAACTGGTGATACTGTTTATATCCGAAAATATTACAAGTTTATGAAATCAAATAGCCTACCGCGAAAATCTGAACTTCGCGTGCGGTCTTAGAACGTATCACCAGCGACAGTCGAGAATACACTGTATAATTGTTTAGTTATTTGCAATGCTTTAAAAAAAAATAGGTTCCGTTACTGAGTGATCATCATTGATGGATTGCCTAATGTTTAACTACTAAAAAATTAATAATAAACGCTAAAATTCAAGAAAATTAATAATTTTTCCCCACATTAAAAAAAATGAAGTACGCCGTACCGGTGTGACGGTAAAATAAAAAGAAGTGATTATTTTCATTAAAAAATCAATTTGTTAAAAGTTGCATTTATGATACTACAAATTTTATAAATGAATATTTAATTTACAATTATTCATAAAGCAAAGAGTAGATCAAACTTTATCATTACACATTTTCCTTAAAAATTCCGATTAGACGTCTTTTTTTTATACCAAGTAAACGATTAGACGTCGTTATTATATACCAAATTAACGATTAGGATTGGTTGCTTCCACATGTGTTTTTATTGTGAACTGTAAACAATGATAGCCTATTAGACTCGGCTGCTATACCGAAACTGAACGGTATTTCGAACTAAGAAATGTAAGTTAAGAGCTTAAATGGCAATTGGTAAAGTAAATATTCAGGGAAAATATAGAGTAACAAGTCCTTGTTTATAATCACTCATTTAGTTTTCGAAGTTGGTGACAATAAAATCTCCCAGCGCGGGGCCCCTCTCAGGCGCGGGGCCTGGGGCGGTTGCCCCACTTGCCACCCCCTAAGACCGCTACTGATTATAAGGCACGTTAAAATAAGAATTTGATTAATTGTATATTTTTAATTAGCTATAATGTAGGCCGAAAAGAAAGATATGGACGCCGAATCTGGAATCTGGATGTCTGCCTGGTCGAGCGGTTTGCACGCTGGACTGTCGTTTGGATTTATCGAAGGTCCCGGGTTCAAACCCTGCCCGCTCCCATCCCCCGTCGTCCTGCGGGAGGTTTGGACTAGGAAGTAACTATCTTCAATTCTGAAGGAACATCCGAAACATGTAAAACAACAAACAAACAATCTACGTCTAGATCTAGGTCTTGATTCTAGACTTACAACTAGATTCTCAGTTCTCCGTCGAAAAAACCGCCATGTTGCTCGCCGTTATTCTTCCCTAATAGCAGGAGGTTTGCGGCGTTGAAGAGATCTAATAATAATCTAATAGGTTTTCTGTTGTAATTTCTAGAAGAAAAGATGTTCACAACTTTTCAGGAAAACAAATAGATCTAGACGTCTACGTCTGAGCTATAGGATTTCAGCCAGATTTCAATCGCTTTTTTTCCTAGACTAGATCTAGATGTAACAGCATTGCCAATTCCACTCTAAATTTATAGAAGACAAATATTATTATAATTTTGTTCGATCTAAATCTTTGTTTTTTTTTAGAAGGTCTTTTATATAGATTCATTGAGACAAACATTATTTATATAAACATAATAATTTTATTATTATTATTATTATTATTATTGACGTGAAGTTAATATTTTATTGACATAACGTTATTATTCGTAAATGCAATCATTAGTAATATCGTCAAGCTAGAAAATTCTGAGGAGCGTTTAAGGAAACTTGAGGATCTGCGACTTCGAGCTTCACATCGACTCGAAAAGGAAACCAACACACAATATTCTAAGGGGTCAACGAGTTTGCGTACGCTGCAGCCACTTTTGATTTAACTATAAACCTTAGTAAAAAACTTGGGGTTAGGGTGTGGTGACGAAAGGCCTAGAAGATATCTGAATGGAGGGATGTGTAAAAGCAGGCCATATCCTTCCATGGGCTGTAGCACCACTGGGATAGATGGATGGCAAAAGCCGGTATGAACTTCTTATGGTCTGACAGTCTTAGTGTTCTGTTCGTTCTATATGTAATTGTACATGGCGATTAAATATCAAGTCTCTTAAGTCCTCCTACAGTCTAGACAGCGTAAAACTATCGTAGGCCTACTATTATTGGCTTGTAAGAAAGTCTTTGAAGTTTTCCCCAATAACGTAGAAATTTGCGTCACTCGATGTTTCGTACTAAAGCCATAATTGAATATACTAATTCCAAAATTAAATGTCTGAACGTACCAATTTACATATAGAACAAACAGAATACTAAAGAAATTTTTCGAATTAGTAGTCTTTATCTAATCGTTCATTTTCGTAATTATAAAAAAAAATCCAAAAATGACTTCGGGTATATGAAATTATTTAACCGAGCAAGGCTCAGCCACCTGATATTATATATAATTTGTTGTGAAATACGCTACTTATATATGAATAAATATATCTTTTTTTTCTTATTAACAAAAGCGAGAATACAATTTATTATTGGCCAGAAAAAAATGTTGTGGCTCTTTAAAAAATGAGCTTTGTTAATTCTAATTTTTGACACTTTGACTCGAAAGGTTGCTGACCCCTAGTAAAGGAGGACATACTCTCCTTTTTGAAGTAAAGTGCGACGTCCGGCAGGAATTAGGTTAAAGAGTAACAATATCCAGCTTTGAATGTTGATTGTTATTATCAATTAATCGAACCCAACCCTTAATTTTTATATTCAAATTCAGTGGCGGAGAAAGGGATTTATTGGGGGCCCGATGGGCTTGGCCTCCTTAGGGGCCCTCACATTTTGACATTATTTGACATTATGACATGAGTTGATTTACCTAATATATATACAAGTTTAAAGTGTGGAATACATGATGCAAAATGGTTAACAATTTACATAACAACATGACATCATGACATAACAACATGAATAGCAAGATTTTATGGCATTGGCTTAATATTTAGAGTACAAAAATTTGGACACTCATCTTTGGGACCTCAAGTGGGGGCCCGGTGGGATTTTCAAATTTGGACCCCCTTCCCCCACCTTAGATACGCCACTGTTCCACATAAATAATAAACTGTGTAATATCCTACTAAGATTATTGGTAACCAACAAACTGTACGTGGACGCCTACTTAGAATTCAGTGAGAAGCATTCTACTTAAAAACTATAATGCAAAGAAAATATTTTCATTAACGATGAACTACTTCAAAAAGTCTAAGAAATATGATACACGCTCTCACAACAACGTGGCCATGGTGGCTGGGTGGTAGAGCGGTTGGTTTCATACCCGACGTCTCTTTTGATTCTTACGAAGGCTGGAATTTTGAATTGCGGGACTTGAAAGACCCTTATGAGTCTTCACAACTTTAATGGAATCCTGACATTAGTTCGGTGTGCTGGCCACATGTCCGCCAATCTATTGATGACCTTTACTTGGATCGCAAGGTCTGACAGGGGTAAGCCCCCTTGGTACTTTATTAATTAATGTGTTTATTTTTAATTTATTGAATTATGTATGTAGGCTATGTATTTATTTATTTTTTATTTATTTGTTAATTATTTGTATATTTTTTTATATAAATCTATTAATTAATGTGGTGGCTGTGGCACAGAAGAAATAAATGACGGACAGAACTCTTAGGCCGATATGGATCTTTTTATAATATTATGTACACTAAAAACCAGTACATGGCAAATAGAATAGCATATGTTTAATTACCGTTTCAAATTACATATGGTTATAAATAAACAGGGCCGGTCTTAGGCCACTGCAACTAATGCAGTCGCGGTGGGCCCCGCGCTTTCATAGGCCCCGCGCTAATTCAGGGTTTAATTATTAAATTGTAAAATATATACGAAAAACTCCTGGAAATCTCCTGACTTTATTAAAAATTTTCGGAAAACTCTTAAAAATCTCCAGAAAAATAGACAACATTGTCATTTGTAGGTGTCATTCATTGCGGAAAAAGCTACGCTACGCTTCGATAAAAGAAAAAAAGGCATTGTCAACTTTCATGTAATAAAATGTAACTAGTCGACCGGCGGCATAGCATACGCCGCTATTTTGCAGGGCAGGCCTCAGGCACTGCAACATATGCGACCGCAGTGGGTCTCTCGCTGCCACTTTCTTTGGACCCGTGCTAATTTTTAGGTGTATAAATTATTAAATTTAACCATTTTATAAAATATAACAAATTTCCCGAAATCTCTCGATTTACCAGTGTGACGCGTCGCCGCGTGTGATGTGAATTTAGCTTGTTTTGGTGTCTAGGGGATGATTATTTTTGAATATATCACACACTGACCCATCAGCAGACAAATCGGGAGCAGACACGCAACTAGACAAGCAATTAAGAGAGATACAAATGATAAAAGTATAAAGAATATTTATTTACATAAATATTTACATAGAATAATAAAAAGGGGGAGGGTTTGTATCTAACTCTAAACGATGTTATGTTTGATCATCACTTATGCACGTAATGAGAGAATGTGTCACTTTGTCCTTGGTACTTAGCTATTTTCTTGTCTTGGATGAATCGTAGTTGTCTGTATCCTGGTTTGAAGTGGCGTTTCTAGCTGGGTAGAGGGACGCCGATGATATAGTCCTTGTGGAGGTTCAGTCCAAAAGTTCCAATATCTGTAGTGGGCACAGTAAGGCGGGTGGCCGGTTACCGTGGGCACAAGTGTACTGCGGGCAGAGCGGATCTGCCGTGGGCAGCGTAGTCGCAGGATAAGTCCAGTGAGTTGGCAGAGCTATGACGTCTCGCACAGAACGGATCTATAGGGACGTCGTACCTAATGGGCTGACAGGCGGACTGTCAAATAGGCAGGCTTGAGCCGATAGCGCCAAGTGGACGATGAGTAGTGACTTTCAGCGCTGAAGAGCACCTAATAGTACGTGATACTCGTAGTGGATCCAAGTGAGCAAGCGATACTGATTAGTACCAAATGGGCAAGTTGGCAGAGTGGGCCAAATGCAATTAGGCGATGCTGGACAGCTCTAAATGGGCAGATGTGTCAATACACATAGGCATGTAGGCAGGTCCTAGTAGGTAGTAAATAGGCAAGTAGCAAATAGGCAAGTAGGCGAGTAGTGTTGGCTGGAGCCAAATAGGCAGACACCTGAGGGAGGCTGCGGATAAATAAAGACAAGTTAGGACATGTCTCTCATGCATCTTATCGATGCCCTCGACTGTGGTGCATTCGTCAGATTGATAAAATTGCTTTAGTGCCCAATGGGGAAAATGATGACATATGGGATCGGAAAAATAGAGGGCTGATAGTAATCATAAAATGTACATAAGAGGGGAAAAAGTAATATATATGTACATAAAAGGGGAAATAAGAATCTCAATAAAATACAAGTATAAAAGAGCATAAAAAGGGGTGGGGAGAGGGGGAGAGAATTGGACGCTGGTGGTCAATGACCGTGACGCTATTGTCTACACACGGCCGGGGCCATGACGTGAACAATGATTGTCCGTCCCAGGGGAGGGAACAACTCTTGCAGAAGCAAAATGATTAAAACAAGAGAGATTTCTTATATCTCTTCAAGGCGACCAGCCGAGATAAAGAAAATAAACTAAGATGTACATACATGTACAATGTTGCGTCAATTATCAATTGAGCAACGTGGCAATAATATTGCCGACATAGGTAAACGTAATATATAAATATATACATATGCAATGTTTAAGTTTCCTACTTACGACAGTGAGAAATACACAATGCACAAATTAAATATAAATGAACTAAATAAAATACACAAGATAATATCCAAAATGAAATATACACACAAGCTAGATATATGGGACTTGTGACTAAGTTCGGCTAACTCACCACCAAATATTCCTCTAAGAGAATTAACAAATGAACTAGTCCAGGCTCATGCGGCAAGTGCCAGCGAGAGAGTGAAATGAGTGATTTGGAATAGTTTAGCTTATAAAAGTCGGAGGTGAGAGCGGACACAGGAAATGTGACAAGATAGGGATTGTCCCTCACGTGGTCGGCTCGAGACGAATATTTCACATATTGGAAAGAGGCCTGAGATGTGCGGACACACCTTGGAGGGTCGATAGGCGAGTGGCCTCGAATATTCTCTTTGATCAAGGAAAGGCGCGGGTATGGATAGATGAATAGACAATCCTACCCAGATGGTGTCGACTATCAGTCGGACAGCCGGCGCATAAGATCAAAGTAAGCGATCGTGCGTTTATCTATGCCCCGGTCAAGGTGAGATAAGCGAGGAGTGGCGACAGCCATGGTCCCTGCGCTAGACTTTGTTTAGCGTAAATAGGAAAAAGGTGCGGTTTTGTGAAGAAAAGGGGCATAGACAGGGGAAATAATTGAAATAAAATAAATAAATAAGGATAAATAATAATTAATGCTGTGATAAAAGTGAGCGAATCTGACGGCGAGTTTTTGACTTGTCACAACCAGGAGCCCTTGGAAATCTCCTGAAATGTTATTAAATATAGGTCTACGAAAAAGTCCTGGAAATCTCCGGAAATAATTAAAATCTTTTGTAAAGTAAAAGTAAACTAAAAAAAATATCCGGAAATATATAGATAAAAATTGAAAATTTGGGAAGAAGAGAGTTAAAAGGGGGAACAGGAAGCCAATGAAATTATTTTTTAACGTAATTTGTGATATTAATTAAAGTACTTCTAAAGTCAAAACTGAGAGTAGACTCTATCTGTGTATTGTCGTTCTAGTTTCAAGAGTCTTACGACACAATAATCTGGAAATACTTTTAATATTATGACAAATTGAGAAGAAGAGAATTATATACACCACTTTCATTCACAAAATGATCCTCTATGCTATGCTATTTTATGAATGAAAATAGTGCGGATTTGGATACACTATTTTCCATTCACACCATGCTGCGCCATGTGATCTTCCCGTTATGCTTGCTTGCTTGTTTGAACTTTTGAACTTGTCGACTTTGAGAATTATATATATAGATAGATAATCGGGTGAATCTGTACCTTAATCGGAATTTCCAATACTTTATTTACTTTTATTGTCACTGGCATATACATATACCATTGGTTACAAGGTTCGTAAAGTACAGATCGCAATTTTTAACTTAGTAAAGTCGAATTTTTTTTCTTATACAAAATCTTAATTTCCACTTATTATCCTTACTCCCGCACAGACTAGGCCCCGCGCAATAAGTTTCTCATAAGGCTCCGCAATTGCTAGGACTGGCCATGTAAATAAACTTAACATAAGTTTATTATGGTTAAATGGTTTTACAAATTTGTATATACAACATCGAAGTCGAAATACTAATGTAAACCAGTCATTTCTTGTAAAGTAGCCTAGGCCTACAAAGAGAGTTTTAGACAGATAAGGAACATCAGAAACATTATACAAATTGTTGACAAAGTAGTTGTATAAAGATCAATGAGTGGTTCTACATAAAACAAACATACATTGTCTTAAGAGTTTCGATCATTTCCTTTCCATACAATAAATCAAAACAATTAAATAGAACAAATCTATACACTGGTCCAAGTCCATATCAACACGATGGTTGTCCAAAAACATTTCCAGAGGTACAGTTTCAATTCAATTAGAATCTGTCTAGTCTACTCAGGCACGCAATTCAATGATTGAATTAATTTACACGCTTGTTTTCTAAAGATAAGGATAGTCAGCGTGGACAAAAAACCGAGATAGCGATATTCTTTATAAACTACTAAATAAAATTATATCCTAATATAAGAAACAGTAAAATATATTTGCCTGCAGCCCATGTAAGAACACACAGTGTTGAGCTAGGCACAACTTGCAATGGAACGAAGTATGCCCAGTAATGTACAATCACTAAGGGGACAGTTGATGCCGGCAGAATGGACAGCGTCCACGTTGTTTTGCGCGGACACAAAACGCCATCTAGGGTAAAAGGTCATGTGCCTATCGGGGTGGACGGTGCGGCGCCTATACTAAGAAATTTTAGCTCTATGACTGTGGCAGGTCACAGAATCACATCAATAGAAGATATACGAGAAGTAGCAGAAACGTAATGAGACACACCTTTGTTCTACTTTTGGTAGCAGCGCTGGAAGTCTTCAACCGTTAGGATCCTTAGCGTGTCCGTTACACTCAAAATCAATTCCTTTAAGGACATTTTCGAAAGGAGAAACAAAGTAAAAGTCACAGGAGCTGAGACCTGGTGAATAGTGTGTGTATGGGGGTTGGATCACAGAAAGACCTTTTGAAGTCCGAAATTCTGTGAAGGAGTCGAGATTGTGACATGAGACGTAGTCTTGATCCAGCATTTATTGGACTGTCTGGTCTCATACGCATGGTCAACAGAAGGCTCGTATGGTTCTTGGAAACGAAAGGTCTCATTGCACCTGAACAGGGCGGATTCAGGCAAAATCGCAATGCGATAGACCAAGTGACGCTATTCATGCAGAAGGTGGCGGACGGCTTCCAGTGGGGCAACACAAATCGACCTGGTCAGTCGACGCTAGTGGTTTTCATCGATCTGAGACAAGCCTATGACAGAGTTTGGCGGCCTGGTTTGTTGTTAAAACTCATGAACCTAGGAGTGGGTTCTAATTTCTTAGGTGGATACAAAATTTCCTCACGGAACGAACACGAGTTGGTAAGCACGTGTCGAGGAAACTTCCGCTAGAGCAGGGTGTGCCGCAAGGGTCGGCTCTCAGTTGTTCACTATTTTTAGTGTTCATAAACGACCTGCCGGGCCTCTTACAATGCCAGAAGCTACTATTTGCAGACGATATTGTGTTGTGGGAGTCGGGCAGAGATCGTCAGCAGCTCATTGGCACTCTGCAGCAGGCGCTGACGACAGTGTCCTGTTAAGCCAGGCTATGGGGCCTTGAGGTGAACCACTCGAAGTGTGTTTACTCTTGGTTCACACTAGGACGTGATATCATCAAAGAACAAGTTGACCTACGGATGGACGGCAAGATTCTGGAATGGGACAAAAAGCCCAAGTACCTAGGGATCATCCTCGATCAGAAACTGACCCTGTGCGACCATATACAACACGTACGCGAGACAGCCTCAGAGAGGCTGAATATCGTAAAGAAGCTAGCTGGAACGAAGTGGGGAGGGCATGTGGGTGTACTGAGATCGCTGTACATGGGTGCAGTTTGGTCTCACATGGATTGCAGTCTCCCTGTTCAAGTTTGGGCCTCGCAAACGTCTCTAGCGAAGCTCGACGCAGTCCAGAACCAAGCCATAAGACTCATATGCGGTACGTTTCGCATCACGCCAGTCGACGCTGGCGAAATCATGGCCAATGTACCGCCGTTGAAGTTGGGCAGAGAGCGAGCCGTCGTGTTAGCTCACGAGAGATACGGACGGCTGGAGGAGGGATGCCCTCTCATAAGTCTGGTCGACAACTGGGAGGGTAAGAGGCGTCTCAAAAATCTGCCCTGCTTCATGCACGTGGCGCGCTGGCTGGTTAGAGAGATGAATCTACCAGAAGAGCGGGCTGCTCTTTCCCCGACCGGTTCCTTCCCCCCTGATAAAGCTTTCGGCATGCCGACGGTGCAAAGGAGCTTGATTGACCCGGCAGTCACAAAGCAGTGCGATCCTAAACGGCTACTACAAACTGCCAGAGAAACTATCGCCTCGTACCCGGCAGGAGTGACCACTATCTACGCGGATGGCTCCGTGAGGATGCTCGAGGGCACTACAAAAGCTGGGTATGGGGTTGTGGTACAACTCTCAGGCAATCCCGAAAGCGTGGAGCTGAGTGGGCCCTGCAGTGGCAAGAGCAGCACAGAAGCAGAGCTCGAAGCAATGCTCGCAGCATTGACGTGGGTAGCGGAGAGAGTCGGAGATGGATCCGCGGCCCCAGCGGACGTGGTCATCTTTACCGATTCTGCCCTAGATACCCTTGAAGGGCAGCTTGCAGGTGTCGGACGGACAGAAGCACTCCTCGCAGAGGTGGAGCGCCTTCTGCAGCTCAATGTAAATAGTTTTATACAGTGGGTTCCATCCCACTGTGGTCTGGTCAGTCATCAGAGGGCTGACTTTTTAGCGAGAGCCGTGGCGGCAACGTGCACCTTAAATGATGAACCATACAGTCTCGCGACCGTACGATCCCTAGCCGACAACAGATTGTTGGCACAGTGGTACGCTAGCTAGGACGCTTCCGAGAAAGGCCGAGAGCTACACAAGCAGATGAGTAGACCAGACCGAAAGGACGCATGGTGGACGCTCTGCCATGCGGAACAGGCAGTCCTAGCCCAGTTCCGGGTCGGACACTGTCCAAGAGGTTCGTACTTTGGGGGTGGAGGGAGAACTTCGACACGCGGTGCCGCCATTGCTTCGAGGACGATGAGACAATAGAGCACATTCTCTACGAATGCCGAGCTCTGCAAGATGAACGATCGGGACAAGGTAATGAGAGAGAGAGAGAACTGGTCCAGGTGTGGCAGAGGGTCTGTCCTTGTACGGGGAAAAGGCGACCCTACAACTCACTGCTCGATTCCTCTTTCGTGCTCCAAGGGAGTAATCTCAGCACGGTTTATTTCAAATGGGGTATCTGATTCGGTCTCACACGAATTTCCCTTTTTTTTCTGAGAATTTCCAGGACGTCTTTAAAAAAACCCTTGGTTTAAAGTTTGACCCGGACGATTTTCCTTTTATCAAAATAAATCAACAAATCAACATTAATTTGATATTCGATTTCCTTTGTTTGTTACTTGAGATCTCGCGTGATCTCTCACCCCTCTCTATTCACCTGACCTCAGCTCCTGGGAATTTTTCCATTTTTCCTACACCGAAAAATAGTTCAAAGCCTGCCAACTGCTCTCCCCTGAAGCCTTGCAGGAGGTTTGAGCTGTCATTTAATAACCTTCATAAATGAAGGGTAGTCAGACATCACAAACAAATGAGCACAAGGGCACTTTTTTTTTTTTACAAATCTTAAATGAACTCTGTCTGGTAATAAGTTTATACACGTTGTTTCTCCGTCACCCATTCTAAAATCAAGCTGAAATTTAGCAAATTTTTTTTACCTGACAACACAAGAATGAATTTAAAAACAAGATTACAAAGAGAGTTTGTGTGATACACAAACTCAGAGGCGGCCCCCGTCGGAGTCGGATCCCTGTCAGATCCGCCTATTCGCAAGATGTTTCGGATGTTCCTTCAAAGTTGAAAATAATTAACTTCTCGCTGGACAACGGAGGATGCCGAGCAGGGTATAAACCTGCCTTATCTTGATGTTTGCGCACTAGAATGTAGTTCGAATTTATCGTTGGTCCCTGGCTCAATTACTGCATGCTCCCACTCCCATCCCCTCCTGTGGAATGTTTGAAATAGGAAGTAAACTATCTTTAACTCTGAAGAAACAATCGAAACACATAACCCGGGAGCGTCGAGATAATCAGTTCAGCACGCTAACTGGTGACAAACAAATAGCCTGATATATACAATATGTCACATAAGCGATTTTAAATAATCTTTCAGCATTGATCTGTAGAGATGTAGATGTACATAAACTAAGCTTCTGATTTAACACTCTTAATATATATATCTTATTAATTATTATTATTAATAATTTGGATGTAATTTAGATAAAATTAAGGCAAAATTAAAATAAAAAGCACAGATAATCAATAGAATGAATGCAATATTAAATTTAAAAATAGAAGGTTAGTTTTAGTTTATTATAACATTTCAATGAAGATCTAGACATAAACATCCGGAACAATCTATTATAGACATTTTAAACTAACGCAATATTTCTGAATGAACAGTAAAGGTTAAATCATATTTTCAAAAGCCTTTAGTTTTTTATATCTAACCGTGACGTACAGACCAACCAACAGTTAAAACGTACAAAAATATGCTTCTTTCATTCTAATGGGGGCACTAAACAATTTTTTTTTAAATCTGATTTTTTAAAAAGTTTGAGAAATTAGTTTAGAATCATGTCATTTCCGGACTTTACGCTAGTACACGAAAGTCCCTGCTAAAAGTTAATTAAAAACAAGATTACAAAGAGAGTTTGTGTGATACACAAACTCAGAGGCGGCCCCCGTCGGAGTCGGATCCCTGTCAGATCCGCTTTGATCTCTCAACGGACGGACAGACAGACAGACAGACGGACAGACAGGCCACACAAAACTAATATACATCTTCCGTGCTTTGATCTCTCAACGTTAGCCTTGTAAAGCCGATGTTCAAGGCAATTGCCACACTTGTTTTATGAGTTGATTACTTTACGAGTAAATACTGGTATGTTACTCGTATGTTGGAACAAAAAAAATGTGAACACATGTGCAGTATATTAGATTATTAATTGTCTTAAAGTAGGTTTCATTTATATTGCATACTAATTAGGTTTTTTCTCTTTAAATACTGTTTGCATAAAATATTTTTAAAAATTAGATTTTGAGCTTTTAGAAAAAAAAAAGTAGCCGTTGCATCAGAACTTTGAATGCTCTATATTATCGTGATGTCAGATTTTCATTTTCTCTTCTACTTTCTGAGCACTAAACGGGACGGACGGACAGACGGACAGACAGACAGACAGACAGACAGACAGACGGACAGACAGGCCACACAAAACTAATAGCGTCTTTTCCCCTTTCGGGGGCCGCTAAAAATGTGCGTGATATCTCTATGTGAAGTGCATTTCTTATAGTAACATTTCCTTCCTTACATTTACGTAATTGTTTTAGAATTGGTGTTTTGTTATTAAAAATCGCTTGCATAATTAATTTTATAAATTAAACGGTTTGCTTTTAGAAAACTAAAAGTAGCCATTGCACCTAAACGTTAAGCCGCATTTAATGGTGAAATAATATTTTTCGTATCTCTTCTAGTTTTGGCGCTCTGAGTGTGACAGACGGACAGACAGACAGACAGACAGAAATTCATTTTAAAAAATGTGCGTGATATCTACATGTCCAGAGCATTTCTTATAGTAACATTTCCTCCCTTATATTTACGTAATTGTTTCAGAATTGGTGTTTTATTATTAAAAAATCGCTTGCATAATTAATTTTATAAATTAAACGGTTTGCTTTTAGAAAACTAAAAGTAGCCGTTGCACCTAAACTTTTCAAGCCGCATTTAATGGTGAAATAATATTTTTCGTATCTCTTCTACTTTTGTCGCCCTGAGTGTGACAGACGAACAGACGGACATTTTGCACAAACCTAATAGCGGCTTTTCCCCTTACGGGGGCCGCTAAAAAAGACAAAACAATTGGTTAATTAAATATTTTGTTTTGTTTGGTATTTCTCAAAGAAGGGATTTTTTTTTTACTTGACTATAAGCTAAATTAGTCCCCTTTTACGTCATCTTCTGAGTCTTAAGTGAACACAACACGAAAAAATAGGACGAAACTAAAGAAACCATATAAGCTTTTTAATGTTCTTCTGTTACTTTGTACAGACAGAATGACCTTGTGAATTTAAATAGAAATATGTGACAGTTGGTGTCTCATCAGCGCTGACTGTTGGAGGAGCGGGTTTTGTCCCTTAGTTACAGGGAGCTAACACATTTGAAGCAAATCTTTAGGGAAGGTAAGTTAAGCTATTAGAAACTTAGACGTCTGTGTTTGTTTGTATCTAAAAACAAAAGTATGAGTATGCCAGGTTTATAATTTGATTAAAATTACTTTAACAAACTTACCCTGGCAATGTTTTACAATGCTCACATTTTTATTATTTTAAATTTTAACATCACTGCCTGATTTGGCAATCTGAACACTATGAGGATATATTAAATATTTTATACGCATGCATAACTTTTACACCAATAGTCTAGAAACAATAATAAACAATAGACCTATGTGTATGAAGATGACAGGTTAACATGTTACACTTTTAATGGGGAAAGTTTTAGCAAATAAAGTGGTATATGGATTTGTGACGAAGGAATTTATTGTTTCTGTATGACTAAATAATTAAAATCTAAAACTCTTAACAAATAATGAATTAATGTCACACAAAATTTCTATTCATACCTGAGTGTAAACTCTAGCAGCACGAGAAGACACTATTTCTTATTGAGACAAAATGACGTATTAAAACACGAAGGCCCGATGTTCGGGCTATATTAGTAAAAGTAAAAAAAGTAAAGTTCCCCTTTCAGACCTTGTGGTCTATAGGGCAGATGAAGTAAAGTTCATCTGATTCTGTGGCCTATGGTTAACGAGGGTGTCATGTGGCCAGCACAACGACCAACCGCCTTTACTTTTCCCCAACTAATTCAGATACCCATCAGAGCTGGGTGGACTCAGAGGCGCCCGAAGATCCTGAAATTAAAAATCCCAGTCTTCACCGGGATTCGAACCCCGGACCCCGGTTCAGTAGTCAAGCGCTCAGCCACCGCTTCTCCATTTATCAAATATCTATATTAGTGACTCGCCTTAATTATTTATATTTTGTTTGTTATGTCTGCTCCAGTCATTGGTTTAGTATTCAACTCTCATTGGTATTACATGTATCTAATATTTTTCTTATTTGTGATATTGTTTCTATTAGGGTCGGAACCAAGTGTAACCATGGACTTAAAAACTGTAGCCTTTCTGCTTTTAGGTAAATATTTTTTTGACAGTTTAAATACAGTTTGCATTTAAAAAAAAAAGTAAATGTTCATAAATGTTTCTAAAAAAAATTTGGAGTTTTATTTAATTATTTAAATTAATTAATAAACTTGTTTGGAATTTGTATTTTGGTTAAGTGTGCCCAGTCAGAGAATTAGTTTGTTGTCACATTTAACGTGGTAGGCGGATAGTTTCCAGTTTTGTTTGTAAAAGAGTAAAAAAAAAATAAAATAAAATAAATAAGTTCACCTTTCAGACCTTGCGATCTATAGGGCAGATGATGTAAAGATAATCTGTTTCTGTGGCCAACAGGTAACGGGGGTGTCATGTGCCCATCGCACTACCAACCGCCTTTACTTTTCTCCGACTAGAGCTTGTTTGATTCAGAGGCGCCTTGCGATCCCGAAATAAAAAATCCCAGTCTTCACCAGGATTTGAACCCGGGACCCTCGGTTCAGATGCCAAGCGCTTTAACACTCAGCAACAGCGCCTCATGTAAAATAATAAATGTTGACTATTTGACTGGCTACACTAATACTCGTTTGTTATAAACACGCTTGTGAATTATACATTAACTTTCTTCATGAGCAGTTAGGTAGCTCAATATCTTTGCTCACTGAAGTGTTCTTTAGAGTCGAGATTACTCCCTTTAGTGACAACCTTTGACCAGAAGGAAGGAATTGGTTCTTCTCCGACCCTTTTGTCTGGAGGTCCCCATCTACCAGATAATCACGTTATCACATCCATTTTAACGTAACACTGCTCGTAGAGCCCTCGACATAAGCTCCTCCTCTTGTGCAAAGACAGGAGGCCCAGTCCACGAGGGGACGCTCCATATACATATAATGTACGTGTCTAGTTAGCCTATCTTCCATCCTCGCCACGTGCAAGTACATCGGACAGAAAATATTGTGGCAGCCCACTGGAGGCTATGTTCACTCTCGTTATTAGTACCGGGATGAGTGTTTCCACGGAGGCGTCATGATGAGGATGGTAGCTCAAGATCTCTGCAATGCTTTCTTTAATTGACCACTAGGCTGCATTACCTTTGTAGAAGGTCCAAAAAGATTCTAGCCGAATGACCTTGAGAATCTAGATCAAACACTAATGATCTATGCATGAACTGTTCCGTTGATTCTAGATTCTAGAAGAACAATTTCTTAGAAATTATATATGGGAAGCGTGGTCGATAGGCTAAGTGCGCTTGAACTTGGCTTGGCTTGGCTACCTAGAAGAGGGCTCGAGGCTTGACAGCCGACTCGGGCAGAGTTTACTGAGCGCCTAAAGGCAGCACGGAAAACCAACTAGATACCCCCTCCCCCCACTGCTCCACAAATGAGATTGGACCAAAGCGCTCTGAACATGAAAGTAGCGCTATACAAAAGCTATTATAATATATAGAATGTTCATGTTCATTGTGTTAAGTAGATTAATTAGATTAAATACATTGCAATGCTGACAGCTAATACGTTCTTTAATTATCACGATAAGTAATGACAGCGTGTAAATGAAAATACCCAGGCTTAATAAATCTTAAATTCTATACTATTATTACTTTTTTTTTGCTACGCATGTTTGTGACCATCGTGACTGTATGACTTATGTTTTTTAAAATAAGTAATAAAAGTAAAAATAAGTAATAAAATTAGTAGTGAGAATGTAGAGCATTACAAATACACTAAAAGTCTCATCTGTCATTTTTGTTGCAGCTCTGAGTAACTCCGTCAACTCAAGTAAGTTTCATTCTTTAAATGTTTTAGTGTACAGTCTTAGCACCCACTCAATTTAATCAAAATACATTCACCATTCATAAGACCACAATTAAACGCATTTATTTATTGACATATTATTTATTCTTAATGTATCACAATATATAAGATAGCACACTATACTATAACTAATCAAAAAAGTTACGTACATATCAGAGTGCTCGGCCGACTAAATAGTAGTTAGATGCATTGAACAACGATGTTGTCATGAGTATTTTTTTCAATGGGATATAAATTAAAGTCTGCAACAGATATAGTAAATCATTTGTTGTGAATATATAAACTATTTTCAATAGTATAGTTGTAATTGTAACAAAAAACTATTCACAATTGCATAAATGCTACATATATTACTTTTTAATGTTTTGTTTTTAAAAAGTTTGCATAGTTTTATGTTTTCAAAACAAGAGAACTTCACATGTAATTTTGTGTTCTCATTAAAAAAAAAACAGCACATGTGGCAGCGTAATTCAAATTAGTGGAGGTGATATTCCCATCTTTATTTTGTTTCACTGTTACAACATTAAGAAAATGAAATGTAACTTGTACATTGTTTTTGTTGTTATTGTTGTTATGATGTTGTTATGGTGTTATGATGTTGTTGTTGTGTTTGTTCAGTGTTCTGGCCACCAAACAATGAAACCTGTGACAGAAGAAATGAATGTTCTTGCTTTGCCCTTGAAACAGACGTGAAGACAGGAAACAGAGCTTGGTCTTACACACACCTTACGTCATTTACATCTTTTTGTCTTGGTGGAGATTTTAAAAAAAATATAGACCTCCCTTTTGTACATTTTTATATGTATTCATACAAAATTTACCTGACAAAAAATCTTCGCTTTAGTTCTGGTGGATGTCTTGTTGCATGTTTACTTTTCTATGTTAACATTAAAATAATAAATTATAAGAGCGTAATAAATGAAAGAAAAGAAAGTTCATAACAATAATTGCAAAAATAACAAGTTTAGTGTTAAAGCTGTTACCCTACGTTAGGTTCAGAGAGTTTATTTGTATGTTACAATTTGAACATGCCTCATACATCCCATATTCTAAATGTAGACTTAGCCGATAAGACTATAAAAAGAACTATTAAAATTCACTATAAGCAATTCACTTTAGATCTACACTTTTCATTCAATGTTCTGCTTTTCTAAAGTATGAAATTTAATCACTTAGTTGAACACAATTCGATGTTTGAATCAGATTAAAATTGAATACGAAGACAATGACTTTATTTTGTGACCATCAATCTGTACACGTACACAGTGGGACAATGTACATTTCACGTATCAGAGGAACACATTTAGGGTTTACATTTGGGTCCGTCTTGAAACTATTCTATTCATTTTTTTAAAATCTTTTAACATTTGCAGTTTAATAAAATAAACGATTAAATTTTTTAAATATATTTAGAGAATAAGCCCCCCCCCCCCCCCCATGTATAAACTAATATTTCTTATTAGCCAAAATTGTTACTGTCTCAATATATGAATGAAAAAAAGTAAACACTAAATTATCTGTTTGCATTGAGCAAGAGTTGTAAAGCCATTGATTCTTGAAACTGATACATTAATACTGAGCTAAATAGATCTCCAGAAATCGGCGCAATACCGAGCGATAGGACATGCCATTGATTATTCCTATTTATTATATACTGAGAGATAGGGCAGGTCATTAAGCACCACTATTTAGATATATTGGGAGTGTCAGATAAATAAAGACTTGTTGCATGACCTGTATGAAATATCTAGAGCTCTTGAACATTAATTGTTGCGCTTGTTGGATGTATTGCATGTAGGGATAACAGTATAAACCTCTAGTTTAGTTTTCTTTAATCATCCAGTCTTAGGTGAATCTATGCGTGCATGTATGTGTGTGTGTTTCTATGTATCTGTATGTCCAAAAGTTCTTCTAGTCCAACTCCTCATGCATGTGGTCTGCCATTGCAGTTTTATGTTTTGGTCACAAGCCAACGAATGCCCATTCTTTACTTCCATTAAGAAGAGATGGTCCTAGTCAGCAAGTGTCTGTACGTGAGGTGGAAGTCCCTACTGGCTATACATCACTACAGGGGAAACAAAAGTCTATTTCGGTTGATAAATGACAACTTGACACGTTCCTTGTCACGACCTAGGAACTTTTAAAACACTACAAAAATCTGGACATTCTCAACGGTCCGACAAAAAAAAATGGCGACAACTGAATATAAGCGACAGCATGACATAGTTAACTAAACAAGGCCGTTTGTACTTAGAGCATATGAGCCAAGCAAAATATGTCCCATTTAAGGTAGGATCCAAAACTTTTTAAAGAAGAAGGCTTCTATAAAAAAAAAAAACAACATATCCTGGATATGTACCAAAATAATAAAAAAAAAGTTGCCCTTTTATCTTTTATCTTAGATCTAGGACAACTAAGATATTTTTATGATCGAAGCCAGTGGCTAAATTTACCAAAAACTTTTTTTTTCGCAATTTCGATTCCAAATGCTGTGTTTTTTTTAAATCCGACATCTTAAAAAGTACAGGATTATAATAGCCTAATAATAATAATAATTAATAATAACGGTAGATTTTAATCGCCCTGATCTGCTGCTTATCGATAAAAAAGAAAAAGTCGCTATCATTATTGACATTGCCGTACCACTATCTCATAATTTAAGAAAAACTGAGTTGGAAAAACAACGAAAGTATGGGAACCTAGGCTTGGAGATTAAGCGTTTATGGAAGTTAGTTAAAAAAACAATATACCCCATTGTCATATCAATCGAGGGGATAATAACAACTGACCTCACAGATACCTTCAAGGCTCTTAGCATTCCTAGGAACATTCTCGTTGCCTGTCAGAGGGCGGTACTGCTGCAGACCTGCCACATCACCAGAAAATTCCTCAGTGGAAACTGATAAAGGGAATACGATGAATTTCGTCTCCCTTTAATGAAACTCGACCCTGGCTGCGCCAGAGAATGAACACTCGTTCTTTTCTAATATAATAATAATAATATCTATCTATCTATCTATCTATCTATCTATCTATCTATCTATCTATCTCATGGGCGTAGCCAGGATTATTTTTCGGAGGGGGTTCGGGGGGGGGATTTTTTCGCCCTCCCGAGCCCCAGGCGAAAAAAATAAATAAATAAATATATATATATATATATTGTTACATCTCCAGTGGCGAACTAAAATGTGTGTATGTGTGAGACCCACTGATACAGGCATAGGCGACGAGTCACACAGGTCAACCAAAGACTGTCCCTAGTGTGACCTGTGCTGTGCGCATGTGAGCCGAGAGCTTGGACGGACTAGGAGCAGTGTGTTAACAGTGTGTTAGTTACAGATAGAGTTGGATTCCAGCAGATAGCAAGCAGTTGTACGAACAGTCTTTAAAAATGTAGCATGTACGCGCTTTATTGAGACTGTTGTTTTAGTTAGGTTCCATTGTGTTTAAGCATTTGTAGTTAGTGGAGCCAATTGTGTTTATTGGCTATGGTTGATGTGTTTGTAATTAAACCGCCACTGTGTTTTTGAAGCTTTTGTTGTTACGTTCTTGAGTTAGATGTGCTGTGTTGTGGTTAAGCAGTGTTTGCAGAAGGCCAGAGAAGTGAAGTTCGTATATATATTTGTGTGTGTATGTGTGTACATAATTAATCTTTATTAGCCTCATTGTTTCGGAAGGCGGTTATTGTGCCCTAGAATATGTTCTTCCTGAAAAAATTGTAGACTCTCCAGCCCAGCACTGGGGGAGGGACGAGAGCTCCTCCAGTGCTGGGCGAGGCTCCGCCGCCAAGCACTATTTCCGGTATTGGATGCCAACAAAATACATATTATGATGTATCTATGGTGCATTATCTTGCTGTTAAAAAGTTTTATTTCAAAAACCTTATGGGCTGTTCTTACTGACATAGTCCCTCCCGCACATTTGACGACAAGGTGTTTCCACAAAAATCTGTGACTGGCAATTTCTGAAGCCTCTTCCCACCTGCTCTGAGGACTCCAAGTTGTGCTTGGATGTCATCGCAACTTTTATTAGGCTGTAATTTATTTTGTCGGAGAACATGTCCCGCAAACCCCATGCGACGCTCTGTCACAACCTTAATAAGGGGTCGACATAGGATTTCCTTGATTTAGACCCGATCTCTGTAACTAAGTCCTAAAATCTGTCTTAGCGATCTTTTTGAGCTACATTTGTTTGTTTTTTTTTTTTAAATTTCGCAGACGACTATTCACTGCACTTTATCAATGGAGCCCAGCCACTGGTAGAAATGTGTAACCTCCCTTGACTAGGCTGGTGTAATTGGGTGTCTGTAGTTTGCTAAAGATTTTATATCGAAAAGGAAATTTTTATCGTCAAAATCATTTTGTAAACAAATTTAAAACCTCATAGCTACGCTTATAGATTTTGGTGAATTTAGTTTGCTTTAGAATTTAGAATAATATATTTTCAACCCCAAAGCTCTCGGTATGTGGATTTTAAACTCAAAACTATCTGTAGGCGGTTTAAACTTTAAAAAAAAACCCTCTGGAGGAAGAAACTCTAAACCCATTGGGTTGGCTACGCTCATAGAATTTTGATTGTGTAATTTGCTTTTTTATATTGAAAAGTTTTTTTTATAGTATATAATACCGCTGAAATGGGGTTAAAACTCAAAAACCCCTTTGGCAACGCTCATAGCATTTAATTTGCTTTTTTTATATTGAAGAGGTATTTTTTTAGCTTCAAATACCGCTGGAGCGGAGTTTAAAGTCAAAACCCCTTTTGGCATCGCTCATATAATTTTGAGTGTTGAATTAGCTTTTTTTTTTCAAATTGAAGATATATTTTGTAGCTTCAAACCCCGCTGAAGGAGGGTTTAAACTCAAAACCCCCTATGGCTACGCTCATAGCATTTTTAGTGTGTAATTTCCTTTCCTTCTATTGAAGAAGTATTTTTTTGCTTTAAACCCCGCTGAAGAGGGGTTTAAACTCACCCCCCCACTTTGGCTACGCTCATAGCATTTTGAGTGCGTAATTATTTTTGTTATAAGAGGTTTAAAACTTCAAAACCCTTACATTGAAGAAGGGGTTTTATCGAAAATTTCGTAGGGGGTTTGAAAATCAAATTACCTCCTTGGTATTCTATTGGAATTTCGAAATTGTAGTTTACATTGTTTTTTTGTTTGTATTGCTCAGAGAAAAAAACCCTGGTATGGGGTTTTAAACTCAAAACCCCTTGGCTGCGCTGGGACAAATGATGGTTCAGTATTGAAATCTCGCCTAAAGTTAACAAAATCTAATCAAAAAATCAGTAAGTAATTTCCCACCCCCCCCCCCCCCCGAAAGGGGTGGTGGATTTCATTTCGGGGGGGGGGGTTGAACCCCAAGGAACCCCCCCTGGCTATGCCCATGATCTATCTATCTATCTATCTATCTATCTATCTATCTATCTATCTATCTATCTATCTATCTATCTATCGATCAATTGATCTATCGATCTATTGATCTACCAATCTATCTATCTATCTATCTATCTATCTATCTATCTATCTATTTATTATCAATCTATCTATCTATCTATCTATCTATCTATCTATCTATCTATTATCAATCTATCTATCTATCGATCAATTGATCTATCGATCAATCTATCTATCTATCTATCTATCTATCTATCTTATCTTATCTATCTATCTTATCTTATCTATCTATCTATTGTTATCTTATCTATCTATCTATGTATCTCAACCTTTCTAAAGTAATAATAATAAGGCTTATCTTCGAGTCCTAAGATGAGTGAGGAATGCAGTATTTTGCTTTAGATTTTCTATCGAAAAGGGAGGTTTATCGCAAAAATCATCTATTGGGCGGTTTAAATCTCTGGAGTTTTTTTTTTTTAAATTCAAAACCCCATTTAGCTACGGTCATAGAATTTGGTGACTGTAGATTGCTTAAGAATAGTATTGAAGAGAGGCTTTCCAACTCAAAACGTTCTGTAGGAGGATTTTAAACTCAAAACCATCTAGAGGGGTTTTAAACTTTTAAAAAAGCCATCTGGAGGAGGGGAGTTTAAACTAAAAATCCTACATTGGCTTGGCTACACTCAAATAATTTTAGCGTGTAATTTACTTTTTTGATATTGAAGAGGTATTTTTTTAGCATCAAACCCTCTAAAGGAGGTTTAAAATCAAAACCCCTTTTGGCTACGCTCATAACATTTTGAGTGCGTAATTTTCTTTTTTTTTTATATTGAAGACGTATTTTTCTTAGCTTCCCCACTAGAGGGGGTTTACACTCACCCCCTTTTGACTAAACACATAGAATTTTGAGTGTATAATTGGCTTTGTTTTTAATATTAAAGAGCTATTTTTTTAGCTTCAAACCCCTCTAAGAAGGTTTAAACTCAAAACCCATTTAGCTACGCTCATAACATTTTGAGTGTCTAATTTGCTTTTTTTTATATTGAAAAGTTATTTTTTAACTTCAAACCCTGCTGAAAGGATGTTTAAACTCAAAACCCTTTTTATCTACACTCATAGCATTTTGAGTGCGTAATTTGATTTTTTTTTATTTTGAAGAGGTATTTTTTAGCTTTCTAACCCCACTGGGGGGAGGGGGTTAAACTCTTAACCACTTTGGCTACGCTAATAGAGTTTTGAGTGTGTAATTTGCTTTTTTATATTGAAAAGGGGGTTTATCGTTATTTTTGGAGGTGGTTTTAAAATCCAAATCTTCCTTAGCTGTGCTCTTGGAATTTGATTTGGGGATTGTCGTTTGCATTTTTTTTTGTTTTGTTTTATGGAAGAGGGGATTGAACTGCAAAAACCCATGGTAGGGGGTTTTAAACTCAAAACCCCTGGTAGGGGGGTTTTAAACTCAAAACCCCCCATGGCTGTGCTGGGACAAGTGATGTTTTAGTATTAAAATCTCACCTATAATAAACGCAATCAAAGCAAAAAAAGGTACTAAATTCCTATACTTCTCCCCTGCATGGTGGAAGTTCATTTAGGGGGTTTGAACCCCCAAACCCTTCTGGCTACCTATAGAACTATGGTTTGACCAATAATGAATAGTCTTGGTTTCCTTGGAACTTTGCAAAGGTCGGAAAAAAGTTTTACTTCCTTGTATTGATAGGGATTTAATTTAGTTCTAATGTTAACAAAGTAAAAGTGTTGATTTTAAATTTTAAAATATATTTTACTTTCTGCTAAATTTTAAAGCTGTTATAAGCTCAGTTTTTAATCTTTTTAGAAAAAAAAACATTTGAATGGCCAGCTATTTTTGATTGTTATTGATTAAAGCACTATTTAAACAAAAATACTATTAAATAAAACTTAAATAAGAGCAACAACGGAACATCCAGATTTTTCTCAATACTGTAAGATTTGTTTCTCTTTCTGTAAATGAAAAAATAACTACCACTAATGAATTAAATTTTGTATATTGATTTACATGTTGTTAGGGACAATAAAAAGAAAGTGTTAAGTTGATTAACTAATTGGTTAATTAAAAAAATTGATTCTGATGTTGTCAGGTACAAGAAATAATTGTGCGAAATTTCAGTTTGATTCAAGAATGGGATTGGGAGAAATAACGTGGACACCAGGCATGCGCAGTGAGTTTATATAAGCTTGGTAATAACATGAGAAAAGACATTACACAGGCTTTGAACTTTATTTTTTTTTATTCTTCTCAAAGATCCAGTGAATGGAACTCAAAGATTTCAAGCGGAGAAGTTTCTGGACATGTTAAGTCGATCTTTTGGTAAGTTGTTTGTTGAGTCCATCTATTCATTCTATTGGTAAGTTGTTTGTTAAGTCCATCTTTTGGTAAGTTGTTTGTTAAGTCGATCTTTTGGTAAGTTATTTGTTAA
>JADKLZ010079391.1:8390748-8409800 GCA_021533235.1 Biomphalaria straminea
GATATGAAAATGTCTCAATGTTGTAAAATTAATTTTGGTTAGAATAATTTATGAATCAAAGTATTCCATGACGTAAACGGGAAAAACGCTGCATACGTCACTAGGCTTACTGTAGTACACTAAAATATTTCTTTGCAAACAAGAACGCGTTTAGAGATATGAATGAAGGGATGTGTAAAACTAAAAGCAGACCACGGGCTGTAGCACCACTGGGATGGATGGCTGGCAAGCCGGTATGAACTTCTTATTGTCGGACAGTCAGACTGGGCAGGGCATTTATTTAACCGAGCAAGGCTAGGCCACCTGATATTAGGTATGTATCAGGTGGCCGAGCCTTGCTCGGTTATATAATTTCTTAACCCTTAAAATGCTTGTGGTAGTTTAGCCTCTTAACACCAGAATTGTAATTCCATTTGGTATGCACTCATTGTGATAGCCTTTATGGTTAACATAATTTGTATATAGAGAATCACATGGCTAAATGTTGTTGGTTAACGATTGGTGAATGAGGCCCATTTATGAAACCTTTAAAACACAATAACTGATCATACATCAAATTTAATTTAATAATTTTTCTTCCATAGTTTCATAATAGATCAATCCACAATAAGATTGTGCGTAAATGTTTAATTAGGTCGATTGATTAGTTCTTGTTGCGAAGTGTAGTGCTGTGAGCCTAGTGTCAAGTTTTTTTCCCTTTGACGTCATGGGAAATAAATTTCATTCATATCTCTAAACGCGTTATTGTTCTACGGTAAGCCTGGTGACGTAAGCAGAGTTTTTCTTGTTTACGTCATGGAAAACTTTCATTCATAAATTTATTCAAACCAAAATTAATTTTACAATGAGACATTTTATGTATCGATGTATGTATGTATATCCTATACTCTTAAACGAGCAATTCTTGTATGTATATATATATATATATATATATATATATATATATATATATATATATACTCTTAAGCGAGCAATTCTTGTATATATAGGCTATATATATATATATATATATCTTTGATTTCGAAAACGGCTCTAACGATTTTCTTTAAAATTTCAAGGTATGTGCATATTAGTGAAAAAATAATTCTGAACTCATTGGCCACATTGGGAAAACTCGAGTTCAACCGTTATTTTGATTTGAAAATGACTCAAAATCGAAAAATTAATTTTGGCTCTAAGGTTTTATGAATGAAAATTTTTCCATGACGTGAACGGGAAAAACGCTGCTTACGTCACTAGGCTTACCGCAGTACACTAAAATATTACTTTGCAAACAAGAACGTGTTGAGATATATGAATGAAGGGATGTGTAAAAGCAGACCACGGGCTGTAGCACCACTGGGATGGATGGATGGCAAAAATTCCGATATAGGCCACATATCAATTCTTTACATGCTGGACTTGTCCGCAGCTTTTGATACGCTTGACCATGAAATTATGATGGCCAGATTCTCTGCCACTTTTGGTTTAGCAGGAATCGTCCTAAAGTGGCTTGGATCCTACCTGACTGAACGCAACCAGAGTGTCGTTGTAAATGGGACAGAATCAACAAGCTTACTCTTGAAGTACGGGGTACCCCAAGGATCAGTTCTAGGCCCAGTACTGTTCACTATGTATACATATCCACTCAGCGGTGTCATACGGCCAACAGGCATCTTATACCACTTTTTTGCCGATGACTCACAGTTATACGATTCCTCAGTACCCTCAGAGGTGTCGCATCTGGCAGAATAAATCAGTGGCACCGTTGCAAGGTTGAGCGATTGGATGGTTGAGAATAAGCTGAAGATGAATGAAGACAAGACAGAAATAATTAAGATTGGCACTCGGAACAACGTCTCTAAAGTCGAGAGCACAGATTCTCTTTTTATCACGAACTGCCAGGTTTCTTATGTCCATGTAGTGCGGAATCTTGGAGTTTTCTTTGACTCAACACTATCTTTCGACCCACACATAAGACAGCTCTGCAAGGGTCTTTATCTGCAGCTGCGCGGATTAGGCCAGATCCGACCATATCTAACAACGGAATCAACAAAAACGCTAGCTGTGGCATTCATACTCTCCCGCCTTGACTATTGCAACGCCGTACTAGCAGGTATACCCGATGACAAAATAGCCAAGCTGCAACGTATTCAGAACAACGCCGCACGAATAGTTATTAAAAAGACAAGACGAGATTCTGCTACTACGCTCTTGCGCGCGCTCCATTGGCTTCCCGTGAAAGCAAGAATCGAGTTCAAGGTCGCCACACTTTGTTATCAGTGTATATACAACAATGAGATGCCCTTGAACCTTAGCGAACTGATTACTCCATATGTTCCACAGAGAGCCCTACGCTCAATGGACTCAACGCTTTTAGTGGTGCCACGTTTCTCCCTAAAAAGCTACGGTCTGCGGGCTTTTTCAGTTCACGGACCAAAGGTTTGGAACTCACTCCCAATCGATCTGAGACAGACAACATGCTTCACCACTTTTAAGAAGAACATTAAGACCTATTTGTTTAGAACTTATTTAGATTAGTTTGTCATGTTATATGTTTGTGTTTGTAATGTTTTTACAGCGCCTTGAGCCTACATTTTTGTTTGTTAACAGCGCTTTATAAATAAAATTATTATTATTATTATTATTATGAACAGTCATGCTGGGCATAGTATTTATTTAACCGAGCAAGGCTCGGCCACCTGATATTATAGTTTAACTTATAAAACTTATAATAATTTCCTTAAACTTCTATTGTGAACAAACTTATAATGAACTTCAGTAAATAAATCGTTGGTTAAATTAAAAGAGCACTTTATTACTTCTTTAACGCTCCAAAATGTTTTAGCCTATGAACTTTTTCCCCGTTTTTTTTTGTGTGTGTGTGCACCTTTTAATGTATTTTACGAACGTTAGAATTGTCATTCATCGTTACAAACATGACAGTATAATGGAGAGCAGCTTTCGCTAAAAGCATTTTAACGTCTTGAAAAAAGACACATGTTATCTATCTTACATTTTAATACTTGTAGATAAAAAATAGTTCCTCTTTCATTCCTTGCGATCTCTAGGGCAGATTATGTAAAGGTAATATCTGTGGCCTACGGTTAACGTGGGTGACATGTAGCCAGGACAATGACCAACCGCCTTTACTTTTCCCCAAAAATGTTATGCCCATTAGAGCTGTGTAGACTCAGAGGCTTCCTATAGATATCGAAATAAAAAATTCGATTCTTCACCAGGATTCCTGCCCGGGACACCTTAAACTTTCAACGATGCCCAGGAAATGTACAATTGAATATTGTAGAGTTTAATTCTAATGACAATTACATTAAAAGGCGAAATTTATGACAGACATTATTAATGTAGATAATAGATATTTTGTCCGGAACAGCTTACGGACCAAATACTTTTCAATTGACAATAGTTCTCCTTTTAATTCATTCCATTCAGGTTATACGGCTCTGTCCAACATGCCTGCGATGTCTACACGAACTATTGACTCGCAGTGGAAAGAGACTCAGTTCGAGACCACTCCTACTATGTCGACCTATCTGGTGGCAATAGTTGTATCTGATTTAAAACCAAGGAACTTCACTTTTGATAGCGACTATAATAAGTACGAGGTAAGACATGGAAGCCTTAATGGGAAATATGTAGTCTTGAGGCGTGGCAGATAAAAACTGAGATAGACCAATCGTGAGATGAACCATGATGTCCTCACTATGAACCACCTAGCCTTGAGATGAACCGTATAACCTTGTAGCCATGTAGTGTTAAGATGAAACATGTAATCTTGAGATGAAACATGTAATCGTGAGGTGAAACATGTAATCTTGAGATGAAACATGTAATCTTGAGATGAAACATGTAACCTTGAGATGAAACATGTAATCTTGAGATGAAACATGTAATCTTGAGATGAAACATGTAATCTTGAGATGAAACATGTAATCTTGAGATGAACCGAATAGTTATGAGATGAAGGGATAGTCTTGAAATGGGAGAAAAATTACCTTATATATTTATTGGCCTCCTTCAGTCGTAGAACGACTATGATTCATCTGCAACACTTTTTCATATGGCCGTGGAGCCCTACTTTGGAGAGACACTCCCGTCCACATATATTGCAGGTCAAGGGGACTTTTGCTTTGGTAGTAGAGGAGCTGGCCATTTCCCGTATGGCACGCTTTTCTTCAATAGCTAAGGCCCATGTTTTCTCGCTGTCCATAGCTTTCTAGTTCACTGTCTCTCTCCAACTAATGCGATCTAAGGCTATGTCTTCCCAATGATCAGTATCAATTTTCATCTTAGAGAAAAAACGTATAACTTTTAAAATTTACTTTATAAAAAATTCTGAAATTCGCTACCATGTGTATAGATCGAGCCAAGGGGCTCACAACTATGACAATTACTTTTCGGATTGTCCAAAAAGTGGTTGTTTGTTAAGCATTGATCAGTGCAGAGTTAATACAATTCTAATAATAGGTGTGTGGACCCAGACCTAGAACCCAGTGTGTAAAATGTATTTATTTATTGATCTCGTTAATGAATACATGCAGAAATACACGCATGAGTTCAAGATCTAGAATATAAATTATTTAGACATCACGTCAAAGTAATTATTTAAAAAATATATATACTTTGCAAAATTATTACGGTAAAATCAGAGTTTTCCCATTTTTGGCCAATTAGCTAGTGATTTACATTAATTGTCAGATTTCTAGGAAAATCTTTAGAACCGTTTTCAAGAACCGTATCCACCCAGGTTTTTCTTTTCTTACCTTATGAAGAATTGGAAAGCAAAATAGAGACATTGTAAAAAGCAAAACAAGATTTTCGAGAGACCTTTTGTTAGGCAAAGGTCTTGAAGTTAGTGGCACAAAGTATGCTTAGTGAACTAATACATACAATTGGTAATAGCTTAGATAATGAATAGTGGAACTTTAATTTTGAACTGTAAAAGTAGCAGCAGCTATTCCTCCGTTCAAAATGAAGAAAGAATGTTACATCTTGAACTGCACATCCATTTCTATTAGGTTTAATAATAACGTTGGTGTTTTAGAAAAATGATTTCCACTTAGGCCTACATTCTACAAGCATTGGTTCTAAACTTTTGAACCCAACGTCCCCAGTACGTTAAAGTCAAGAACACCAAATCGTCAACTCGAGTACTATGTACGAGCGTTGCACAAGGTTGTGTACTTTCTCCTGTACTGTACACTAATGACATAAGAAGCATCTATGACTCAGTTAAACTTATTAAATTCGCTGATGCCATAGTCGGTCTTATTTCAGAAGACGAAACTCAGTATCGAAGTTCGATAGAAGAGTTTATAAACTGGTGCACTGAGAACTTTCTAGAACTGAATGTCACAAAAACTAAAGAACTTATAATAGTTTTAAGAAAGAAAAAATAAATGATACACGAACAGCAGTCTTAGACTTAGATATTTGTTCAGAAGACTTTAGAGCTATGGTATCTCCTTACATGTACTGTCAATAAAGAAACTTGACATTTACACGAGGAAATAGACACGAGTCTCTCCTTCAGTGCCAATGTTGCAATAGTTTGAAACAAGGTCTATGTTGTTGTCTATGTTGTACAAGAAAACGATAACAAATGAGTAAATCTTGACTTGGGCGACGTACAATAAATCAATGTCAAAGAAGTTTTTTTTCCAAGTGCTCTCTGAAGGTATCCAGGTGTTCCTGAACAGATCACTTGTGTGAGCTCACTTTCGTTAGGATAATTAGACTGATTTGGTCGACCAATAGGTAGGGACATAGAAAATGTGTTTCTGTTTACCTGTTAACTGGCTACTGTCTGTACTTGTAAAGTCACACACTTGATTATGGAGATGTGTTTTTAAACTCAAGTTTATGAGTTGTGTTGTTTAAATGTTTATTACTGATTTTATAATGACATTTTTATTTCAAAATAAATTAATGACATCATCTTCAAGTAAAACACAAATATTTAAAGGTAAAAGAAAAATGAAAATGTTGAAGACAAAGAAATATCAAATAATGTAGGATCATACGAGATATTGATCTAGTTGATTGAGCGATTTAAGTTCTAACATGTTCTCTTACGGTTTTAGAAAAACAAAATGACAACATCCATACAACGTTAAAAAATCGTTATTGATGATTTGCAAAATCATTTTTTGATTTTTCTTTTACATTTATGTCTGTAAATCAAATACAGGGAATACAGAAACAAAATACGGACACTGGATTATTTTCTAAATAGCAAACAATTTAGTTTTTCCACTATTTTATTTCAAAAAAATGATTTTTTCCCCATTTTCTTTAGTGCATTGATTTAATTATCCAACCCTTTCATTGTATACTTAACAAATAGTCATTATTTAAGTTAGATTGTACAAGTAAATATTGTGTCTTGTCTCAAAGATTGTATAAGAAAATATTGAGTCTTGTCTCAAAGATTGTATAAGAAAATATTGAGTCTTGTCTCAAAGATTGTATAAGAAAATATTGAGTCTTGTCTCAAAGATTGTATAAGAAAATATTGAGTCTTGTGTCAAAGATTGTATAAGAAAATATTGAGTCTTGTCTCAAAGATTGTATAAGTAAATACTATGTCTTGTATCAGCTCAGAATGTGGGCTAGAGAGGATGCTTACAGCCAAACTGAACATGCTCTGGACTTTGGTATAAAAACGTACAAATATTTCACAGAATATTTTGCTACCTCAGATGTAGTTCGTAAAGCAGGTAAATATTATTATTATGTAGTAAATACAAACTTTAGTTTTAAAAATATTTTTAAGCTCAATTTATCTAATCATTCATTTGTTAGTTTAACTTAATGTCTTAATAGCAATCAACGTCTTTTAAAAATTTATTTAATATTTTGGGACAAATTTTGAAAAGTTGTCATCGAATTTTCAACTACTCAATGATCGTCTTTTTAATACACATTAGACCTGTGACAACAATGTTTTTCAAATTGAAGGCAGAAACAGAGAAATCGAAAAACATTCAAGGAGCCGATATTCTCTCATTTTATCTGGTCGCAACATATTAATAGTGACAGAAAACAACAAACAAACAAACAGTGGTAGTTCAGGATTATTAACAATCAGAAATTGTGTGACCTAATTTTAAGAATAAACATACAATACCATTTCCATATGCCCGAGATACGGACTCTTTACAATATAAGGAACTATACATCGTTTGCATTCATTAGTTTAAAATGATTGCTGGGGAATTTTTTCACAAAGTATTGGCTACGCCTCAATCATTTCCAATTGCTAGATACTGCGCAAGATAAAGTCTAGATTAGAGAAGAAATCTTACAGGAAAATGATTTAGAGTGGGCTCTCACGTTGGCGGGAATCAAACGCTGCTAAAATCAAGAGTTAATCTTCTTCGTTTTGGGGTTGGCATTTTGTTAGTGATAACAGTGGGAGTCTTATCTTATATATTATAGACGTTACTTCAAAAAAAAAAAAGATAAATATGTCCTAAGCATTTCCTGTGCCAATCTAGTCATGCATATTAATTAAAGACTTAAACTCTGCTAAGTTGTTGTTTTTTGTTTTTTTGGCTGATTCTCTAATGGTACTAGGAAAGAAGGAGCACTTCTACAAGCTGACATTTAGATCTAGACATTTAGATTGAGAAAAAAGCTTTTTTCAACACGATTGTCGGTCCAAATATATAAATAAGCTATAGGCTATATATTTAAAGCCTCACATGTTTCATGCCCTATGTCAAATCCTCTTTATATTTCCGTAGATAAAGGCATGTTGTTGTAATAGTTGTATAGAAAATACTCACAGATCTAAGGTTATTAAATCACTCTATTAATATCATAACTTTTGATCACATCTAGATCACGTGGCTGTGCCAGATTTTCTTGCTGGTGCCATGGAGAACTGGGGTCTTGTTATTTATCGGGAGACTTCATTGTTGTACGACAAGCAAGTGTCATCAAGTCATGACAAGTTTACCGTCACCCTGATTGTAGCTCACGAGATCGCACACACGGTAGGCATTGAATTTATGTCTTGCTAAATTGAATGTAATACTAGATATAGTTATAGATCTTGTAGTAAATTATAAGTTCTAAGAAACTCTTTCTAAAAAATGACATTACCAAAAAGCATAATTAAATTATTTAAAACCTTGACAAGCACCCTGAGGGATCTGTGACGCCAGGCGGATGCACTTTTTCTCCATTCCTCCAGTTAGTAGGCCTAGCTGTCCACTGTCCACATAAGTGCATTCTGAGACAAGTCAGACCTTTCCTTCACGTCTGCGTACTTCATAGTTCCTTGGGGATAATCTTGGCCAATACATTATGTCTAGCAGACTTAGATAGTCTATACCCATCCATGGGCGCCCGCAGGATTTTTTGCAGGGGGGTGCAAGCACTGGCGGATCGGGGGGGGGGGGGTAGGGGGGATCACTGCAACACCATAGAGACTGGTTCAAGAACAGATAAATAATTGACGGCAATGAAAAGACAAATCAGAAACACAAGAGGAGGTGACATTTACTACACAAGTGCAGTTTATCTGGTTCACTTGCAGTCGTTATTTTAAGATCCGCCAAACAGTCTATGATCTCTAAGTTAAGACTTTAAGCTTGAATAAATTTTTTTTTTTCAGTTCGTTGTGTCTCACACAAATAGGTAAGTGTAGTACCAACGCTATTTCTAGGGACTGATACGGAAGAATATTTCTAGCCATCACGGGGCAGCCTTGGCCGAGTAGTTTGTCCATGTCTAGACTGTAAAATGCCGTTAGACACATGTAGCATGTCTCTCTGAACCACAGGAACTAAGCTAATGAATACAATCGCAATCTACAAACCGAACACTCAAAGACATCTGCTCAGTGCCTGAGATATCTGCAGTTTCATCACTAAAATACCCAACAAATGCAGTTAATTCATGATGCTGCAGCTTGTAGTTTGCTGCTGCCAGTGCTCCGTTGATCCAAATCAACGTTTTGACTCGAATGATGACATGTGAAGAACATTCTTGTATCTCTTCTATTGTAAACTGGTGAACTGTTTAACCCGCTGTTTTATCGAGCGCTGACACCGACCGCAACTATATAGCATTTTTCACATCGAAAGATGATTGGCAAAAAACAAATTATTTCTAGACCTTAGCTAAATATAAACAAACTAGTCGACCGGCGGCATAGCATACGCCGCTATTTTCCAGGGCAGGCCTTAGGCACTGCAACATATGCGACCGCAGTGGGTCCCGCACTTTCATTGGGCCCGTGCTAATTTTTTAGGTGTATAAATTATTAAATCAAGTTACATGAAGTTAATTCCTTTTTCCAGTCTATATTTATTTATGTCTATGCTATTTTGTGAATGAAAATAGTGCGGATTTGGATACACCATTTCCATTCACACCATGCTGCGCCATGGGATCTTCCCATTTACTTGTTATAAGTGAATTCATGAATAAAAAATACTACAACATATGCGACCACAGTGGGTCCCGAACTTTCTTTGGACCCGTGCTAATTTTTAGGTGTATAAATTATTAAATTGAACCATTTGGTTTGCCTGAGCAGAATCGTTTGCCTGAGCAAGCCAGGAAAACCAGTGACTTGGCAGAATTTACGTCACTGGTAAATATGCATGACTGAATGCATGACGCCTATGACGTAATCATATTCTTTTTTGAAGTAACGTCTGTATTATATAAGATAAGATAAGATTTTATAAAACATAACAGATTTCCCGCGGCCTCTTGATTTACCAGGAGCCCCCTGGAAATCTCCTGAAATGTTATTAAATGCTATGCCGCCGGTCGAAAAAGTCCTGGAATTTCCGGACATTATTAAAATCTTTTTAAAGTAAAAAAAAATGCTATGCTATTTTGTGAATGAAAATAGTGCGGATTTGGATATATTATTTCCCATTCACAACATGCGGCGCCATGGGATCTTCCCAATTGCTTGATATAAGTAGGCCTTTAGCGAATGCGTGAATTCATGAATGAAAAATACTGTGAGAATGGCTAATTGACCTTAATTTACGCGATTTTAAGAATATAGCTGCACTCATGTAACAATGCTTTAGAAAAACAAATTTGAATGTTAATTTGATTAAATGGACTATAATTGGTATGTTCATGTGCTAAAGCATAAAACTATATCTGCGAAGGGAAGTTCTATAATCGAGCCATGGGACCTTCCCATTAACTTATTATAAGTGAATTCATGAATAAAAAAATACAACAACATATGCGACCACAGTGGGTCCCGAACTTTCTTTGGACCCGTGCTAATTTTTAGGTGTATAAATTAATAAATTGAACCATTTTATAACATGATATAACAGATTTCCCGCTCTAAAGTCAAACCTGAGAGTAGTATCTATCTGTGTATTGTCGTTCTAGTTTCAAGAGTCTTACGACACAATATAATCTCTTCCGGCTTCCACTTTTTTAACCTCCCTTCCATTCGCTACACAAATTCATAAGAGAGTTTTATGAAACAAAAATTTGTGCATTACAATTGTGTGTACTTTATTTTATGTCTATAAATTGTGTTTAATCTCTAAGACTGAGGATCATGCAATTTTTATTTTTTTCATAATTTAGAAATCATAATTCAATAGTAGATATATATTCATGTTTTCAAGTTACACGAAGTTACTTCCTTTTTCCAGTCTATATTTATTTATGTCTATGCTATTTTGTGAATGAAATAGTGCGGATTGGGTCCATTCACACCGCGTGCGTGCGCCATGGGATCTTTTCAATTACTTGTTGCGTGTTGCTCGTTTGAACTCTTACTTTGAGGAATATATATATAGATAATTGTAACATTTTACGTCTCAAGACATTTTTTTTCCCTTTGCAACTTATTGTGTGACTAAAGAAGCCAATCCTTTGTACTTTTAACCTTCTTACTACTACTATCGTGTCTGGCATCTGTAATCCAGGAGCTTCTTTAGATACTCGCTCTTCATGTGGATCTATCCAGTGCCACTTTTCACCAGCTGTTGATGTCGATTTTGAAGAGCTTTATGTCGCGTTTGCATACATCAGTATACCTCAGCAGTGGACGACCAGCGGATCTCATGCCTTCTGTTAAATCACAACACAGAATGTTTTGAGAAAGTCGACCTTGTGGCATTCATAATAGGCCTAACTATAGCTATGTGCAAATATAAACGAATCGTCACGACTAACACGCTATAGAATATTTGACGACCTTCATATACAAAGAATAGCATGCCTATAATTAACCGTGCAGTCGAACATGAACTACAGATTTGCCTAATCTATCTTTACAACTGTTTTTATGTGGAAGTACTTCTTTTAAAATTACTACACTTTATAATATTCTAATGATAGGCTTTTAAGACTTAGAAGACCAAATTTTCATAAATATTACTTTATTAAACTCTTGCATTAATAATGCACGGGCATCCGTAGGGAGGTACATGATAGTGCATTTGCATCCCCCTGGATTCTGACTGAATCTACATCTACGTAATACAAAAATAACAGATCTGGAAGATTATTTTAAAAATGGCTAAAATGTGGTTACTCGGAATTCAGAGGCGCGCACATACACGGTTGGCCATCCATTCCATACACCTTATCTACTTATTTCTACGACTACATTAACCAGTGGAAGCACTACTTGTTCAGTTGCTACTTAGAAATTAATTCATTTGATGATGCGAAAAAATAGCTAGAATTTGGCTACTCAAAATCCATGGGATGCAAGTGCACCCATTTGCATCCCCCTGCGGGCGCCCATGCTTGCACCCCCATAGATTATGTCTAAATTTACATCTACGTAATAAAAAAACACATCTGGATGATGTATTTTATTATAAAATATTTTTTTAAAAAATTGGCTACAATGTGGCTACTCACAATTAAAAGGCACGCACGTACATAGTTGGCCATTCATTCCATACGCCTGGGCTAATCTACTACTACATTAACCAATGGAAGCACTACATGTTCAGCTGCTACTTAGAAGTTAATTGATTTGATGGTGAGAAAAAATTACTAAAATGTGACTACTCAGAATCCAGGGGGGGAGGGTGCAAGTGCACCCCCTTGCACCCCCCTGCGGGTGTCCATGTACCCATCTTACGTGGTTTCAGGGTAGGCCTAGTGAAGAGGTCTTGCTGTCAAGTCTTTTGTGGAGGCTTCGAAATTGTAGATAAAAGGTTTACCATTATAACAGTGGCGTAGCGTAGGGGGGGGAGGGGGGAGGTTTTGAAAATCCCCCCGGGCCCCCACCTAGGGGGGGGCCCAAATGGGTGTTTCAAAATACATAAATTAATATATTTGATTGACAAATAGTGTCAACGGGTGTATTTTTTTTTCAACATTTATGGATTATGTCTATATCAAATACTAAATCTAGACCTAGGTCTATCAGTAGCCTACGTTGACTTTTGTTGACATTTAAAAAAAAAAATTCCCACAGACATCAAAGTTGTTGTTTTTTTAAAGTTAGTTTTACATTTTAAAATACAAATCTTAAATAAATTTGTTGTCGATTAAAGAGATCAAACATGTTCTTGCAGCAAAAACAAAGAGTATTACTCTCTTTGTTGCCACGAATAAAACTGTATGATATACAGCAGTAGCGGCTTTAGAGGTGGCAAGTAGAGCGCCTGTGGGGGCCCCGCGATCGGAGATTTTATTGTAACAAACTTGATCACTACACATTTTCCTAATAAAATCCGATTAGACGTCGATGTTTGAATACAAAATAAACTCTTTGGAGTGATTACATTCGCCTAAGTGTTTTATATGCTTCTGTGCATAGACATCTTGAGGCCACGGGAGTATTTTCATTTAAACTTTTTAAACTTCAAAGGAAATCTTTTATGCAGAACAATAACAACGAGGTATATACAACAGTAGGCAAACAGTACATAAGTAGTATTCTGTTTTGTAATAAAAATAAGGCCCACAGTGTTAAAAGCGGACATACTGAATTGTTATTGTTGGGGGCCCATGACAGCGTTAGAGACGGATTAGCCCGTGAGCGTGATGTGGTGCGGTTTATACATAGTCTACCCTTACGGCTCAGGGCCCCGCACAAGACTAGGGTCCAGGGCCCGTCGCACTGCTAAGGCCGCCCATGTATACAGGGAATTCCAGGTATCTTGTTACCTTTACTAATTATATATTTAAATGGCGAGTATTTTAAGGTTACACTAATTAACCTGGAAGCAGAATTTACAGAAACGAGTATAACAGATCCAAAAGTTATTCTTAACAATGCTAGAATTGTCCATTATTCGGGTTTGGCTTCTTTAATTTCAGAATTAACTTCACACTCAAGTTATTACCCCTCTATTCATCTTTCCGCAATCAAATGGAAAAAGGGTTTTCTAAATTTAAAAATTCGTTATTATAGAGTGATAAAAGAGTGAATTGCAAAGTTGGGAAAATGAATAAAAACCACAATAAATGTACGTCTTTTCGTCAGAGGAAATTTCACAATCATAGCATATTTTTTATTAGTGAAATAAAAAAAAATATTATTCTTTCTATGGGAACTTCCCCCATGCCGAGTTGATGAGAATGGGGCTACAAAACAGCGTGACGCAAAAGCTAAACCTACAACGCAGCCACAATGAGTGACCGTCTGTCTGGCCTGCGCATACGTCTGTTAGGCATAAATCCAAAAGCAACATTTCTGAACTATGATAATCACATCTAAACCTGTCAGCTTTTCATTCTGCTGAGATAGATCTAACAATTGTCACCTTTATTTGTAACTGTACATGAATTGTTCAACTTTTTTTTTTAAAATTAACCCTCAGAGATCCTTCCTTTTGAAGTTATTATCACATCCTTCTTTTTAATGTTCTTAAGACTGATATCTACTAGGAACTTTAACAATTCGACCACTTCTGGTAGTCTTGACTGGCACAAGTTCTCTAGAAGTTGATCTATAACTGTCTGTTTCGTTTGTTCTAACAGTTTACTGCTCGTTGTCTTCATCGGTATCATAGTACCCAGAGATATCTTCATCGAAACTCTTGTTCAAAAAGCTTTGATTTCTTCTGTATGTTTTTCCATCGTTTGTTTATGATGTAGAATCTGGGTGATGAATGTTTTTTATGAGAACTGCTTTCTGCTTTCTCTCACTTTCACTCCGACAAAATAACCTTTAGGTAGTCTTGCCTTTGCATCTTATTTAACTTTGCTTTTCATCTGTCGTTCGTTGAGTAGTGTCTCTGCATTTTAAGTTACCGATGGTTTCAATAGTTTGAGATCAGTTGGAATGATGTCCCTGAGTCTTCTACTCATCAGCAGTTGTGATGCTTATCGGAGTATTTCTATACTCGAGCATAGCAAGATATGGATCTTTCGCACTTTTGTATATCTTGAATCTGTGTGCTTTCGCACAAAACATAAACAATGCATAAATTGAAACTCATTCATGCTTTCTGCAAAATGGTGAGAAACGGACGAAACTGATCACCCAATCCAACGAAAAATCAAAACAACCAGAAAAAAGAAAAGACTTGATGGGAAAATGACTTCTAATGTAGGACTCATTAGGACTGTCAATAGAACTGCAATTCAAACGTGTTGCGACAGAAGTGCAGGACAGAATTCATATGGGGATGAAGGACAGATTACAAAGGCTGGAAAGAAAATGGATACCTTTGGGTTTCTTCTTGGACCAAGACTCCTGTTGGATGATGACAAACTGTGTTATTTTTTACTGTTTGTATGATGAAATAAATGGCAAATCGCTTGTTCAATGATGTCACTGATGCACGAGCACTTTTCATCAACAAACCAGTAATACAATCACCCATAGGCTCAAACCTTGCAACATCCTCTGAATACCGCTAAATCAGGCCACTTCCATTGCGTCATTCTAAAAAAAACTATCCCAAGAGCACAATGACGCAAGAAAGGCTTATCATGGCTTTAATATCAGTGAAGTCACAAATACTAGAAAGTATCGATGTAGATGATGTTATAGATGTCTTTACTGCACAGAATGCACCACGTGAAGCGATATGAATCGAGATTTGTCACTTGTGCATTATTTAGCTAATAAACAACCGTATTATTCATTAAAAGAGTCTTAATGTTTATTTTTTTTTGTTAAATTTACTGATATACTGAACCAATTTGATCTTGAGTTTATATATTTTTGGCGTACATTATGTCATGTCATATATCGAAAGTCAAAATGCAAGGGGCCCCCAAAGAGGTCGGTCCCCCCCCCCGGGCCCCCGAACCCCTAGCTACGCCCCTGCATTATAAATGTCTATATTAATAGATCCAGATATGATTCCTTAATTGTTCTAAAGAGAAACTGTGGTCTTATTAAAAAAAAGGGAAAACAACCTGAATTCGAACTCACAGCTCAATGTTCATGTTGTTGTCTTTTGAATAACAGTTAACGTTCAGAACTGGGAACATGTCAGGAACACTGATAGAGAGTTCAGTATGGTCTCTGGATATGACAGTGTCTGTCATTGTTTGTGTTATGTCATCCTGTGTGATGACCTTTTGGTTGTCAAGTTGAATTGATGTGGGTAATGAACCATCTATCTCATGAATGGTTGTTGATGTTCCTTCTTCAGGAATAGTGGCTGGGCTTGAACCATTTTGAGGGTCTGATGTAATGTCTTCTGTTTCATGATAAAGTTCAAGCATATGAACTGGAAGTATTTTGGTAGAATTGTTAATGTTGAATTCATAAAACAGGTCTGAGATCTTCTTGGTAATATCAAATGGTCCTAGCCATGTGTAGATTTTGTTGCTCAAATCTGGCAGCAATAATTTGACTTTGTCTCCTGTGGCAAATTGTTTGAGTTCAATTAGGCTTTTAATGTTCATGGTTGAACTGTCCTCTTTAGTTGGCTCACATTTGGCTATACTTGTATCAGTAACAAAGTCATGTTGTACTGTTTTCTTTCTTTCTGCTGTATCTGAGTCATTGATATTTGTTACTGGTTCTAGTTGATGATACTTGTTTTGATTGTGAGATAAATTGTCTATGCTTGAGCTTGATTGAAGATACGTTTCTTTGATAAGTTCTGAATCTGATTGATGAGACTTGTCTTGAGTGTAGCAAGAATTGTTATGGCATATCATAGTAGTTGTAGGTATAGAAGCTGAGGTCATCTTGTTTAAATCTTGAGGCATGAATTCATCATTGGTGGTTGGGGATTGGTAAGTACTGGATATGGGTGGGTATGTAGTCTCATATAGGGATGGGCATGTACTGGTAGGTGGGGATGAACTGGTAGTGGTTTGGTCTGGACATGTTGACTTGCTTGAATCAAAAGTCATAGGTTCTGTTTTATCAATTCTGTTCTTGTGATCTGGTTCAATATTTGTCTCAGTGATAATATTCTTTTGTTCAATGGATTATTTTTTATTTTCTTGTAGATCTGTCTGATTTGTATCTTCTTTTATTTCTTCCTGTTTTATGTTACAGTTATCTTCCTTGAATTCTTCATCTGCATAGAATGAGTTGTCTTGACTTATTTCATCTTGGTCAGTTAGAGTTCTTATGTTGTGGTTGGAGACTCTGGACATGCGATCTTGCTTTTCAAAGTTCAACAATGGACATTCGGGAATTGGAAGTGGACTTATGATTGGTAGGGATGGGCTTGATGTAACTGGGGGTGTCCATGTTGGATGTTCGAACTCTTGATTTCTGCTGACTAGTGAACTGGTAACTGTTTCTGTTACATTCTGTATGACTTGAGTATTTGACTTTTTAATTTCTTCATCTTCTGCATCACTTGCAAATTCATTTAAGTCTTGTGATTTAATGAACTCTATTCTTGCTTTGTGAGAATCTTCTAGAATATTCCATAGTCTCATTCTTTGATCATAATCTTTTATGTTGTGTCTAATTGAGTCTATTTGAGAATTATAAACTTCTAATTCTTTTATTATTTTCTGTCTCTTTCTACTTTCATGTTTAGCGGCTTTTTGTCTTTCTTTTTCGGCTTCTTGTCTTTGTTTTTCATTTTCTTGCCTTTGTTTTTCTGCTTCTTCTATTTCTGTTTCAGCTTTTTCTATTTCTTCTTGTAATTTTTCATATGCTTCTTCTTTTGCTAACATTCGTTCAGCCCATTTATCTGGTTCTGAGTATTGTTTCTCTTTGAATAATTTAATTAATTCTAGGAGTCGTTGTGTTCTAGATCTAGAATCTGAAGCCATATTTGATTCTTATTTATCTTCTTATATAGGAGCAAAATGTTCAATATCTGGATTTTGCCTTATCTCAGATATACTTATAATATATTAATAGAGTTCTTGAAGCCTTAGTCTGTTAATAATTCTTGACAGTAAAATTGTACTTTACTGGAGTCTAAGTCTTGATCTACAAATCTATTGAGCCGAGTACTTTTATTCTGGTTTAACAGTTGGTTAAATCTGGTCTTCCGTTTACTTTGTGCCAGACAATGATTATTTACTGGTCTTCCTTATAATGCCAGGTATTTATTTTACTGGTCTTTTGAATATTGCCAGTTATTTGCTGAACTGGTCTTTTAATAATAATGCCAGTAATTATGTATATTGGTCTTTTGCCAATTACATATAATAGATTTCGTGAGTTAGACGTAACTCTAACGAAAATCTTAGTAAAAATAATTATCGATAACCAACTGACCTTGTTAAACACAGAAATTCTGTCCTTCGTTAATTTAGAATAAAGTTCCTTTGAAGTGTTTGAAAATTGTTCCTAGATCTTGAATGATTCCGTTAGAAGTTGTCCACAAACTTTCTATTTGTCAAAGTTGTCATAAATGTCACAATATCGGAGAGTGCCAGACTTCACAATGTCGGAGGAGCCAGATGTCACAATGTCGGAGGTGTCAGATGTCACACTCATTAGTTCTAGATGTCACAACTTGTATTCTTCTATGTTGAATGATGAGTGTGGTGCCGGGGATTTTCTTGAATTAAATATAATTATGAACACAGACGATCTAGGAATTAAATTGAATAACTTCCTCATAGAAATAAAACACTAGAAACTTTTATTCAAATACAACTTAAGTACAGCTTATGTACAAGGTGCATATTAAAAATGAAAATACAATACTAAGGCTCTTTCTTCAATATTATTTTCCGAATACACTAGAGACAGAACCTCTCGCTTAGAGAGCAAGCTTCAGACTGGTCTTTTTCGCGTACTATGTCAGCTGACTTAACTCTTTTAAAAAGAATATTTATTTTCAAATCAACCAATAGACTTGCGACAATCATTGTGACGTCATTGAGTTAAACTTGCGGCTCTGTTAAGGGGCTAGACCTTTTGGGTAATTCTTGAGGCTCTGTTAGGGTTTTCTAATACTAATTTACACACAAGTTTTAAATATAATTAAATCTATAATAGCATCTGTGACAATATATATATATATATATATATATATATATATCCACCACTACAACTTGATCAACATCTTTATCTGCACTCACATCTTTATCTACATCTAAATCCTTGATATAACTATGTTTTTGAAAAAACAATATTAGCACAAGCATCTTTAAACTAACAAAAAAACAACTTCAAGATATGATCTTAACCATGAATGATAAGAATGTCTTTGATGAAACATTGACTACAGAGTTGAAGTGAAACTAATGTGTATGATTTTTTATTTCCAGTGGTTTGGAAACATGGTAACAATGGAGTGGTGGGATGATCTCTGGCTCAATGAAGGCTTTGCCAGTCTGTTGATGTACCTGGCCATGGACCATGTCTACCCTACTTGGAATGTAGTAAGTAGTAACTTTGATATTGTATTGTATATGATGACAAATAAAAGACTTCTAAATTTTAATGACACAATTGTGCCCACATGCCATAAAATAAAATCTAAGTTACATGGTCAGTAAATCCATTCGAGGCCTGCAATCTTAACTCTGTAAATTTATGCGTATGGTCGCTTAAGTAGCTTATGGATTTAGCTAATAGAATGTTGTGAGCCATAGTGGGAAGCGTGGTCGAGAGGCTTAGTGCGTCTTGAGCTTGGCTTGCTTGGCTACCTAGAAGGGGGCTCGAGATTCGACACCCGACTCGGGCAGAGTTG
>JADKLZ010079391.1:8414800-8466580 GCA_021533235.1 Biomphalaria straminea
TTTAAGACAAAATTGTATCATTTATTTTATTATTATTATTATTGACACGAAGTTTATATTTTGATCAACATAACAACATTGGCAACTACACTATAAATCCTATACTCTTTTCTTTAAAATTTCAAGGTATGTGCGTATTAGTGAGAAAAAAATTCCGAACTCATTGGCCACATCGGGAAAACTCGAGTTCGACCGTTATTTCGATATGAAAATGTCTCAATTTAATTTTGGTTAGAATAATTTATGAATGAGATGGAAAATTTATGAATGAAAGTTTTACCATGACGTAAACGGGAAAAACACTGCTTACGTCACTAGGCTTACTATAGTGTATTTCTTTGCAAACAAGAACGCGTTTAGAGATATGAATGAAGGGATGTGTAAAACTAAAAGCAGACCACGGGCTGTAGCACCACTGGGTAAGATGGATTGCAAAAGCGGTATGAACTTATTGTCCGACAGTCAGGCTGGGCAGGGCTTTTATTTAACCGAGCAAGGCTCGGCCACCTGATATTTTATACATTAACTACTTAATTGACATTTGGTTTCTTATGAACATTAAATTAAACAAAGACAAGCAATTGGTTTTCAATAATTCAATACATTTCAACAAAACACAGACATCTTGTAATTTTTTTCTTGGCTCACATTCAAAGGATAGCAGTAATGAAATCTTGTCTCAGAGATAAATGAGTCTTTCATAACTTTTTTTAACAGCCACTTTAAATAGATTTTTCAATATTTAGTAGAGCTGCTGTACACAAAATAAAGAACCAAGTATTTCTCGAACTATCAGAATTGAAACCTCTGCTGCCTTTCAGCTATACCAATCATGGTAAAGGCTTCGGGAGTCAACCCTGAGGAAAAATCAGGAGCCAGCAACCTTTTAGCAGTTGCCAGTTTGCAGCACACAGTGCTCCACCCTGGCAGAGATTTTGACTCTGCTGACACCAAACTGTATCAGCCATTCCTTGGATACATCAGCTGCGTGGAGGGGGAAGAACTGTTTTGAGCAACATCATTCTGACCATAGCTAATGCCCAAGCCTTTGTCATATTTCCATGAGATGATCCATAGTTACTTCACAAATGAAGGAGGCCAGATTGCAATGATTTTTATTTATGCTTACACTAGTAAGCCAATATTTGAGATGGTCTTTCAAAGGAGCTCTTCTGCTATGCAATACGCTTGTAAAATAAAGACACTTAAATAGACTAGAGCGAAATAGGTAGCCTACAAAATTTTTAACTGCCAAGGTAGATTTTTGTTGTTGACAGTATTGATTGTTTATTATATTTGATGCTAAATGAGAAAAAAAAAATGAAGTATATGAAAACAAATGAGGTTAAATATATTTTCCATTCTTTTATTTCCAGTTTGCTCTTCAAGTTGTTGATTTGCTGTCTACTATGGTCAAGGATGCCTTGACCACCTCGCACCCAGTTTCTTCCCATATCATTGACCCGGATGAAATACCACAACACTTTGATTCTATCTCTTATAGTAAGGTAGGTTGTTTGTGGATATTCTCTGTCCTGAATATAAATATGTGTCAGTGGATATATACAGAATTGTGTGATTCAAATTTTTTACTGTAGAAACTGTAATATTAATGTTTTGTTGGTCTGAGCAAACTGATAAAGGAGAGACCATTATTACAAATCAACATAATCATTGTAAAAAGGAGGATCCTGCTAGGGGCTTGCCTTTTCAGCCAGGGAGTATCGGTGAGTGCTGTGAGCTTCCTCCTCCTGCTCCAGATTCTGGATACATACTGAAGTTCTGGCCACAATGTGATTTCCTTCATTCTGAGCTGCAAAGTTGCATTATTCAGACAAAAAAAATATTTGCTGAACATAGGTGCACATATGACATAGCATTTTAAAATGGAGTCGAATTAGCTTTGAACCATAAAAGCTAAGTTTTGGAGCTTACATGTTGTTTTAAATATGAATAAAGATGGGTTAGATTCATATCTCCAACCAAAAAATAATAATATATGAGGCCCCTTAAGATTAGCTCTAAGCTACTTTGTGGTCTGAAGTTTTGCACACCCTTAAGTCCAAGACTGGCAGTGTTGATGCATTATAAGTTCAGAAGTGTGGGTAAAGTGTGTATCAATAAATTTTTAATAGTAGGCTAAGTCTAAGTATTTAAGTATTTTACTTTGGGTAGCCAGCATTCTTCTCAACTAGACACATGCATTCAAACTAATGAGTATGTGTCTATGTAAAGATAATCTTTTTTTATTTAGGTCCTTCACTTTTAATTTCAGTACGGTTTGTCTTTTAAGTAATGTATTCGAAAATAGCCATGAAAAAAGTCTTAAATATTCACCTACAGAGTAAAAAAAAGTAAAGTTCCACTATCACCTACAGAGACTGTGCAATAAAAATGTTCATAAATTTCTATTTTAAATAAAGCTAATGTCTTCTGTTTTGTAGGGAATGGCCATATTACGTATGATCACTGGCTTTGCTGGTGCAGACAATTTCCGAGATGGAATTCGACGCTATGTTGAAAAATACAAATTCAAAAATGCTAGAATGTCACAGCTTTGGGACACACTCACAGAAGTAAATTATATCACCTGTTGTCTTTATTACTAAGTCTATAATACATCTGTAGGCTAATAATGGCTAGTTTATATTCATTAGAAGAAAACTGAAATAGTAGTTTTATTTTTAGAGTTTCCTTTGTTTTTATAATGAAGCACTTGGTTCACACATAAAGCATTTATTTTATTAAAAAAAGCCTTATGCTACTCTTTTGTCACTAGAAAGCCTTTTTTTTAGGGTAGATCTACAATGAGTGAACCAATAGCTTCATGCTAATTCAGGATGATGTGTTTTTTTTACAAAGTTCATATCAACTCTGTCTGTCTCTATGGTAAAAAAAATCTGAACACATTTTTCTCACACATCCATTCTCAGATCAAGTTGAAACTTTCAATAATTATTCATATGTTTAGACAATACATGAATAAAAAAAATTGACAGACTAGTCAAATAATTACTTGTAATTAATTATTTTGTTTCATACCAACAAGGGAATGTAATCCTTCAGTATGTGGGGTTGTGTCCCCTTAGATAACTGTACACTTTATTTCTCTTGCACCCTTTCTAGTATCAAATTAAAACTTAAAACAATTATTTTTAATTTTGTTTGATATGGAAAAGGTAAATAACTACTACATTATAGAGAAACATAGTTATAATTGTGAAGTTCTTTTCTCTTAGATAAGCTTTGTCTTTTTGATTGTTTTCTCTTCCTTTGATTTATTTGAAACCAGTCTTTCAACAATACTTTTGATGTTGCTCGCATCATGGAATCTTGGACCTGCCAGATGGGCTATCCACTGGTCACTATAGAGGAAGGAGAGGGTCATTTTATCTTACACCAGACTAGGTTTCTACTGGATCAAGATATTAAAAAAGAACACGAGACCAACGCTTCAGCAGAGTAAATATGAAGACCACTTAATTGCTTATAGCAGAATTACATGTCACCTGATAAATTAACTTTAAAAAAAAAATATAAATCATTTATTTACATAGCCTAATTAATTTCTTTAATAGATTTTGCATTGCAACTACCCAATTAAATAATATTTAGCTTTTAAACTACTTGAAAAGAATAATTAAAACAATTACAGGCTTAAAAAAAGTTCTTAGCTAACAGAAGTTAAATACTAAGTAGAATTAATTTTATTGTTTATCTTATGAAATATGCTTAGGGTAAACTGTGAATAAAAAAATGAATTTTATATGTCTCTTTAAGATACAAATGGAACATTCCCTTCACCTATGTCACACAGAGACAGTCTCATAAACCAAAAACTGTCTGGCTAAATTTCACTTCAGGTAATTAATGCAATAGAAGTTTTGCATTGAATAAATAAGTATAATTTTATATTTGTATATTATTTCTCTTTCTAAAATTGTCAGTATAATAAAGTCCAAAAGTTTTTAATATTTTTTAAAATGAACATATAAATTTGTACTTAAGAAAATAACTTGATCAGCTTAAACTCTTGTCATAACTTGATCAGCTTAAACTCTTGTCATTCTTGTGTGGAACAGCCACAATTCATGAGCCTAATGACAAATGGATTCTGGGAAACTATGAATTTATTGGCTATTACAAAGTGATGTACAGTTCTCAGATGTGGAGCTTGTTGGCCAAACAACTGTTACAGGATCACACAGTGAGTTGACTAGAATGGACTAACTTTGGCAACTACTGTTAGTGTAACATTATTGTGTTGGCCTAGTTCTAGTTAACAAACATTCATAATTTTCTAATAATTCTAGAGCATTGTTCTTCTTTGTGATGTTTCAACTCTAGATTCATTGTTTTTGTTATAGAAATAGATATACTTAACATGTTCATTTATATTATACTTGTTTTTGCTTTGTATAGTTGATAGTTGATAATCCCAGTCCAATGAAAAGAAAAAAAAATGAGACTGTCTCCCTTGTTCTAAGTTGTTCTTTTATAGTACCTAATAATTTGTATCTTAAATGGAATACTCCATTTCTTTCTTAAATTAATATTGTTATTCTACATTTAACATTAAATTTTGTTTCACTGTGATCATCCCTTTTTTTAATATTGATATTCCATGCTTTTTAATCTACAGGTTTTCCCTGAAGCCAACAGGGCTGTTCTTATTGGAGATGCCTTTGCATTTGCTAGGTTAGAGAAGGGGATTTTAGCTGAATTAACATAATGCCCCTTTATTTTATGGTTTGATGGCACTCAAAGAATAGCTAAGTGTGTCCTGAATCTGTGATCTTTATTAAAAGTATTGTAAACATTTTTCATAATTCTGTTGTGTTTATAAAAGTAAGTCACTCTCTTTATGAATGCAAGACATGGGAATCACTTACTTTTTTAAATTTTCATAAAAAAATATGAATCATAGAGGGAAATGGCATCAACTTAGATAATCAGTTAAACTTACAACTGTCACTTGTTGTTTTTTTTTTCTCATTGTCCAAAGTTTTGTAATTAATGAGCTTTTCTTTAATCTGCTTCCAGAGCCAATGTGTTAGACTACAATGTGGCATTGAATTTAACAAGATATTTAAGTAAAGAACAAAGTTCAATACCCTGGGAGTCTTTCCTTCACTCCATTGAATTCTTGAAAGGAATGATCTCCTACAATGCAGCCTACACTCAACTACAGGTACTTCTTCTTCTTCTGCAGACTGTGCCAAGGAAAAAAAAGTGTGCTGTTTTCTTCAGTTGTTCAGCACTGCCGTACAGGGTGTTGGTTACGTTGGGCTGTAGTGGTAATAGGGTCTGCCTAAGGTGAATTAGGAGGGGGCATTCAAAAAGGATATGGTTTACGGTTTCATAAGGGTACATAACATAGACATCTGATTCCCAATGACTACACTTGAGATTTTTTTCTAAACCTTTCTGTTTCCATCCATTTCATTTTTTCTTTGCTTCTAAAGCCACTTAGTCTGTTGACATTTTGGTAATGTATATAATCAACAGTTTTGCTGGGCAAGGCACATATTATGTATGAGCCTTTTTTTTTTTTTGGTGAGCTGAAAGGTGGTCAGTGTAATAGAGGTGCCCCATGGAAATGCTTTAAAAACCAGCTTAGGCTTCATCTTGCTTTAACTGACATACGAGAGAGAAAAACAAAGACAAAAAAAAAATTATCTCATATAATATACACATCATTTTAAAGTATTGATTAATTAATAGGTATTATTATCTTATAGATCAAGGTTTGTTTTTAAAATAAAAGACTTTTTAGACTTTTACATTGGATATCATTTTAAATTTAAAATTTACTGTAAAAAGCAACACAAAAAATACTTAGTACTTTTTACTCAGAAAATTTTAATAATGGCAAACTGCAAAATTAAAATCACAAAAATCATTAACATAAAAGGTAAAAACATTTCATCTTACTTTTTCTCTCTATTGTTTCTTCATTTAGCAATATTTGAAAAAATTGGTAGCTCCAGTATTTGAAATGGTTGGTACTGCAGACAAAGGGGAATTACCAGAAAAGTGAGTCTGTGTGGACTATTCTAATACAAGGCCTTTTTACTTATATCTGAGTTTCTTATATAATTTTCTAAGTTATTTTTAAATATCTAATTTATCATTTTAGTTGTACGGAAAAATAAAATTTTGTTTCTGCATATATAATTTATAACTAAACATTTTTTTTTCATCCAGATATCTCCGCCGAGTCATACTGTCATTGGCTTGTGATGTTGGTGTTGATAAAGCTGTTGAGTATGCTAAATCTATGTTTGCTAATTGGATGAAGCATGATGCCAGGTCAGCCTCCATTGATCAATGATAAGCAGTCTAAGCACAGTTTATGTTTGTAATGTAGTGTCTGCTTATTTATTCTTGTTTAAGTTAGTCCCCTTGACTTTTCTACAGTTTATCAATTGTCTTCATTATACTCTAATAGTATGCACACAATAACTTATTGGTCTATCAGACAGTCTCTCTTACAACTTTCTTCATTCATAACAAGATGGCTGTTGATGGCTGCCTGGTCGAGCGGTTTGCACGCTGGACTGTCGTTTGGATTTATCGATGGTCCCGGGTTCAAACCCTGCCCGCTCCCATCCCCCGTTGTTCTGCTGGAGGTTTGGACTAGGATGTAACTATCTTCAACTCTGAAGGAACATATGAAACATGTAAAACATTTTACAGACAAAAACAAAACAAAAACAAGAAATCTTAGAGTAATGATAAATATTATTCAGTTGTTTTTTGTTTTAGACATTTCTTTGTATTTTTGTAACATTCTTTCTTCTCTGTTTTATTATTGATGTATCACTTGATTTTTATTGATTTTTATTAAAACTAGAAATGTTTAGACCCATGATAAACTTTTCTTTTTGTTTAGACTTCCCCCAGATTTGTCAATGGTCATCTACTCTGTGGGTATAAGAGAAGGAGACTCCACTGAATGGGACTATGTGTGGAACAAGAAGTTGAGTACCACTGTGGCAAGTGAAGAAAATATTATGATGGAGAGTTTGGTGTACACACAGAAACCTTCATTGCTCTGGAGGTGAAGTAAATTATCTCCTTTTACACCTTGCCATCTATAGGGCAGATAATGTAATTGTTTACCTTTTCTATGGCCAAAGGTTAATTAGGGTGTTGTCTGACCAGCTCAATGACTAACAGATTTTTACTTTCCCCAATTAATGCCATATAACAATGAGAGCTGAAGCCTGAAACCTATTGGTTCAGAAGCCAAGCCCTTAGTCAAAGCCATTAAGTCCCAGATCTAGAGGTAGGATCATCCTCATTTGTCTACTCTAGTTGGTAAGCATAACATAAGGATGATTTACCTGAATACATTTCTCCACCATTTCTATTTTTAAAAATAGGAGAAATAAATTAGAGGTTTTCCATTACTGTAAACAAATAATGTAAGAGAGAAATAATGATCCGCTGCATTTTAAATTTAACAGATCTTGGTCATAAATTAAAATGCTGGAGAATTAGTGTCCTAGAAAGAAAACCTATTTTCAAGACCTAAGCATTTACAGCTTAGACTCTTTTGTTCAAGTAATGCAGACATTGGATTTTTCTCATAACATATATTTTATTGAAGGGGACAGTATGCTTATTTCAATTGTGTTCTTTAAAGAATACATGAGTACAGTCAGTACAGTGTTGTGTTTTTCCATTTGAAAAAGAAATAATAAGCTTAAGAGTTTGCTCATTATAATTGTTTGGTATTTTTTAAAAATAAAATGGACATGTTTGTTTTCTCTCACCAACTCTTGCTGAGATTATTTCTCCTCTATACCACCTCCCCTCCCCCCCAATCTTGTTAATAACTGAACTAATTTTGTGTTGTTTTATTTCTTCAACATTTACAGGTATATAAAATGGCTGCTGGATCCATCCAAAATAAAACCCCAAGATGTTCGTGTAGTTATTGGCTACTTTTCTAAAACACCTTTGTCTAGAATGGTAGCAGTGCAGTTTGTGATGAGTCAGTGGGATGATCTCATTGCAAAGTAAGAAAGTATACTTCTTATCTTTAAAGTTATAAGCATTTTTTTAAAACAGATTATTACATTCTATAAAAGTATACTTCTTATCTTTAAAGTTATAAACATTTTTTTTAAACAGATTATTACATTCTATAAAAGTATAGGTCTTATCTTTAAAGTTATAAACATTTTTTTTAAACAGATTATTACATTCTATAACTGTGATAACCTTTTTGTGCATGTTGATGAAAGACTTTACTTGGTCATTGTTTTTTCTTGCTCATTCTATGCTGTAATGGTTTTAGGAAAGAAAAACCACTTGTATGGCTTTGTGCTAGCTTATGGAATAAGAAATGTACATTTATCTTTATTAGATTGTGCTTTTGTATCTGTAAGTTATAGTTCAGTTTTATCTATCATTGCTGCTTTACTTTGTCTTCTACCCTAAAGTATATCTAAATTTAGTGAATTTACTGATAATTTTACTCTAATCAAATGAGTTCTATTTTGCATTTGTTCTTGTTTATTTATACTTTCTTGAGTTTTAGTAGTTCTAAACTTTGGCTTTGTTATGAACATTATAACAAAACGGATATTTGAATTCTTTAAAACTATATCATCAAGTGTGTTTTTTTTTTTTAGTAATATGTAATTGAATATTATTATTATCATTTGTGTGTGTGTGTGTTCCAGGTTTAGCAATGATCAATTTATACTAAGGGACATAATTCAAGAAGTAACAGCCTTTGTGAACACAGAATTTAATCTTGAACAGGTTCATTACCTTTATTTGCATGTTAGTGTAATGTAAAAAGAGAGAACAAAATATATCACACAAGCCCATACATTACTTAACATTTACCAGCAAAAATTAACTCTTTGTCTCCATAATTATTTACCACATTCTGGTGGAATCAACGTTGGTATCGTTTGTTCGGAGAGAAAGAGTTAACCAAGCAAAGAATAATGTTAAAAACAACTCATATGATTCTTGTCAATGAGTCTTTTCATAACAGGACACTTTATAAAAACTAGAGAGAGACCAAAAAAATATCCTCTGCACTTAGGCCTACACAGAATTTCAAAGTGTACATCAGAGACAATAACACAGTATCACAACCTAGTGTAATAAACTTAATTTTATTTTCTTATATTTTATTCAGATCAATTCAGTCTTGAAATGTTAACAATTAAATGCAATACATTTTATTTGTTTATTTATTATTTCTCAAATAATTAATGAATGACCAAAGATATTTTTTTTATTGATACATTTTCATGTCATCCATCCAGTTTGAAAGAATATTTGCAAAAAACACTCCAAAAGTAGCCAGCAAGTCTGTGGAGAATGCTTTGGCACTTATAAGGTTTGTCAGAGTTTCAATAGGGATATTAATGTTTTACTATTTCAATATTCATTTTTTTCTAATCAATTTTTTCATTTGAATAATTGGCTGTTCAACTCAATGTTTATACTTGATTCACAGGGCCAACATCGGATGGATGAAGACCAACTATGAGAAAATAACTACCTGGCTGGAACATGAAAAATATTAACTTCAACCCTTGCAGATGTTAGAAGAGGAAAAGGTTTTTTATGATTTATTTATATTGAGAACAAAAATGAGTTGAGTAATTGAAATCCATTTTATTTCAATATAAGAACGTATGTTATTACAATGTAAGAACACAATTATTAGAATGTAAGAACACAGTTTATTTCAATATAAGGACACAGTTTATTTCAATGTAAGAACAGTATATTTCAATGTAAGAGCAGTATATTTCAATGTAAATTATTATATTGAAATAAACATTTTTATTTCAATTTAAGAGCTTTTTAGCTAAACAAACTGAAATAAGAATCTGAAAAGAAAACAAAAATTAAATGCCTGTCCTGTTATTCTATTACAATGAAAATATTTTAGTCTACTTGTAAAATTTTAATTTTTTGGTGCAAAGATAAGGCAATTATCACTAGTTTATAGATTATCTAACAGTAAATAGCTGAATCATACATTTGAAAAGAAAATTAATCTGAATGATGAAATATATTATACAATATTAACATACATTGTCATTTTCAATACTGCAATTGTTCACAATTTCTCAATGTTTCTTTTCATTTATAACTTATCTAAAAAGCTAAATTCATTAAATAACATTACATTGTTTTCCCGAAGATGTCAGAATATTAATGAAGTCTCATGACAATTAACCATATCAGGCATTTATACTCTGTGCGGAATTGACATAATGTAAACATGACAAAAATTTAAATATTTGTTTGATATGAAATAATGTTGTTTGTTTCATGTTTAATTTTGTCTGTTACAAATTATATTATCAGAACATTTTAACAAAACAAAAGATGACATAAGTGATCTTTCATTTAACTGGATATCACAAAAAAATTAAAATAAAAAAGACAACATTTATATCTCATTCATAAGGTAACATAAAATTTTTTTTTTTAAAATGTAAAATGTAATGGATCTCCATATTGAATGTAATGGATCTCCATATTAAATGTAATTTCATTCAATATTTAATCAAAATAAAAAAAATGGAAGATTACATGAATGGCTTTTTTGACTGTCAGGGTGGTCTTGGGCCTTGTTTATCTTTATCACCAGCCATCACACAGAAGGTTTGGACTAGGGCAGATTTTTTTTTTGAAATCAAACCATAGCTAACAGTTCTCAGTCATTCCTAAGTGAATGGAGTTCAACCATTACAGTATTATTTTAAAATTAGTTCTGAATGACAGAAATAGTTTGAACTATTAACACTGATGTAAGATTTATTATGCACTATGTTTCTTGTTGATTTGATAACCTTGTATTTGGTAAATGTAAACTTAATGAATGGAAAATCATGATTAAGCATTGTATATACCTCTACAAATAATTCGCAATAGAATTCAAAATATAACAATTACTGTTTCATTCATTAGTTTTATCATATTTTTTAAAATTTCTAGTTTAACATTATGATTTTACTAGTCGACCGGCGGCATAGCATACACCGCTATTTTGCAGGGCAGGCCTTAGAGGCACTGCAACAAATGGGATCACACTGGGTCCCGCACTTTCTTTGGACATGTGCTAATTTTTAGGTGTATAAATTAATTAATTGAACCATTTTTTAACATGATATAACAGATTTCCCGCGTCCTCTTGATTTACCAGTAGCCCCTGGATATCTCCTGAAATGTTATTAAATATAGGCCTACGAAAAAGTCCTGGAAATCTCTGGAAATTATTGAAATCTTTTGTAAAGTAAAAGTAAAGTAATTTGTGATATTAATTAAAGTACTTTTAAAGTCAAACCTGAGAGTAGTATCTATCAGTGTATTGTCGATCTAGTTTCAAGAGTCTTACCACATAATATAATCTCCGTCTTCCACTTTTTTAACCTCCTTTCCATTCACTACACAAATTCATAAGAGAGTTTTATGAAACACAAATTTGTGCATTGCAATTGTGTGTACTTTATTTTATGTCTATAAATTGTGTTTAATCTCTTAAGACTGATGATCATGCAATTTTTAAATTGTTCATAATTTGGAAATCCGAATTCAATAGTAGATATATATACATGTTTTCAAGTTACATGAAGTTACTTCCTTTTTCCAGTCTATATTTATTTATGTCTATGCTATTTTGTGAATGAAAATAGTGCGGATTGGGATGCACCAGTTTCCCTTCACATCGTGCTGCGCCATGGGATCTTCCCATTTACTTGTTGCTCATTTGACCTTTTACTTTGAGGATTATATATATGGATTTTCTGTTTTAGCTTCAGAAACAGTTTAGTGGGAATAGCAACATGTATTAGAGATTATTATGTTGAACATCTATTTCTCTTACTCATGCTTAATTCAACTTCCCTTTAAAAATGTAAAAGAAACAGCTTTATTATTTTGCTAATTATTGAAATATCATAATTTTTTAAATTTGTATTTCAATTGGCACAAATATTGTGCATTCTTGATTTATAAAATCTAGATAGAGGCTATTTCATTCTTAGTTTTTGTCTTTCTCAATCTGTTAACATTTCATAGTATTTCTTTTAGTAAGAAGACTATGTCTGTGATGTACAGTCAACTTTATATCAATCTCTTTGCCCAATGTTTCTGTTCACTTCCATTTCATTGATATATTTGTTCATCTGTACATAACATTTGTAATTTCCTGTGTTCAGTAATAATTGTTTTTGTTTTTGTACTTTTTGATAAACGTTGTCCTTCTAACAATTGTTTACTATTGAACTTACAAGTAGTTTACTTGAGATGCACATATCATTATGTGGTCTACTTTTCATGTGGAGCATATTTTGTTATGTTGCATTGAATTTTGTTAGCTTTTTTTTTTTAACTGCCAGGATTGAAAATAAAGTGAACAAGTTACTTCTTATATGTTTATTGACACCTTGTTGAATGTCTTGCTCATAGTTTTAATTTTGAAGTTTTTGTGTAGAAATAAATAGGTAACTGGATAATGAAGTAATATGTTAGTTGAGAGTTACAATGTTTGCGGTGCTTCAAAACAAGGTTAAGGTCAAGGTTAATTCATGAAGCATTAGTGAAGGAAAGGTAAAAAAATCAGTACATATCTCTTAGATGAATCATCTTACTAGGCTGATATAATTTATCTGCTTGAATCTATTTTGTTTTGCCTTCACCTTTCATTAGAACCTGTTTCTCTGAATTGAATGCAGATGCACATTTTTTTCTCCCCACCAGCTAATCTTTTGTACATAAATTATAATTAAATCAAAAGATTGCATTCAAGTCTGTCAGGTTCACAGGTTGAATAGAGAGAACTATCCATGTTTATGGTCAAAGGTTTTATTTATGAACAGTACAACCAATTACGAACCACTTTTATTTCTCTCCAACATAGGAGAGGAATATTCCATCATTCATAAAAGTCTGGTTTTCATTATGACTTAAACACTTCAATTCTGTAGCCAAAGCTGAGCCACCAAAGTCTTTGGTTTAATTATACTGACTTGAATATTCACAAGTTCCTATATTAATTAAAAGTTAAATACTTTAAAAAAATAAAAATTGTCTGTGGTATTTCACTATAGTGAAAAGAAAAATGCTGGGTAATAATAGTAAAGTATACCAAAAGAAAATATGCTGCTGAGGACAGACAGACGGCGAAAAGAAAATCTAAATCGACCACCTGCTGACAGTGGTTGTGCTTGCCCTATATGTGGCAAAATATGTAGGTCACAGTTGGGGCTGAGCATCCACATTCCAAGTGTACCTCTTTCCAAGGCTGGACATGCCAAGTCTATCTCTTTCCAATGCTGGACATGCCAAGTCTATCTCTTTCCACAAATGTAACAAATTTTAAGAAGTAAAGTCTTTCTTTCCAAACCATGAATGTGTAGGTTGAATGAAACTAATTCAAACTATAGAAGGTTACAAATAGAACACATTTGAAAAAAATCATGATTTCAAGTCCATTTATTATACATAACATATGAAATAGCTTATACATTGAAATCTCTGATATTCATTACATAGTAACATGAATGTTTCATAAATAAATCACATGAAATATGTTCAATATCAGGCACAGATGTGTGAGGGTGTTAACAGTAACTACTAATTCTTAAAGAGGGCAGCCTAATCATCAAGAACTTGGCAATGGTCACATAGTATATATTTGAGAAACAAGTTTTGTGCTAGTTATTTAGTTAGGGCAGAGATGTCAGGAGAACAATAGTTCAGAGTGATCACATGGTAATAGTTTCAAGTAACCTAGTAGTATACCACTTTATGGTCACATGGTACTGGTCAAGTAGGTTTTATAGTGGACATGTTTGTGTGATAGGATATTGTATGTGTCTGAGGCACAGATTGACAATGTTATGATGTGATCATACATTAACAAACCATCTTGGTGTTGAAAACTACACTAGACACTAGCTTATTAATTTACCAATTTAATTAATGTCTATACCTATTTAGCAAGTAGTTTTTAGGCTTATTAGATATATATATATCCCTAAAAAAAGCTTTAGAAGATTTCAACTATAAACTATTGAGACTATAGAATGATGATCAGCTTTATTGAGCAGTTGAACTGAGCTGTCTTAAACATGTTCAGTCTGACAATATTCAAGATTTATGACTTAAAACAAAATATTTATGTGCACCGACCTAAAGACATATAAATCTAATACCATGTTGAGAACCAAAATATTTTGTCTGAAAAATCTATTCAAAAATTAATGGAAAAAAAAACTTTTTTGATCATAAGGACTAAACAAAGCAGGGACTTTCTAGATGTCAACAACAATAAAGAATGGGTGCAGGTTTGATTTCAGAACAGTTTTTAAAATGCTTAATAACATGTCAAATGGATGATGGGGCAATGAACTATATACAGTTTATACTAGAATGAAATATAAAAAAACAATGTAGATATAGTATTTAATAAAAAAAAACTAAAGATAAATTGCACAAAATAATTGAAAAGTTAATGACAAAAAGGGTGCATAGGTGGTGAACATTTGTTTCTTTCTCCCATTACTGGTATTGCTTTAACACTATTGGAAGGTACCAGCAATGTATAAATAAAAACATAATCATATCAGAGTTTGAATTCAATGTGAAAAAAAAAGTATTCTGTAAGTTGTGTTTTCTATTAAAAAGGCATTTACAGTATACTATAGCCAAAATAAAATGCCTAGCAAAAATAAAAGATTTAAAAGATGGACTAAATGAAACAGATATCAATGATAAGTATACTGAAATCCAAGCAAACATCAATCAAATAATGTTTCTAGTATCAACTGAATCTAATGGAAAAAAAAAAACACCCAGAATGATCAAACCTTCATCCAAACTTAGAATACTAAAGTCAATTAAAAAAAAAAACACTAATGAAAGAAAACAAAAACTAATGTGAATTATCTATTATGCTTGTATTTGTAATACAATATGGTTATGGTTATAAAAATCTGGTCATAGTGAATGGAATGATGAATGCACTACACCAATGGTACATTTAGAAAGAAGAACCCACAAGAAAACAACCTGCTATATTCTCACATTGTATTTACTCCTCTACATAGTGAACTCATTGTTTAACAAATTTTGGATGTTTCTTCAGAAAAGATTACGTCTGACCCTAACCTTCTGCAGGTCCTCTAACCTCCTGACAGCTGGCAGGATTTGGGCTTGGGACTATCAGATGACAGTTAAGAGTGCATACCACTCAACTAGACAACCATCCAGCTGTCAGTGGTCTAGCTCAATTCTTGTATATTAGTAAATGGTTTTAATGTAATCCCACAAAGCTCAGTATAATGACATTCTATTATCTATTAAATAGAGTACAAATATAAGGTGTATATTTTTTCCTTATAGAAATCAACATTGTTTAACCAATCTTTATGAAATGTGTCAGGAATATTCCATTGATCACCATGGAGGCTGTCATATATGTTAGAAGCCCACCCTGCCACTGCTTATATTTCTGCTTGTCTGTGTAAACATGTATTAATAATTCATCTGATTAGAAACTAAGGAAATGGTACAAATGTTTGTGGAGTCAAATGCCTCTTAGACTTTGTCTCTCACTTTAAAGAAAAGGAAATGCATGTGTAAATATGATATGTCAATATATAATGTACAACTTTGAACCCATTTACAAATATTATTGTATACTAAAATGTAAACACCAGCTGGGTCCATCAAATAAATATGGAGAAAAAAACACTGTAAATAAAACACACAATTAACAATCAGAGGATGAAGAGGAATTGTCGCAGGCAGTAAAATAGTTCAAGGTCTGAAGAATTGCCATTTGTACAATGTTTTGTGATAATATTTTAAAATTGCCTCTTAATAAGTTGGAAAAGTGCAGCAAACCACCAGTACAAAACCAACAACAAAAACAATGGTGTTAAAATAAGTCAATCCAAACCTACTCAAAAGAGACAGTTTTCATTTTAACTAGCTCATTCCCTTCAATTCTTCTGAGGACAGCAAAAATGTAACACATTCAGATAATTATCAATTTATTGAAAGCACAGAAATATCTAACAGCACACACACACACACACCAGCAGAATACTCTACAACCATAGCACACACACACACACCAGCAGAATACTCTACAACCATAGCACACACACACACACCAGCAGAATACTCTACAACCATAGCAGCTCTTTGTTTCTCAGTCAACAAGAAAAAAAAAAATTCAGATTTAAAAATGTAAAACTATTTCTAATGATATTCTCTATCCTTACATGAAATAAAATACCATTATTGATATTACATATTATTTAAGAAACTTTACTGAAGCTATCCTATAACTTTCAACTCAAACCCTTATTAATCAATTTTTAGGTCAGCATTTGATTTTGATTGGGGACATATAAGAACATTTTTGTATAATTTTAAAATATAATTTTGTGTGCATTCCCCAGTATTAAAATGTCACCAACTATTGCATACAAAATCAATTCTAGATTTAAGGGAGACTACTACATAAAGATTTACTAGTGAACAGTCAGTCAGAACTGGTCATGAAAATGATAGCTGCCTAAGTGGATACAATAAAGTAATACAGTCTGCATCACTAACCTACAAACATTTATATTCAAGTGTAGAATTTGTTAACCCTGATTCCCTTAAAATTTCCCCAACCCCTTCCATTTTCTTTTGATATATGTCTCTCTGAATGTTCATTGTGCGAAGAAGAAACCTTGAAAGTATTTCAAACCTACAATTAACACTATCTAAACATTAGTTTATATGTACTTTCACTGCTACTATCTCCATGGGAGGCACTTGAAGACTTGTTTGTGGACTTAGGATGGACAATTGATCATTCATGGTCAAGGATGTTTGAACACTTTCTTTGACTTCAGCATTAGAGAACAATGTAGATAAAGTTATCTGGTTTAGAAAACAACAAAAAAAAAAATTCAGTTGCTGGACATAACATTTTATAGTCAAGAAACTGAAGTTTAAAAAAAAATAAAAATATTTTTAAACACAAAATAGATTTTCCAAAATATTTCAGAAACCACAAGCAAAAGCTTCAGCTTTTAAAAATACATTATTGCCCAATTATAAGTTTGTTTTTTATGTGATTAATAGTTAAAATTCTAAAAAATAGAAATGGGAGAGGTTAATCTGTCTAATTGGTATTCCCTATCACATATGTAAATGCAATTAAATGGAATCTGTGGGATATAGATGCTTGTTATTGAGAAGACATAGCCCTTGACCACTCTATGTGAAGTAGGCCAGCTATAGACAGAGGTAAAGTGACCTCAGCCCTGAAAGAACAATGAGCTGAATGGAAAGATGCTGGCTCAGGTGCCACCTTTACTTGTATGTGGGCAGGACAAGACTTTCTAACAACTACTTGGAATATATCCAAACCATTCAAACTCAGTGATTTCTTAAGCAGCCATTAGTGTGTGATGTAGAAAGGAAATTAACGTAAAGGTATACTGAAATGGAAGTTTTAATCTATACATGTTTAATTTCTAGTGTTCAATGTATACTACCATCTTGATGGCTATTTAAATAAATATACCTTTCCATTCATAGATAAGCAAGACAAATGTGATGCTGGAAAACTACAGTCACTTGGAAGATTGCGAAGCAACAACAGGCTGGTATCTTTAGGGACATACTGCAACTGAAAAAGAACAAAAACTTGTTTTTTTGTTTTTGTTTTTCAGAAAATTACCCCCAAAAATGTGTTTGACTAAAAATTAAAAAAAAAAGTATTCATTACAAAATTTCAAAGTAAAACAGCTAGCAAGAGTTGAATTACTGCCAAAACCAAACTTTAAAGTACATACATTGTTACTTAAATATTTAATTCTGACCAATGGTGTTCTTAGATACACAATGGCTAGTCTTAAAAGAATTTTTTCATCTCAAACTAACATCTTCAAGACAATAGAGAAATGAACATTTCAATCATTCTACTCAAACCAATGAAAGAACAACAAAAAGTTTTATTTGCTCTAATTCTTTTTTATCTTGGTGTAGCAGCACAGTGCATCAAAAGATAGTTGTTTTTCTTATAAGAGTAAAAATCTAAATCAACAGTAAAATCAGAAATAAGGAAGAATATTCTTATAAAGGTTCTAGCAAAATAAAAAAAAAAAAATAGATCAAGGTTATGAGTAACCAACAAAACAGAGAGTTGGAAAGCCGAAAAAGATTATGCTTGTGGAACACAAAGAACTGCCTGCTTGACTTACCTGAGACCCCCATGAAAATATTATTAAATTTACTTTCAAGAAACATCTCTATATAACTCAATATATTCACTAGAATATTGTCACAAAACTCAGTGTCATTTAGTATCAAATAAGAAAAATATTAGATAACCAGCAACTTAAAAATAAAATAAATAAATAAGTACACAATGAAAATAGGATCCCGTCTTTCTTCAACTCATTTACCTCTTTCTGGTCATCACTGTGTTGCAATACTCTCAGATTGAGCATGTGGAGCTCACAGGGCAAGGATTCACTCAGCAAGAGCATCTCCCTAGCCATTTCCACATCTTTCCCCTGTAGACTTCTAGGCATGGCAAAGATAGGATGAATCAGAGACAGGGAGGACTGCTGGCTAAGCAATGAAGGGAATGAAGTTTCAGGGTTGACTGGCTGTAAACAAAAACAAAATATCCAGACTATGAAAACAAAGTTTATAAAATAGATTCCAAGAAAGAGAGAGATGTATTTCTTGTACAGAGGCTGGGGATATACATTTGAGATCAAAAGGCAAGCTACTGAAGAAAACAGGGTGGACGTGGAAAAGAGAATTGAAATCTGTCACTGGCAGACAATGGATTTGTCTGTGTGGTATCTGAGAAAATAAGCAGGTCACAAGGAGGTCTGAGTAGTCACATGAAATACTGCAATCCTCCTAATTTTTTTTTACTTAAAAACAAAAAGCATTAAGTGTAAATGTGGTATGGTTTAGTTTATGAAAAACATTATAATTGTGCCCAATACATTTTTGCAACAATGCAATAAATAAAAAATCTTCAGCAATATGCTACATTTTAGCCACATTACAAGACACTTAGAGAAGCTAATATTAAAACCTACCCAAGAAAAATGATAACTTACTTCAGCTTTGGCTGACCTTTTCTCAAAGACCAATCTAAATCTGCTGGGTGTGGGGTGATTGTCTAAGACTCCCTGACCTAGTCCTCTGTTGTCATCTTGGTTCAATCTACGATCAAGCATCACATCTATGGCATCTGCAGTTAACAATGTGACTTAAGTGAACAACTTACAGTCAACAATGTGACTTTAGTGAACAATTTACTAGTTCAAATGTAGTTTGCAATGATTTATGTTTTTTTATAATGAAAAAAAATTGGCCCCAAAAATTTTACAAAAATAAGATTAATCAAGATAAAAAAAAACAATTGATTCAATGAGTCAGTTGTTTCCATCTACTTACTTGGAATCAAGTTGGCAACACCAGAAGCTTGGGATGATAGGACACTAAATCTCCTAAACTCATCTTGTACATAAGCCATTGTAGGCATCGGGTAGACGTTTCCTTGGAGAGTTAGCTTTTCATAATATTTCCTCCTTTGCATCTAGAAACAAGTTTTTAAAATGATTTCTTAGTCTGTTTTAGTAGTCACAAGACATGTTGATATTAACGAATGAGAGACATGTTAATATTAATGACAAAAGAAATGTATATTAACAAGGCATGATTTCATACCAAAATTTTAAAAAATTTACCAATTTTAAAGTTGACATTTTTTTTATAAAATGATCATGTCATCAAAATATCAGAAGACATGATGATGAAAGAAAAAGTTCACTCTTAACAGAGACTGCATTACTCAAAAGAAACTTAGCTTTTACTATGGATCCCTTTAATCAGCAAGAAAAATTTAATTTTCTATTTAGCATGAAAAACTATGGGTTAGTGTGGGGTGGTAAGAGGTGTTTTATGTATGTATTTATATATATATATATATATATATATATGTCTGTAATTGATAAGATAAAATTAGACCATGGGACTAAAATCCAGTAACATCTTAGATGCTTGAAAAATGCTGCAACTTTCTCAACAGATTTTATATCAAACAAATTATAACTGAAGACTAAAAAAAGATATTAATTTGATATTTTCCTATAGGAATAGAGATATATCAACAATCAACATCTATCATTCTTAAACCTTACCTGAAAGCCATTAAGATCAGAGTAAAATATATGTTCTGGGTTTTCAATGTTGGTGTGTATCCTCATGCCCACTTCTTTATTTTGAGTGCTTCTGATGTCAACAGTGTTAATTAAATCCACAGAAGCACCATCAAGACCTGGGGATATTGTGATACAGTAGAATTACATAAAATGAAACTTTAAAAATTGTATTGAGTAATTAGAAGTCACTAAAAAGATTAAAAGGCGAAACTTTCATTAAAAAATTCTACCTTCCATCTCACCACATTAAATAATAATTTTGCATATTTGTAAACTTGTCAAATTGAAAAATAAAAAAAAATAAGTTATTTTTTTAGGCTTGGGAATTTTCCAATTTCTTGTAACTAGTTGTAATGTTAATTAAAAAAAAAAGTAAGGTTCCTCCAAGAACTAATGGGGCAGGTGCTGTAGATCTCAGTCAAAAGTAAATGAGTGGCCAGCACAACTACCAACTGCTTTCACTTTCCTCAACTCAAGTAAGATGTCAATAAGAGCTGTGTAGACTTAGAATTGCTTCATATCCCAATAAAATATACAAATGCTTCTTATAATTAGCTTTCGCCGCTGTAGAATTTTTTTAGCAGATTATGTCAAGGAAAGATTGTATGTAATGCTTCCCATAAACCCTCTGCACTAGAATAGCCTACATCATTTTGGCTTTTGTTGGTTGGGGAGGTAAAAAAAGTTTGAAGGATGTTCAAGACATTAGAAAAAAGAAATTATCAAAAGCACAATAGTTTTATAAGAGCATCAGCAAAAGGGTAAAAGTGTGATTTTAGTCTATTTAAATAAAAATTGTATATAGTATCCTGGTTTTAGACAAAAATTATTATTCTCAGTCTAAATTAATAAATTGTCTTGTTTAATGGGCAAATGATTTCTCTATTTAAAGATTGGCCTGTGCATCCTTAGGCCCACTAGTTCAGCTATTCTTCTAATTGCTGATAAATATTTTATTTCCATGCCTACTGTAGTTAGCTGGTCTTACAAGTTGCTCCAATGAAAATCATCCTTCTCTGCTTTTTATTAATTCATTTTTTAAAGTCCAGCTCTGAGGTCTCTTACATTTCAATATAAAGCAGTGCACAAAACTAAACCACCTCTTAAATTTATGGATTATTAAAATATCATGAAAGCACTCAACCTATACATGATGACAAGGAAAAAAAAGGTTAGGGTTATTCCCGGAATAAGTTTAAAGGTGGTTAATGCAGTTACTCTAATAGTATTGAGAAAAGCCCACTAATTCTCCTTGTGCTATTATGATTTACAAAGTTTATGTCAACTCTCTGTCTGGTAAAATGTTTTGTGCATGTTATTTCTCCCACACCCAATCTCAGATCAAGCTGAAATGTTCACATTGTTATTGGTAATTAATTATTTTGTTGGATATCAAACAAGAAATTGAGTGATGAGTAATATAAAATTAATAAGTCCCTTTTATACTTTGTAGAGAGAAATAGGTCCCCACTTTATAGTTTGAAACTAACAATAAAACTTTCAATTTTCATAAGCACTTCCATAGCACAGTGGTTAGTGTATTTGCTTGAGCCCTCGAGTTAAAATCAAATCATACAACTTTTTTCTTTAATTAAAAAAACATTTTAAAAAGTGATCTCAGTAACATTCACCCATATACCCCATTCTTTCTCTTGACTCTTCCCAACTGATCAAAACAAGTAATAGGATCATAGTGTATTCAGAAAGCTATGACATGAAATTTCACTAAAACAAAAACAATTAGTAAAAATATTTCTAATAGCAGATTTATTATTGTTAGTCTAGATCTATTACAAATTTAACTACATGACTGAAGCAAACTAATTCATACAACTACACTTAATATAAGTTTTTTTTTTTTTTTTTAGGTATTTTTTTAATATTTTTTTTATTTTTAAAGGGAAACTCCAATGGTTTTGACAATTTTTGATATAATATGTGTTTTGATTCACAGATAATGAATATATTATTCTTTTTTTTTTATTTGAAATAATAACTTAGTAATTGATGTTTTTCTGACGTTATTTTTCTGCGCATCCAAAACAGTCAGACTTTTCTATGTTTCTATGTGACGTCACACTAACCTATTAATTTAATCTATTGACACATTTTATAGTGTGAGACCATAGATACAAATTCTCATTAAAAAAAATAAATCACCGTCTATACGGTTAGATCTAGTATCTTGTAAGCAAAGAACAAAATGCGTATTAAAAGGAGATTTACATGCTTGACTAACCACGGCAGTGTATATTTTCTCGCCTGACCACTTAACACACAACAAACATTATCGCTTGGTTGTCTTGTCATGACACTACACGTAGTCTAGACTAGCCTTACACTGACCCGTTTGTTCGAATCAGTCAGACACACGATATATTTACTTCTTGGGATAGGGAGAGGTTTAGATGAAAATGTTTTTTTTCTCGAGTTGGTTATCCTAATGCTTTTACATCTCTCTCTCTATATATAAAACTATTGCATAGCTCTGGACTATACCGTCACTAAGCCTAAGAGCCTGACAGCTACTGTAAGAAAGAAGCGATACGATTGGTTAAATCTAGTTTCCCTTTCAGTATTATTGATGGAAGTGACGTATGTCTAAGATAAAAACAGAATTTCAAAGAACCCCGTTTTTTAGGAGGCGTGGCAAATTTACTGTCCAATTTATTAAATTTAAAATTTTCTAAGCATTTAAATAAAAAATGATATAATGTTTACTATTACAACTTTTTACGCAGAATTTAAATATGTCAATAACTAAAATTTGAAAAACTATGTCCGTTTTCCTTTAAACATTGTGACACATTGATACAAAGAAATTTTTGACAACATCTGGATCACAAATGTTTACCTGGGGAGTTAAAAAGTTTGACTATATGGTGCACATATGGAGTCAGAACATGGACTTCTGAAGTGATGGGACCTTGTACAATTTTGATCAGACTTGGCTTGGACAAGAGCAAAGGCTGGACAATACAAAAGAATCAGCTTTAAGAAAACAAGTTTTATGATTTAATAACTTAATAATGTCTGTATAGCAGTAATGCTGCTTTTAGTTTTTAAACAGTGTAATTATTTTTATCCTAATTTAAATTGCTATCTGGTTTGTCAATTTTATGTTTATATTTAATAACTAAATATATGATATTACTAAATGTATTTATTGTAGAAAAAATTTGCTTGTTAAACCCTAGTTTATACCTTAGCCTCTCCATCAGGCAAAAATAGATAAGCTCCAGACTTTTCATTGGCCATTCTGGTACCATACTGGATAAACTCCATCTCTGACTTGTATAATTCTCCATTGGATAAGGTCTTCACAGACTAAACAGAGAGAGCAAAACATTGTGCCACTTTACAACAATAGACCTCAAAAAGATTTTCTTAACACAAGGAATTGCAACCAGCAAGAAACCAATAAAATCAACCTAATTTATTCTAACTATTTCAAAGCAGAACAGAAAGACATTAACCTTCAAAAGACCAGTACTGCCTGAGAAAGTGCACTCCAGAAATTTAGTTTCTAATTTGAAATCTGCTTCACTGTTGGCAACTTCCACTGGGAAAGGCTCTCTGGAAAATATTTTTTTTTTCTTAAAATTTGTAACATTTTATTTTTTAAATAAGGATGTTCAAAAAGATACATTTAAAAAAACAAGTCCTGGTTCTCCATGGTAACTGACTACTAGTCTTGGTTCTCCATCACTAATTCTACAAAATGTTGAATAAATGTTGACCATATAGTTCCAAAATGAAACAATATCAAAACAGTTGATGAGGAAAACACAAATATTTATAAGCCATTGCATACATTTATTTTAAAATAGACTTTCTTTTAGATACATATTTAATATTTACATTGAAAACTGTATTTTATATAGAGCTTTATAGAAAAGTAACATGCAAGGATTAAATATTGCATAGCTAATTATAAGTCTATACCTTTTCTTTTTTATATTGGATAGGATTCTCCAGAGCCAAATAAATTCATAATTAATTGTTGATAAAACCTGTTCTATTGCCAAGTATAATGCCACTGACCTTTTCAAATCATAATTTTTGTCAGGATTGAGAAACTTGACAGAAACTAAATGATTCTTTCTATCTTGTCCATTCTCTACTTTCTTGATAGTAAATCTCCTGACACTAAGTCCAGGGACGTCTGCTACAAATGATACCTGAACAAAACCAATCAAAACTAAATCAAGAGCTACCTTAAAACTTGACTAGAATATAATTCCAGCTTGATCAAATATCACAAGATGAAACAAATTGATCATGAAGCATTAGGCTTTTTTGTTGTTTTTTTTGTTAATACAAAAATACAAATGCAATTTGGAAAAAAAAAAACTTGGATTGAATGTTGGCTGCCTAAACCAGTTGGCAAGCTAGGCTCGTTAGCCACCTAGGAGCAATAGTTCAATACATTTCAACAAAACACAGAATTCTTGCTAATTTTTCTTGGCTCACATTCAAAGGACAGCAGTGATAAAATCTTGTCTCAGAGATAAATGAGTCTTTCATAACTTTTTTAACAGCCTTTTTGAAAAGATTTTTAAATATTTATTAGAGCTGCTGTACACAAAATAAATAACCAAGTATTTCTCAAACTATAAGAATTGAAACCTCTGCTACCTTGCAGCTATACCAATCATGGGAAAGGCTTCGGGAGTCAACCCTGAGGAAAAATCAAGAGCCTGCAACTTAGAAAGTTTGAAGCACACAGTGCTACACACAGTGAGAGCTAGGAATGTGGCTGAGTCCAATCTGTATTGGCACTTACTATTCTTTTAGATACAGGAGGAGGAACTGCTCTGTGGGTAACATCATTCTGACCATAGCTAATGCCCAGGTGTTTATCTCCTTTCTATGAGATGATTCACTGTTGCTTCATGACTGAAGGAGGCCATCCTGTTTGTTAACCATTTGTACATCCAGTACTTTTAAAGTAAACAGCCTTGTTCTTTCCCTTTTTAGGCTAGGTATTTTCATTTCAATGAGTTATTACCAAGTTTGTTTTTATTTATTTAGTTGAAAACAATTGTTTCAGAACACAAGAAAGAATACAAAATTTTCTTGCTGTTCACTTGTAATTCTAGTTTAGGAACATTCACAAAGAAAAATCAGAAGAGTCAGCTCTAATGACAAATTAGCACAAAATAAAGAGTGTTAGTGCATTGGAAGGAAACTTAACTCTTTCTGTTATTATTTTTCCACGTTTGGAAGGAATTCTTCATTTTAATCAATACTATTTCACTACTGTTATGATTAAGCTTCAATAGCTTTGTTGTTTGTAATCAGAAAATGTTGTATTGGGTATAGAATATAAGGGAAATATTGATAAAATTAAACATTAATTTAATTTAATGAGGTCAAATCAACGATGGTATCGTCGATCAGGAGAGCAAGAGTTAAGATCTGAATTTCTCAAATGAAATGAGAGACATATACAAAACACATAGACAAATGCTCTGATGTAATTTTTAAAAATGTGTGTTTTTGATCCATTATTTAATGCCTATATACTAACAGGAGAAGGGGCACAGGCACAGGCGAGTAACTGGCGCCTTAACCAGTAAGCTTCGGGCAGGAGGGGCTCGTTAGCCATGGCAGGCTACCCACCTAGGAGAAGGAAAACTCTGAATTTAAACCTCTGCTGCCTTGCAGCTATACCCCCCAATCAAGGGAAAGGCTTCTGGAGTCATCCCTGAGGAAAAATCAGGAGCTGGCGACCCTAAGGCAGTTTGCAGCACCCAGTGCTACACTCTGGCAGAACCTGCCACGCTGCTGACCCCAAACTGTATCGGCACTGCCATTCCTTTGGATACATCAGCTGCGTAGAGAGGGGGGAAATGATGTGTGGGCGACATCGTTCCGACCACAGCTTATGCCCAGGCATTCATCTCATTTCCATGAGATGATCCATAGTCGCTTTGCGACTGAAGGAGGCCATAGTAATTCAACACACAAAACCATTATGAAACATCTATCTTTCAATGACCACACAAGAATTCTAAAGGATTTGATGAGCTATAAAACAAAAAGTCTACTACCTTATAGATGTTAGCAGAAAATACTCCAGGCTCAGTCCAGAAGGGATCAATTTGAGAATGTATTGTTTGATCATTCTGGTCCCTGACTTCCACAAATGGCCATGAGGTCCATACCTGAACTACCTCAGTTCTTGTTTGTCCCAGAGAATTGTACAATAGCACTGATCTGAAGTAAGAAACATGAATCCACAAATAATACATCTTTTAATTAACAAAATCAAAGTGAAAGACAAAGATGAGAAAATGTTATAGACAGCTAATAAAAAAAAATATTACAATAATAACAATACACAAGCCCTTATCTCTTCTTATCTATTTAAACAACAGACTAAAATGAATAAATTTGACTAGTTCATTAGAAAGATGACAATTTTGTTAAACTATTTTTTAGACTTACTTTGGCTCAGAGCCAAGTTCAAGGATAGGCCTAGTGGGCAGACTATCATGGCTTGATCTCTCTTGATCCTAATAAACAAAACGCCAGTTATTTAAAAAAAAATTAAAAAATCTTCAAACATAAATTTTAAGTGGTTTATTTATGAAATATCTTGCTTAGTTGTTTCAAATGATCTAGATTGTATAATCAACCAAGTTTAGGGCTAAAATCTACATTTCCAATCCAAAAATTATTCTAGTGATAAGACAAATTGTAAAAAAAATTATTTTTTTTTCAAATTTACATTAATGTTTTTAATACATTTTTTAAACTTCTTTCTTTTTTTCTTAGTACAAACAATTGAAAGTTAAAGAATGTTAAAACAGCCATAACTTCTAATGTAAAGTTAAAATTAACTCTAAAGGAAACAGGTTTTGTTTCACAACCACTTATAAATATAAATGGAATCAGGAACCAATGAAGCCTTGCAAAATGTGTTTCTAAAGCTTACTAAAAAATACTTTAAGAAAAAAAATGAAGTTTATATACAGTGTAATTGTATCAATTAGTGTAATCAGTCATGTAATCAATTTTGTAATGGATCTACACTAACAGTAATAAATTCGTGCGATTATAAATATTTTTATCAATTGTTTTTAGTTAGTACAATTTCATACTTCTAGCTTTTTCAATCCTATAATTTGTCTTAATAACCAGTTAGGAAAGGAGGAGAGGGAGGTGATAGGGGTATCTGAGTGAATGTTACCGTGATAGCTTTTTAAATGCATTTTATATGAAACAAATTCTTTAGGTTAAACAACTTGCATTAACTTTCTCCATTCTCCATAATTATTTTCCTAGTTCAGAAGGAAGTATTCATTCTTCTCATTTGTATTTCACTAGCCTGTTAGGGTTCAATAATGGCTCTCTTTTAATCAGAAAATGTTATAATTGGTATAGATAAATGCATGCCCTTTATATATACTGGGAACACAAATTAAAGTTTCCAAACCCCAAAAAATAAGTTAATATAATGGTGTCAAATCAATGATGGCATCATCAATGGGGAAAGAAATAGTTAAAACTTAAGGCCTCAAGCCCTTTAAGCCAATACACTAATGACTGTGCCAGAAAAAGGTTTATGACAATAGAAGGTTTTAATGTCATCTATTGTTAGTTTCAAAATTTTTAAGCAGCAACCTGATTCTCTACACAAAGTATAAAGGAAGGTAATTCAGCTTATACCACCACATCTGTCAATACTTATATATTTCCCTTTTAGAAAAAAAAACAACAAAAGAATTAATTACCAATAGTTCATCAACTAATTTGTTAATTTGGTTTTATTTTATTGATTATTTTTTTTAGATACAAGAAACAATTGTGCAAAATTTCAACTTGATCTGAGATTGGGTGTGGGAGAAAAGTGTACAAACTTTTGACCAGACAGACAAACAGAGTGAAATGATATAAGCTTTGTAAACATATAGTGCCACAAGCTTCTCAATAAAAGAAATTGACTGACCATTTTAAATAAGAGATTTCCTTCAGTAAAAGTAAAGTCTGTTTTTGTCTTCATTAAAAGAAATGTGCTACAGGCAGATATAATTGTCTTGACATTGTGAAGGGCTCGCAGCAATCTGAGAATATAATAATAAAACATTATTCTCAAACAATTCATTTCACTGTTATAGTATAGTACTTATCATCTAAAAATGGCATCTATCATTTAGAATGTGCCCAGAAAACAAAATTAAATGAAGTTTTAGAAGCTATGAACTCATAGTACAAGGAGATCAGCTAAGATTTCTTAATCCGAATTGACATTGTCAGGATTAAAACCTTCAGGTACTGACAATAAAAATATCTATACCAACCTATAATGTTTTTTTTGATTAACAATGTTAATATCTTTTACAGATCTAAAAAGAGGATTATTATATCATACAAATATCCTTGTGCTCCTCTAGTTCTATATGTTAATGATTATGGATAAAGTTAAGAAAGCATTCAAATAAAACACAGAAATTAGAATGTTCAAAAATGGCTGCTTTTTTATGTGTTCCCTTTTAGTTTCTTGCCTGCTAGAAAAATGTGACACTATGACTAAAATGAAACTACCTCTGACCGTAATCAACCACAACAAAATCTTTTGCTGTTCCTGTAATTGCATCATGGTGCTGAAAGAGACCAAGTGCTCTTCTAGCATCTACCAACTTTTGCATGAAATCTCTGCTCGGGAAGTTGGCAGCTGCATGTTTCCTGGCTTGAACCTGAGTCAAACTGAAGATTATTTCAGCTGACCTGAAACAGAAAGAAAGATATTTAGCAAAGATATGCTTAAGTATTGTAGATCTCAGCAATGATGATTAAAATAAAACAGCAGCGAATTGCATAGGCACAAACAATTAAAATTATCATTTAACATAGCAATGATTCATATTTTTTGTATGTGTGTTGTATAACATTTTCAGTGGATAAGAAAGTTTACCATCTTTTATGGTTGGATAAGAAAGTTTACCATCTTTTATTTGTTACTCTAAATAAGCACAATAAGTTATTGTTTAATGCAGTAACAAAAGAAAGTATTCATATTAATCTAATAGATTCAGAAGCCATATGCAACAAAAGAAAAGTAATTTCTGCTTTATCAAGCTTTTAAGAATATCTAAAATACATAAGTATGGCTGACAACATTAAAGAAAACAAATTATATTTATAATAATGGATTTGAACATTTGTAAGCTCATGATGATCTAAAAATTGTCACCTAAGATTGTGTTCTAAGACACGATCCAAGTTCTTCTGCAGTGGACGAGATGTGAAGTAGCCTGACCAATAGTGGTCATCTCTATCTGCATAGGAGAAAAAGTCTCCACTTAAGCTCAACATGTTGGGAGGTTTTTGTCCAGGTGTTGTGGCAGAATCTTTATACAAGGTGTTAAAGTAATCACTCAGTGTGCCAAACTGACCCTGTCAGGATACAGGAAGAGAGTAAATGTAATAATACAGGAGATAATCATCTAAAATTCACAACACTGACCCTTGTAATGATGTAGGATGACTTTCAAAAAATGTACCTAGCAACAATACAGGAGGAGAGTGTACAACATTTATTAAATGTAACTAGCAACAATACAGGAGGAGAGTGTAAAACATTTATTAAATGTACCTAGCAATGAAATTATGGAAATAAATAACACTTGATAAGTACATAATGTAAGATTTAGTTGTATTATTTGGATCATATTTACTATAATCTACCTAGTTCTATCTAGTCACATCAGTTTACCTGGGCCCCTAGGTCTGGGTGCTCATTGATGTACTTGAAGATTTTTTCATAATTCCCAAACTGGAGGTCAAATTCCTCCATCTGCATGTATCTGAAATCATCTCCCAATGGGACCAGCAGCACATTGGTCTTGTAAAGAGTGGCTTTCTTTTTCCACTGATCTAATATTATGGCAGCCCTTACAAAAATAAAGCATGTTCATATTTAAACTGACACAATTATTATAACAAAATAAAATTAGCTAAATAAAAAAAAAAAGTTTAAATACTATAATGTATTATACAAATCATATATGTAATAAATTAAAATTTCCAGGATAATATGATAGTAAAAAAATGTTTTGGTGTAATGTGCTTCAGCCAAAAGGCATATTCAACTAAGACCAACCTTTGTGCAACATTCTCATTAGTGATAGCAACAGGATTGATATTCCAGGGGCATCTAAAAGGACTTCCTGGCAACCTTCTAAAATCAAACTGGCAACATACAGCAGGTTCAGGGCCACATGTATGTGGAATGTCGTAAGAATAAAATGGCATCATATGTGTAAAGATGTCAGTGCTTCCCATGGAATCTTTTTTCAAAAATAGTAAAAAAAAAAAAAAAAAAAAAAAAAATTTAAAAAAATTTTTAAAATTTTAATTTTTTAAATAAAAAAAAAGTTCAAATTAAAAAAAAAATGTAAAAGCTATTTGAATTACTTTTTTAAACGTCTGCAGGTATATTTCAAGTTTTATTTTACTACTGAGCCTGCTGCTATCTTCACATATAATTTGAATTGTATATTAACTTAGCAGTGCCTATAAATGTATTAAATATGTTATGGTTTAAATGAAAAATCTGAGTTGACATTTATTATGTTAAGTGTTTGAAATAGCCCTCACCCCATTGCTGTCTCCACATATATTCTAAGTTGCGCTCTCGAGCCAAATGTTTCTTTATTGAGTAATGAACTCTTTGAATCAACATGCTCTTAAAATGAGACCTCTTCAACAAATAGGCCATAGTAGATGAATAGCCAAAGGGATCCACAGCCCATCCAGATTGAGGAACATAACCTTTAAAGAGAAAAAAAATAAAATAAGTATAAATTAGCAAATTATAACAATATTTGTGTTCAACATATAAAGTGAAAATTCTCAAACTATAATGTTGGTTTACAATAGAGACTCTAACATGGAGATTAGAATCTTTAAGAGTAAAAAGTGACAGTTGAAATGAAACTGTTCCTGAAAATAAAGGGAGGCAATTAGTCTATATTGTTGAGCAATGTTTCTTGAACTTTACTAACCCAGTGTATTATTGAGCCACTGGTTGCCTTCTATAAGTTGATCCAACATTGCAGAATAATGAGCGTTAGCTTCATCAGTCATTACCCAACCACCTGTGGAAATTTCAAACTGACCATTGGCTATTAATCTGAAATGATACCATAAGAAAAAACAAAGCTAAATATGAAGAAAACTCTGAACAAAGAAGCATTTCACTAATTATGACTTCATCAAAAAGTTAAATAAAGTATCAAATATTTCGCTATCAACAGTTGATTCGCAAAACTGTGTTCTAGTTAATCTAAAAATTTCTCTCATTCCATAATTATTTTCCATGTTTAGATGGAATTATCCATTTTGCTCATTTGTATTTCACTACCCTGTTATGAGTAAACTAATATAACTTTTTTGATTGTTATCGAAAATGTTTTGTATATTCTAGAATTAAATGGGAATACATGCCCCTTTATATATTATAAATTGATTTTAATAAAACTATAATGAAATGTTATTTTGAATAATGGAATTTAAAAATAGAAACTTAGCGACTGGGCTAGATCTAGGCAATATTTCAATGATTCAAATTGAATTAAAAGTATTTTTATGATAGTTTTTCATATTTTCACTAATGTATCATATATAGACATTACTTAATCAATTAATTGTCCTGGGCTCACTATCCCATGTCAATACCTTGCTGATAATTGATATTAATCTTATCACCAATTCTTTAAAACATCATTTTTGGTAAAACAGATTAAAAAGGAAAAAAATCATTATGCTTTCTAAGGGGAAACTATTTAAGATTAAATCAGAAGCAATTAAAAACATTTTGGGAGGAAAGAAAACAAAACAAATAACTTTTAAGAATCATCTATAATATCATCAATTTGTCTAAAATAACGGGGTCTAATCAACAATGATATCATCGATTAGGAGAGAACGAGCTAAGAGAAGATGTTGGGGTTTTTTTTGCAGGTCAATACAAAAGTTGCATTCAACCAGATCTTTCTTTGTTTATAATGAGAAAAATTGAAACTAAGAAAAAGTAACTAAAAGTAAGGGGAAAAAAATATGTTTCTAACTTTTTAAATGTTAAAAATGTAGGTATAAAATTATAATATTCACCTTTTCACTCTTTCCTGAATACCTTTGTCAGTTTCAGACCACCACAAAGAAAAATAAGAAATTTCTGTAAACATAAATTTGTAGTTGGGATTCTGTTCTAGCTTGATGACAAAAGTGTCTAAAATGCTCTTAACCTGGGAGCGGTAATAGTCATCAAATGTTTTGATCCAGCCTGTGAATAAAAAATTAAAATATGTAAGTCAGACACTACATTGACTAAGCACAATATTTGTAGAAAGCGTCTTGCAAGTCAAATAAATAAGATTCAAGTAATAAAATAAACATGAGTTGAAATATTTGCATTATTTTCTCAAACAGTAGTACATAAGAATCTAAGAAAACAGCCACACAGAATTAGAGAAATACAAATATCATAAGGTGTTGTTGTTTTTTAATCACTACTATTTACATCATAAGGGCTGTTAGTAAATAAATATCTTTTGAAAGACACTGCTGGAGAAATCATATCAAGGTCTTAAGACAACAAAGAACTGAAGAGAACTGAAATGGACTTAAGGCTATAAGACAACAAAGAAAATCTATCACAAAATACAAATACAGGCAAAAACAGTGAAAAGAGAACTGAAATGGACTCAATGAGAAAACAGCTTTGTCTTAGATATAACAAAATATACAGGTGGCAACTGTTTCTGATTTATCAGGTGAAATACTTGAGTCTTCTGGCTCAAAGAAAATGTTTTTTTTTTAAAATAATTTAAGCACTTTTTAAAGGTTAATTATTTATGGTTGTTTTGCGTGTTGCATTTATATTGTTTTTTATACAATAAATATTAAAAACATTTACATATCATAATATATCATATCATATCTAATATTTAGACACTTTTTATTTGATTTTTTTCTTTCAATAAATATGTTAAATATTTTAAGAAACTATATTCTACTACAGTTTTGCAAAGCAGTATCAAATTTTTTTTGATAGTGATTATATTTCTTCTTAAATTTTAATATATGTGTAGGAAAAAAGACAAGTGAAATTACATAAGTGTCTAAAAAAAGACAAGTGAAATTACATAAGTGTCTAAAGTGTCAATTACAGAGTGAAGAAATAAAGTGTGTCAATTACAGAGTGAAGTGGAAGTAATGTAATGGTGTCAACATTTTATAACTATTAATAAATATCTTAAAGGAATAAGATTTCTTAAAACTTAGGTAGACAGAGCTTTAAAAAAATATATATTATTTTTTTTCTAAGAAATAATTATACATCATTTAATTTAGATAAATTTGTAGCATAATTATTTTTTTTTTTAGTATTTTAATAATGCAACAATTCAAAACTTAACAAGTTTACAAAGACAAAACCAGCCCCCAAAGTGGTCCACCCAGGCAGGTAAAAAATTTTAATATTTTCAGAAAGAATATCAGAATGAAATTCTATCAAAGGCAAATGACAGAGAAGAATGGAGAAAGAAGGTTAACAGTTCTTGTGTGGACTCCAACAGTCAAGCAGACCAAGGGATAGGTGGCAGTGAAGGTGAAGTTAGATGTGAACCTGGCCTGATTTCATATAATTATTACCTTACTGTTTTAATTGTTTTGTATAGGGTCAATCTCTTATTCAATGCCACACAGAGTGCTACATCCTTAGTTCAGGTGATAGTATGAAAAACTACTAATTAATTGTTTTTTTAAATTATATTCCACTTATAGTAACCATTTTTTTAAAATATAGTAGTTAGTATGACAGAACTTACATAACTTAGCAATACACTTGTAAAAATATTTTGACAAAAAAAAAATCTAAAACTGCATAAATGTGTTAAAATTATGGTAGATATTCAACTCCCTTAAAAAAATAGCCTCCTGTGTTTGTTACTATTAATAGTAAATAGTTGTAAAAATGGTGTATTTTTATAAAAAAAACTGCTTGCATAATTAAATTGAATTTTTTCTCTTTCAGAAAATAAAAAAGTAGTCATTGCATCAGAACTTTGAAAGGTCTAAAATATCAGTATGTCAGATTTTCACTATCTTTTCTAGTTTACGAGATTTATTGAAACAAGACGGACGGGCAGACAGACATTCCACACAAAACTAGTAGCTTCTTTTCCCCTTTCGGGGGCCACTAAAATGTAAACCAAGATTCATTTATAATACACATGTAAAACAATCAATTTGTATGTCAAAGTCAAATAACTACGATAGAATGTCATACCAGGGTCACAATGTGTATGTGGAACTAGAATAATCTTCAGTTTATTCTCTTTGTTCCACTGGCCAGGCTGGTAGGTTACCTCCCAGCCTTGTTTCCAAGGTCCACCATCAGGGTTATCAAAGGGTAACTCTGAATAAACTTTATGAATCTGGAGCAACAATTAATGAAATAATTCTATATGAATGAGTACAGTAAAAAGGATTCTAAAGATACTATTTTAATCTTAGCTACTATGTTAAAAAAAAAGATGTTTTATATATATAATTGTAAAAGAGTACATCTTCAAAACATTGCTTCACTTACAATCAATTTAATAGTTAAACTGGAGTTAAGAACATCATTTTTCCAAGTATGTTAATAAAAAGTACAAAGAACAAACAATATACAGTTTAATCAATGCAAAATATTGGCTAAAATATTTTAAATATTTAACTTTGTAAAATATTCATTTATAGATATTTTCAAAAGCAGCCTCACTAGAATAAAGTGCTCTACCTTTGAACAGATATTTAAATAAAATGTAAACTACATATAAATAATATACATGTAGGCAAACTAATATGTTCCATCCAAAAAAGAAAGTTTCCTGGGGTAGGACATCTAAATCTAATCATTCTAATTTACCTTGAAACTAATATCTTCTATGTATACTTACATTGATATCTGCATTGGAAGTAGCTGATCTTATCCACTGGCAGTTTTCTAAAATATTGAAGTATTGCTTTGTTAACTAAAATTTGTAACAACTAAAATTAAGAAACAAATATTTCTTTGCAGGTTTTCCACTTACATTTAAGTAAGAAATTTAAAATGTTGAACAGTGTTAACTCTCCGTAATTATTTACCACATTCAGGTAGAATCAAAGTAAGTTAGGAGAGAAATAGTTAAGTTTCCAAAACTATCCATAAATGGTTTCTGTTTTACAATAATATGCCAAAATCATTTTTATGAAAGTGTTAGGATAAAGAGAAGAGTTACTGCAGATCAACATGTTGAAACAATGAGACAGACGGGGGGAAGTGGGAAAAAAAACAAGCACAATATAAAAAATAATTAAAAAAAAAAACAAAAAAAACACAAAGCTTGTATATGGGAAAACACAGAAAAATTATTGCCATATATCTTAATACTGTAAGGTTTATTTCTCCATTTTTCAACTAAAAATAATAATTAATTACCACTAATTGATTAAATAATAGATTAATCTTTCGATTGATTCAGTTATTGTCTACAACTATGAATAATTGTGCACAATTTTAGCTTGATCCAAGAATGGGATGTGGGAGAAAAAATTTGTAGCATACAGAAACACACGAAGAATGAGTTGGTATAAGTTTTGTAAAAAAAAGAGAATTTAAATCTTCAGAACAAAAAGAGTTTATTTTAGTCATCATGATAAATAATAAGCAATCCAAATTCAGTTGGCCACCTTCACTTGTAGAATGACTAAGATTCATCTCATACATGAAATAAGAGCCTGGGTATTAGCTATGGTACCCTACACAGTATTCCTCCTTCCCTCCAGGAAACTATTGGATCCAAAGGAATGACAAATAACTGATACAGTTTAGAATCAGCAGAATAAAAGGTTCAGTGCTGTGCACTGGAAGTAGCCTACAGATCACCAGCTCATTATTTAATTTCAGGGGTCACTTACAAAACTTTTCTCATGTTTGAATGCAAAGTTTTCCTTTTTCCTAAATAATACCTATAAGATAGTTTTATCAAAACTAATTTATACAGCCTGTGTAAAACACAACCAATGATATAAGAGAATAAATCCTCCTCCTCACCTACAGAGGGTTGAACTTGGGACAAAGCTGACACAGCATATGTCTCTTCTTGCCTGACAACTGGCACAGGTTTCTGTGTTGGTGACTCAGTCTTTGGCTCCTTAAAATATTAAAACAGAAACAAGTCTCTGAGAGTACCCTCCTCAAAAAGCAAATAAATATTCAAACTATGCACGCACTTACTAAAGCTATCAAGCATTCCGTAGTCAAGGTTACACATCTCACCTGCAGTGTTTCCTTCAATTTCACTACACCATCTGGAGCAGACTTCATCAAATCAGTCACCTCATCTTTGATTCGTTGTACTATTTTTTTATTCATTTCAATGTCACTCTCTAATTTGATCATTCTGTTTTCAATAAGTTGCATCTACATGGAACATGAACAAAAGTATATGTTTTAAATAGATTCCAACTGAGATAGCTATGATCTCTAACAAGGTAGTGTGTACAAATATTTTATATCACTGATTAGGATAATATGTACTTTATAGTGATATAGAAATAACTATATGTTATTAATATATGGTTTGTTCTTGTTATTTTAAAAATATAAATTTGTTTTAAAATTCAATATAATTATAAAGAACATAATATTATAAAATAAAGAATAAAAAAACTTGTTGCAAAAAAAAATTAATACTCACACTATAAACATTTCCATTCTTAGGGTATGTATTCAATGTATCCAACATCATATACAACATTAGCATGGTTACCATAAACAGCAAGGCTCCCCATAGAAATGTGAATCGCTTCATTTTTATTTGAAACTGAAAAAAAAAAAATATATATAGCTATATATATATATATATTAATAGCATATATTTTTAGGAGTATCAGCTACTTATTGTTAACATGCACATTTGCTTTACAAAATAAGTATATATATATATATATGCAAATTGATAAGCACATAAACAGTTTTAAAGACTTTAAATTTTAATGGCAGTTTATGTTATCATGTTATAAACAGTGCATAATGATTAGCTTGTCCACCTCTCTGTCTACATGCAGAATACCGCTGTCTGTATTTAGTGTAATTAGGGCTTCATGCATGCAGGGATGTGATCGCAGGCAAAATTCTTTTAAAAGTATATTTTGCAAATGGCTAAAAAACAGGGAAGACAAAGGCAAAAACCCTCATCCAGATTGTCTCATTCTCACTCTCTTCTTTTCTTTCCCTCTCTGGCCTCTACAAACTTTTTTTTTTCATAATAATCTCCCACACATGGTAATTTTCATCTTCCGAACAAGTTACATGCTGCCACCATAAGTTTAATGTTTCAATTTTTTTAGCTCAGTGATGGTTAGTTGTAGGAAAAATCTGGAAACATCTTTAATTTTGACATATACATTTGTCAATATCAATAGATATACTGTTACAATAAAATATGACATGTTTATATATATATGAAATATAACATTAACAAACACCATTTCCAGCTCTGAACACTAACTAGTCTATTCAATAGATATTTATTTTTATATAGCTATCAAAATAAAGGCCCATTTTAATGAAGATTGTGGGGTGTTCAGTAATATCAGAAAAAAGGGGGTGTTCATATGATGAAAATGACTATTGATCTTAGAAATCTATCAGAACTATGATTATAGTAGATTGGGTAGATTTTGACTTGAGGAATGGCCACTTTTAAAAAATAGTCTTTACAACCCACAAACTGACATACTTTTTGCCTTGGCTTATCAGCCTTATGAACAGTAAATTCTTCAAATTCTTGCATCAAGTTACTAGATGATAGATCATGATAATCTAAGACTAAATCTAAGGTTTAGACTGGATTTAGAATTTTAATAAAGATTAATAGACTAGAGACTTTGAAGGTCTGAAGGTGTGATTAAATTTATCAAAATGAAAGTAAAAGATTGAAAAGTGAGCCGAGCAGCCTGGTTTTCAATCTAATTTTTAGTTGGGAAAAAAAAAGAGCTTTTATAAATTTAACTTTTATTTAAAAAATTATCAATTTACTAGATCTAGATTTTGAATTAATTTTACTTATTTAGATCTATCTAGATAATAGATTCTAGAGTTGTACTTAACTTTTTAAGTTTAGAGTTAGACTATTTGACTAAATTAGTTTAGAATAGTTTAGATTTAGACTAGGACTAGAGTCTAATCTAGTTAGTCTATTATTACTTTACTTGTACTCAGTAAGTAGCAGTATAGTGTAATTGTAATAGACTAGTACTACTAGTAGATCTAGATATCTATCTAGATTAGTAGTAGTAGTCTAGACTCTAACTCTGCGTCTAGTGTGACTAGTGAGTCTAGTCTAGCAGTGGCAGTAGCACTAGTAGCAGTCAGTCTAGAGTCTAGACACTAGACAGACTCGGTCTCTCTAGTCCAAATTAGATTTTTAAAAACTCTAAATGAAATGTAAATGCAATTAGATCTTGATCCACTGAGTAAGAAGAGTACCTTTTATTAAATAAAAGTAGACTATTTATGATATATATAGATCTAATATAATACAGTTGAGAGTTACTGTCTTTATTAAATGAAAGGCTACTAAAAGTTGTGGTATCGAAGATCATCCATGTTGATGCTATGTGGCAATCATCAACTTCCGGGTCGTTTGGGGTCAAAAGCGTAACAGTGATTCTAGATCTACAGATGATCTAGATCAGTGGTCGACAAACTCTTCATCCGAAATATTAAAATATACAAAATTTTAAGTTTATTCAAAGAGCCATATTTTTGAATTGAGGTGTACCTTTTTACTTTACTTAGGCTATTATTTTAGTACAGACATTTTTGATATAGGCAGGATTAATTAACTGCAATCTAGCTCAGGTTTTATCTTTGTTAAAAATGTTTTAATTGAACTAATAGTACCTACATTTATACCATAGACTACCAATAGTAGATGACAACCGATGGATAGAACTTATTTAATTGAAAAATATAGGCTTGGTGCACATAGTTGGCAGTCCTGTATATATATATAGTCTATGATTTATACATAAAAAAAAAACTTAATTTCAAGCTTTGATAAAGATAACTAGTCGACCCATGGCGTAGCATACGCCGCTATAATTTGCAGGGCCGGCCTTTAGCCACTACAATCTATGCGACCGCACTTTCAATAGACTTCGCGCTAATTCTAGATCTATATGTAAGTTATTAACTTTAACCATTTTATAACAGATTTCCCGCGGATCCCTTTTTTTTACCAGGAGCTTCTTCAAATCTCCTGAAATTGCAAAATATACGAAAAAGTCCCTGAAATCTCCGGAAATTATTAAAATCTTTTCAAAACTCATACAAATCTCCTTAAATATATTGACAAAAATTGTCTTTTTAGGGAGTCAATCATGGAAAACGTCAATCCTACGCGCGATAAAAAAAAAAGGCGGCATTATGCAATATGCCTACGCGTATTTGTGGAATCTGGTGAAAGAAGCTTCCTACGCCTCAAACTTGAGGTCAACAATTCTCGTAGATAGATTGAAACATTTGGTAATTCTTGCTATAGAGAGTGATCTATGTAGGAAATAGAATTTTTATGATATACCATATGAATTCGTTACACGCAAGGCTCGTTAAGTAATTCTGTACATAGTAAAGAATGAATAAAATGCAAAGACGAATTTATTTTCTAATACAAGTTCTAAATTTTCACATTTGATCCGCGTGTAGTATGTTACGGAAAAAAAAATTAGTTCAAGGTTATAGCAGAAAAATAAAATTTAATGTAGGTAAAGGGGACAACGAAAAAGTAAAGTAAAATCTAAGTTGAGTGTAATTAGAAAATGTGTCGTGCAATGGTATGATATGACGTAATGATCTTAGAAGATTCGATGAAAAAAATATAACAAGATTACAAAGAGAGTTTGTGTGATACACAAACTCAGAGGCGGCCCCGTCGAAGTCGGATCCCTGTCAGATCCGCCTATTCGCAAGATGTTTCGGATGTTCCTTCTAAGTCCCTGGCTCAACTCCTGTATGCTCCCATCCTTAAACTATCGCAATATTTCTGAAAGAACAGTAAAGGTTAAATCATATTTTTCAAAAGCCTTTAGTGTTTTTTTTTCTAACCGTTACGGACAGACCAACCAAGAGATAAAACGCACAAAAATATGCTTGTTTCATTCTAATGGGGGCACTAAAGAATTTTTTTTTTAAAAATCAGATTTTTAAAAAAATTTAAGAAATTAGTTTAGAATCAAGTCATTTCCGGGCTTTACGCTAGTACACGAAAGCCGCTGCTAAAAGTTCATTTAAAAAAATGTGCGTGATATCTACATGTCTAGGGTCTAGAGCATTTCTTATAGTAACATTTCCTCCCTTACATTTACGTAATTGTTTTAGAATTGGTGTTTTGTTATTAAAAAATCGCTTGCATAATTAATTTTATAAATTAAACGGTTTGCTTTTAGAAAACTAAAAGTAGCCATTGCAACTTAACTTTTCAAGCCGCATTTAATGGTGAAAAATATTTTTCGTATCTCTTATAGTTTTGGCGCTCTGAGTCTGACAGACGGACAGACAGACAGAAATTCATTTTACAAAATGTGCGTGATATCTACATGCCAAGAGCATTTTTTCTAGTAACATTTCCTCCCTTAGATTTACGTAATTGCTTCACAATTGGTGTTTTATTATTAAAAAATCGCTTGCATAATAATTTTTATAAATTAAACGGTTTGCTTTTAGAAAACTAAAAGTAGCCGTTGCACCTAAACTTTTCAAGCCGCATTTAATGGTGAAAAAATATTTTTCGTATCTCTTCTAGTTTTGGCGCCCTGAGTGTGACAGACGGACAGACGGACACTTTGCACAAACCTAATAGCGGCTTTTCCCCTTACGGGGGCCGCTAAAAAAACGAGAAAAGCTTAGTTAGTCAGGGAGAGTTCATTTTTTTTTTCTGAGAAAGATCTAGATGTCTCTAGTTCAAAGTTAATTGTTGGTTAGCTAATTTATCATCATGATTGTATCCTGTATTGACCTTGTACGTGAGCTGTGTGTATATTTTTTATGAGTTTAAAGATATTGAACCCAGGAAAAGTATATCTGCTGTGTGTCACTTAATCATTGTTTCTTAAAAAGGTATGAACTATAACTACGAATCTGCATAGTGTCATATGTAGGCACTGGCGGATCCAGGGGGGGGCCGGTTGGGGCGATCGCCCCCCCCCACTCGGCCGACCTCTCCCCCCCCCCCCGAAGGGGGGGGCGGACGAATTTTAGTATAGAATTCACACAATTGGTACATGAATGTATTACTTGTTAATAATTTATACTAATTATTTTATATTTCTCTATATTTTAGATTATTCGACCCCCTCTAGTATGTTGGCCGATATGGTGGGGTCTGGAGGGGGCGGAGGCATCAATTTCGCCCCCCCCCCCATAAGCTTTCGAGTGGGGTGCGGTCTAATTTGGGTGGGGGGCGGACGAATTTTAGTTTAGAATTCACCAATTGGTATACGAACTTATTACTTGTGTTAATAATATATACTAATTATTTATATTTCGCCCCCCCCCTCTAGTATGTTGGCCGATATGGTGGGGTGGGGAGGGGTCGATGGATATTTTTATGGATGGATATTATTAGAGTATTTTTCAACATTTTTCAAAAGGTCCTTTTTAATAGGATAAATGGTGAGCTTTAGGTCAGGAGAATGCGTTTCTTCAGTAGAGAATGCAAGAAAACGCTTTTGGCGTCGGGGCTTTGCCCCGAAATATACTGATAAATAATGAGATGTAGATGTCAGGATAATGCATTTCTGCAGTGACGAATGCAAGAAAACGTTTTTGGCGTCGGTGCTTCGCCCCGAAATATACTGATAAATAATGATAAATAATATGTTGGGCTCCCTTAATTTGTTTTACGGAAACAAGGTCAGTAAGTCCTCAAAGATGTTAAAATTATTATCAGTTCCTCTTGTAAAATGCTTAAGTTGACAAATAGCAGATTCGTTCAATGACAATGAACAGAAAGAGCATGCTCAGGCACATCATAACAAAGTTCTTCAATGTGTCTTGTAAATGTCTGCACTGAGACAGCGATTTTATTGATTTTTTTTTTCAAAAATTGTATCACTTTTTCTACAAGACAAGGACTTTGTGGTAGGATGCTTCAAGTTTGGCTTCTTTCACAACTTCTCTTAACAAAGAGATTTGGCCTCTTTTATAGCCTCTTTTTTTCTTGACCACACGAAAATCAAAGTTAGACAAAATCTTCTCATTTTCTTCTATTTCAACTTCAGGCTTTATCTATTGTATGAAAAGAGCTCTTCTGTAATCCGAGAAATTGCGCTCACAAACAACAGATATGTTATATTAAAATAAATTTCTAGAATTACTAGAAATCAAATAAGAACAAAACTAAAATGTTTTCAACCTAGGTTAGGCCAATAAATAAAATATGCATTCTCTGTTTGTTCTCTGTCTTCCTCTCAAGAAAACATTAAGAAACTGGAAAAGACATAAAAAAAACAAATATTTACATTTGATTAGAGCAACACCTTTAGTAAAACCTTTCAGGATATAAGACTCAAAAGTAAAATAGCAATTATAAATAAAATACTAAACAATAATCTTCAAATACAAAAACAAAAAGCTTATAAAATACTCTGAAGCATGGGCGTAGCCAGGAATTTTGTTCGGGGGGGGGGTTCTGGGGGATTTTTCTCTCCCCCCGCCCCCTCGAAAATAATATATATATATATATATATATATGTATGTATGTGTGTGTGTGTTGGGGGTCTGGAGTCTGGGGGAGGGACGAGAGCTCCCCTAGTGCGTGGCGAAGCCCCGCCGCCAAGCACTATTTCCGGTATTGAATGCCAACAAAATACATATTCTGAGGTATCTATGGTGCATTATGTTGATGTTAAAAAGTTTTATTTCAAAAACCTTATGAGCTATTCTTACTGACTTAGACCCTCCCGCACATTTGACGACAAGGTGTTTCCACAAAAATATGTGACTGGCAATTTCTGAAGACTCTTCCCACCTGCTCTGAGGACTCCAAGTTGTACTTGGATGTCATCGCAACTTTTATTAGGCTGTAATTTATTTTGTCGGAGAACATGTCCCGCTAACCTCATGCGACGCTCTGTCACAACCTTACTAAGTGGTCGACTCCTGGTTCGGCATAGGATTTCCTTGATTTAGACCCGATCTCTATAACTAAGTCCTAAAATCTGTCTTAGACATCTTGTTTAGCTACATTTTTTTTTATTTCGCAGACGCCTATTCACTGCACTTTATTAATGGAGCCCAGCCACTGGTAGAAATGTGTAACCTCTCTTGACTAAGCTCGTGTAATTGGGTGTCTGTAGCTTGCTTAAGATTTTATATCGAAAAGGAAATTTTTATCGTCGAAATCATTTTTTAAACAAATTTAAAACCCCATAGCTACGCTCATAGATTTTGGTGAATTTAGTTTGCTTTATAACAGGGGTCTCAAACACGCGGCACGCAGGCCGCATGTGGCCCTCAAAACTATTATGTGCGGCCCGCCGCCACGTCCGCGAATTTAAAAAAAAAAAAAAAAAAAGATAAAATTGACAATGACCACATATAAGCCGTGAAATGGTTTACAACTGCACAACGTGCGCGACATGTTTCAAGAACATGAAACTTGTATTGACAGGTGTAGGCTACCGTGGGAAAAACGGACGGTGCACCAGCAATGTGTTTCAGAACTTTAGAGAAGGTTGGTTTTGTTTGATTAATAGTAGAGGAACGGAATAATCTCAGCTAAGTGGGACCTTTTGCAGCCATACAGTGCATTCTGCACCAAGAAGCACTCTGTGTCAAAAATGAGGAACGTGGTGGATGTTGTGAAGACGGTGAACGTTATACATGCTCGGGGTCTCAACCACAGACAGTTTGTATCATTTCTGCATAGATTTTTTGAACTGAGACGGGAAATAGCATTGTTTATGGCAATGAAAAACAGAGACATACCTCAGCTCAGTGACCCAATGTTTTTGTCGGATCTTGCTTTTCTTACTGACATCACGCAACTTCTCAATGCTTTCAATTCACAACTACAAGGCACAAAGCAGCTGATTACTGTGATGTTTGACCGCATCAAATCATTCAGATGCAAGCTGACTTTGTGGGCCACTCAGCTGGCAGATGAAAACCTGGTTCATTTCTTTTTTCTACAGAGCATAACGGTTAAACCACAGCGCCTGATAGACTACGTAGACATCCTCTCCAGACTACTGGATGATTTTGAACACCACTTTCAGCAATTCACTGCTCTCGAACCACAGTTTTTCCTTGTTGCCACTCCGTTCGCAGTTGACGTGAAAAACGTTCCAGAGGAAGCCCAGATGAAACTACAGTTTCTGCTTTTTTTTATTAGTGACAGAGTCAACGTCAACTTATTTTAGTAAACTAAACTGCCTGTGCATGTAATAAACTACACTAAATGTCATTAATAATTATAAAAACTTGATTTTAGCATTTAACTGCAGTGTTCGTAAAATTTAATGAAAAAACATTCTCTTTTCGTGGTACGGCTGGTTGTTACTTTCCACTGCGGCCCACATGCTGATATGAGTTTGAGACCCTTGCTTTAGAATAATGTATTTTCTATCTCAAAGCTCTCAGTAGGTGGATTTTAAACTCAAAACCATCCGTAGCCGGTTTAAACTTAAAAAAAAAACTCTCTGGAGGATGGGGTTTAAACTCTTAACCCCATTGTGTTGGCTACGCTTATAGAATTTTGAGTGTGTAATTTGCTTTTTTATATTGAAAATTTATTATTATTATTATTAAATCCCGCGGAAAGGGGGTTAAAACTCAAAAAACCCTTTGGCAACGCTCATAGCATTTAATTTGCTTTTTCTTATTTTGAAGAGGTATTTTTTAGCTTCAAATACCGCTGGAGGGGAGTTTAAAGTCAAAACCCCTTTTGGCATCGTTCATATAATTTTGAGTGTGTAATTTGCTTTTTTTTTTCAAATTGAAGAGATCTTTTTTGGCTTCAAACCCCGTTGAAGGCTTGAAGGAGGGTTTAAACTCAAAGCCCCCTATGGCTACGCTGATAGCATTTTTAGTGTGTAATTTCCTTTCCTTATTTGATTAAGTATTTTTTTGCTTTAAACCCAGCTGAAGAGGGGTTTAAACTCACCCCCCCCCTTTGGCTACGCTCATAGCATTTTGAGTGCGTAATTATTTTTGTTATAAGAGATTTAAAACTTAAAACCCCTTTGGCTGCGCTCATAGAATTTTTAGTATGTTATTTGCTTTTAATATATTGAAGAGGGAGTTTTTAACGGCCAGCCCCGCTGGGGGGGGGGGGTAAACACTAAACCTCTCTTGGCTACGCTCATAGAAGCCGGTGACTGATGTATAGATAGTCTTACATGGAAGAAGGGGTTTTATCGAAAATTTCGGAGGGGGTTTTAAAATCAAACTCCCCCCCCCTTTAGCTATGCTCTTTCTTGGAATTTCGAAATTGTCGTTTTCATTGTTTTTTTGTTTGTTTTGTTTTATAGAAGAAGGGGGTTTAACTGCAAAGACCCCTGTTAAGGATTTTAAACTCAAAACCCCTTGGCTGCGCTAGGACAAATGATGGTTTAGTATTGAAATATCGCCTAAAGTTAACAAGATCTAATAAAAAATCAGTAAGTAAATTCCGACCCCCCCTTCGGGGGGATTTCATTTCGGGGGGGGGGGGGTGAACCCCAAGAACCCCTCCCCCGGCTACGCCCATGCTCTGAAGAATACAAAGATAAAGGCACATTCCTTGTCCCATATGCTAGGACAAATTTTTACAAATGCTCCTTCTTACTTAGTGCTATTAGATCATGGAAAGAATAGACAGAGCCAGCCAGGAAAACTAGCGACTTGTCAGAATTTAGGTCATTGGTTAACATGCATGACTAGATGCATGACGTGTAAGACGTAATAATCTACTTTTTAAAAAAAACGTCTGTATTATATAAGATAACAATATAAGATAGGCTACATTACAAATATTTATTTATTTATTCAGATTTAGTTACATACAGACATACATACATAGATTCTATTGCTTACGTACACACAGACATGCATACATAGATTCTACATGCTTATGTACATAATAATAATAACATGGTTTGTCTTCGAGTCGGAAGATTAATGAGGAATGCAATATTTCCCGTGGATACGCAGCCCCAGCTGTGACCTACATATTTTGCTACACTAACTGGCTAAGAGCAAGCATACGTTCATACACTCATGCATATATAATAAATATTTATTTGTTCAGATATAGTTTCAATTAACAGAATGAAAATTATATATATATATATATATATATATATATATATAAAGTTTGTAACTATAATTAGCAGTGAAGAAGTTTTTATTGTTTCTGATAGGTGAATCTGGGCGCCAATATCGCGCTGTGCACCAGTGGGGGAAAAGGAAGGGAAATAACTCGTTTCATTAACTTGCTTCTGTTTTCCTTGCATCTTTAGTAAGCAGACACTAACAGACATGATTCAAATCTTACATTTATAGCTTCATAGAGCAATCACTTCACACTGTGAACCACATAACTATTCCTTCACGTAAGCGTATGTTTTCTTGTATCAAAATCAAAATGGCAAAATTTTCAGCTGAAGTAATCTACAAACACTGACATATATATATATATATATGGCTCCTTCTGTCTCGGAAGACAATGGATGCGCCGAGGTGAGTCACTGGCTTTGGTTACGTCTTGAGACGGGGCAGAATCTGGAGTGGCTGATCAAGCCAATTCTGGATCTGCATAGTTTGCCACAGTTCGTGCATTTATATTCCTCAGTTTTAGGGCTGGCTGACAGCAGGGAAGCTTTCTTTTTCATTCTCTTGGCCGAAGCAGCTTCATTTCTTTTGCATTCAGCAAAGTTCGTGCCAGCACGCACAGTCTGTCTCCATGCTGTTCGGTCTTGGGCTATCTCCTCCCACATGCTTTGGTCGATGCCCGTTGCCTTCATGTCTCGCTTGCAGACATCTCTGTAAGTTAATCTTGGGCGGCCCTTAGGTCTGGCTCCCTCTGCTAGCTCAGCGTATAGGATGTCTTTCGGGATTCTTCCATCTGGCATGCGCGTGACATGACCCAGCCAGCGTAGTCTTCTCTGTTGAAGGAGAGCATAGATGCTGTGCATGTTGGCTCGTGTCAAAACGTCCTGGTTGGTGACACGATCCCTCCAGGAGATGCACATTATGCGTCGCAGGCAACGTAGGTGGAAGCCATTTAATCTGTGTTCTTGACGCATGTAGGTTGCCCAACTCTCACTGCCATAGAGGAGTGTGCTTAGGACGCAGGCATTGTAGACAAGGATTTTTGTTGCCGTGGTCAATTTGGTGTTTTCCCACACACCCTTAGAGAGTTTTGCCATTGCTGCAGATGCCTTCCCTATTCTTTTTGTAAGCTCATTGAAACTATATATATATATACTTAAACTGGAAAACGGAAACAAATTTGTATAGACTGATATATATATAGTTCGTCCATCGTGGTTCGATGATGACCACTTTTCATCCAGTGGGCTGAGGGCTTTGCACTGGGGTTTTGTGCCTCCTCATGTGGCTGGTGAGACCTATGCGAGCCCGGAATGTTCGGCCGCACTCTGGGCAGGTAATTCCAGCTGGAGCTAGTGTCGTTTGCCTTGCTTTCCTTCTCTGGCGTTTTTCTTTCGCAAGCGTTGTTCTTTTTTCCTCAGCAACCTGAGCGCCGGATCTCACAGCGCGGCGCCATGATACTCTGTCATGTGCCTCTGTCTCCCAGGTGCCTGATAGACTGATAACGATCAGATCACTGACCTGTATATATTGTTAAACAATTTAGTTTAGAGAAACTCACTGTAGTAGACAGATTTTGAACGCGACATTTCTAGTAATTCTCGTGACGACATAGCCATTAGGTTAGAGATAATTGTTGTAAGTTTTTTTACAGTTACTGCTAGGCCCTTGAAGGCATAAAAACGTTTTAGTGACTGACTCGACTGTGGCCCATTCTGTATTTAAGTTCGTTATTCTATTACGATCATGTATTTTTTAAATTTTTCATGATTCGGAAATCCGTATTATCTTATCTTATCTTATACAATACAGACGTTACTTCAAAAAAAGAAGATGATTACGCCCTACGCGTCATGCATTCAGTCATGCATATTAACCAATGACTTAAATTCTGCCAAGTCACTGTTTTCCTGGCTAGCTCAGGCAATCCATTCCATGCTCTAATAGCGCTAGGGTAGAAGGAGCTTTTGTACTAATTTGTCCTAGCATATGGGACGAGGAGTGTGTCTTTTTCTTTATGTCTTTCGGAGTATTTTATTAAGTTTTGTTTTTGAATTTGAAGATTATGGTTAAGTGTTTTATGTATAATTGTTACTTTACTTTTGAGTCTTCTGTCCTGAAGGTATTCTAAATTAAGTGATTTTACCAAAGGTGTTACTAAAGTAGTCTAGAGTCAAATGTGAATATTGATTTGTTATGAATCTCACTGATCTATTTTGTGTCTGTTCTAGTTTCTTAATATTTTCTTGAGTTGAGGGGTCCCAAACAGAGGATGCATATTCTATTATAGGCCTAACCAAGGTTAAATAACATTTTAGTTTTATGTTCTTATTTGATTTATAGAAATTTCTTTTAATAAACCCTAATGCTTTGTTTGATTTTTTAATTGTTTCATCAATATGGGGATTCCATGACAGTTTTTCATTTATTATAACACCTATGTATTTTGCGTTTTTAGTCCGTGTTACTGGTTTACCATGAATAAAATAAGTGGTATTCAATAGATATACATGTTTTGAAGTTACATAAAGTTACTTCCTTTTTCCAGTCTATATTTATTTATGTCTGTGGTCATAACCTAATGAATAGAACCCTTTCTGTATTATTATATTTGTAATCTTTCTTACTAAATCTAAGTCAGGCGGGCATAATGATTATCTTCCAAACTATTAACTAGCTTCTAAGTCTAGATCTAGACTGACGATCGTTAGAGCACGCACTGCTCATTTTCTTTTACTTTTTTTGACTAAAAACTAATTCTAAATATTTGAATCGATAAGACGACCGCCATACACAAAGAAGCCATGTCAACAATAAATAGATCCACATCACAAGTCTATAAAAATGTTTTCATATCTTTGATTATGAAAATGTTGATATGGTGCGCATAGGTGCATGCGTACAAAGGCAAAATATTGGGAATAAAGACGTTTTGTACTTTTCAAAACTAAAGATCATAGTTATATATAGACTGAAATGTGCGTCCTAGAATTTATAGCTCGATTGCCGCCATATCTATATTACATAGATGTAGTACATAAAACATATTTGACTCTTCCCAAATGAAAACAACATCTCACCTCCAGTCTATATTTATTTATGTCTATGCATGTATATCTATTGAATTCGGATTTCCGAATTATGAAAAATTAAAAAATTGCATGATCTTCAGTCTTAGAGATTAAACAAAATTTATAGACATAAAATAAAGTACACACAATAGCAATTCACAAAGTTTCGTTTCATAAAACTCTACTATTGGCCAGTCTATATTTATTTATGTCTATGGCTATTATTAATATTAATAACAGAACTATATATATATATATATATATATATATATATATATATATATATATATCGTAGACATTAATAAATATAGACTATATATATAGGCTTATATACGCTAATCATAGACTATGACGCTAATCTAAATTATGAAGCTATGTCCTGTTAGTTTCCATGAGATAATGTTTCGAAAATCTTAAATCTAGATCGTAATATTTAAAGTCTGTTGATTTTAATCATCTTATGATTTTAGATTATAGGCTACATTTAAATAGATTGATTAACAAGATCTTGTTAGATCTAGATTATGTATTTATAAAAAAAATTGCTAATAATAATTATGAGACGAAATTACTCCTATTTTTAATGTTCAATTACATAGGTTAGGGTTTTTAAAAAAAGTTAGTTTTTATAACTACTTTAAAAAAAAAGCCTTGTCTCAGCGTTTTTTTTTTGTTTTTTTTTTGCACGACATTTTTGTGAAGTGTTAAGAGATCTCCATGTCCAGTCTCGATATATATATAGGTCTGTGTCTACATCTACATATTGAGGAGAGCAATGAACCAGACTGCCTTTGGTATTCCATGGCGTGAACAGAACCAAATGACGTACTTGGACTTTGCCGATAACGTTGCACTTCTCGGGGCTACAAATAAAAGTATACAAGAAATGACAGAGAGCCTAGATAAAGAGGCACCCAAAATTGGCCTCCGCATAAACTTGGATAAGACAAAAAGTTATAGTTTTTCAAAGAAAAAAATTATAAATGGCGTAGTAAGCCGTAGTGTTCAGATAACCGAGTTGTTTATTCAATTTAAAGTTGCTGTTTAATGATCCATTAACTAAGTAGTGCTTATATTTTTACGTAGTTCTAATGTAGATTACATCTACATTTTAGATGTAGAAGTAGATCAAGTCAAATCTTAAGAATTCTAATCAGAAGTCTAGATATAGTTCTAGATAACACAATGTCCTCTGGCTAACGTCGTTGATAAATCAGCCTGACGGTGCCAAGGTAGGCCTACGAGTGCGATATCAGGCTTTTACTAAATATTTTAAACTAGTCGACCGGCGACATACCATACGCCGCTATTTTGCAGGGCAGGCCTTAAGCACTGCAACATATGCGATCGCAGTGGGTCCCGCACTTTCTTTGGACCCGTGCTAATTTTTAGGTGTATAAATTATTAAATTGAACTATTTTATAACATGATATAGATCTAATAGATTTCCCGCTCTAAAGTCAAACCTGAGAGTAGTATCTATCTGTGTATTGTCGTTCTAGTTTCAGGAGTCTTACGACACAATATTATCTCTTCCGGGTTCCACTTTTTTAACCTCCCTTCCATTAAATACACAAATTCATAAGAGAGTTTTATGAAACAAAAATTTGTGCATTGCAATTGTGTATACTTTATTTTATGTCTATAAATTGTGTTTAATCTCTTAGACTGAAGATCATGCAATTTTTAAATTTTTCATAATTAGGAAATCCAAATTCAATAGTAGATATAAATACATGTTTTCAAGTAACATGAAGTTACTTCTTTTTTCCAGTCTATATTTATTTATGTCTATTCTATTTTGTGTATGAAAAGTGCGGATTGGAATGCACCATTTTTCATTCACACCATGGTGCGCCATGGGATCTTCCCATTTACTTGTTTGACCTTTTACTCGTTTGAACTTATCTTTTGAGAAATATATATATAGATAGATATTATTTTTTCTTTATATTTTATTTTATAGTTGTAAAATGGAGTTGTTGTTTTTTTTTGTTTTTTTTGTAATTGTCTTATTTTAAAATGCTTTTATTGTTTAATTACTAATGATTTTTTTCCTTCCACATTTATTAAACACATAGAGTATATATATATATAC